>JAWWNI010000259.1:2500-542500 GCA_034642065.1 Darevskia nairensis
AATGGAAGGAAGGAAGGAAGGAAGGAAGGAAGGAAGGAAGGAAGGAAGGAAGGAAGGAATCCAGAAAGGAAGGAAGGAAGGAAGGAAGGAAGGAAGGAAGGAAGGAAGGAAGGAAGGAAGGAATCCAGAATGGAAGGAAGGAAGGAAGGAATCCAGAATGGAAGGAAGGAATCCAGAATGGAAGGAAGGAAGGAAGGAAGGAAGGAATCCATAATGGAAGGAAGGAAGGGAGGAAGGAATCCAGAATGGAAGGAAGGAAGGAAGGAAGGAAGGAAGGAAGGAAGGAAGGAAGGAAGGAAGGTCGGCAGGAAGGAAGGAAGGAAGGAAGGTCGGCAGGAAGGAAGGAAGGAAGGAAGGAAGGAAGGAAGGAAGGACCTGAAGCAGCTAAAGAAATAGCCAAAGTCCCTCTCTCAGACAACACAATTTCCAAATTTCCAGACAATTTCCAGACAATACAGGCCCAGGTTGCGCACTGAATAAAGTATTTTATAATTTTTCATATTTCTGTTTACTTACTATTTCATAATAAAGTAATTATAAAATACTTTCTTTGTGTTTATTTGATTCCTATTGAAGAGAATTACTTTATATATAGTCAATATAGGCACAGAGTTAAATTTTTTAACATTTTCTAATGGTGGTGTGCCTCGTGATTTTTTTCATGAAACAAGTGTGCCTTTGCCCAAAAAAGGTTGAAAAACACTGCCTTAGATATTTGAAGATGGCTATCATAGCTCCTCTCTGTCTCCTCTTTTCCATGCTAAACTCCTCAACCATTCCTCATAAGACTTGCTTCCCGGGCTTTTCATCATCTTGGTTACCCTCCTCTGCACACATTCCAGCTTGGGTGATTTACACATATAGTTTCATAATGAATCTTTATCTAGGATAATTTCACCCCATGAAATACCCAGAGTTTGTCTCAGCAATGTCTCCTTCAGGATCTACATCTAACCCTGTTCAGATAGTATTGAATAATCGATAACAAGAAGGATAACATGACACGTACTTCAGAGACAGCTGGGCACAGACTGCTACTATCCAAAACACAGAACATTTAGATTTAGGTCAGGATTTCTTTTAAAAGGCATTTCAAGAGCTTAGAGCTTTCTTTGAACATCAAGGCATAATATATGTCTTTTGGTTTTCTCTGTCACACAAATATCATATACTCCAATACAAATTCCTTAGCAGTGTCCAGTTAGATGAATCAATGAAGCTAAAAATTAGGATGAATGGATGTAAGACCCATTTGAGTTCAATGCAGTTTGGCTTCCATTGGAGTTTACAATTGCAGACCAATGTTCCTTAGTCTCAATGTTGCTTCTGTAGAACTAGAAAGCACAGAAGAGGATAGGGACTAAACTACAATAAGTTTGCTCTGCCTATTATTGAGCCCAGCTCCACATACTGTTGGGCTCTATGCCTTCTGCCCTACCTGTCCCAATGGGTACCAGCCACCCTACTGTGGAGAGAACAGAATGTGTTCCAATTAATCACCAGTAAGGGGGTTATTCTGGTGATCCCCCCCCAAGAATGTCTGACCTTATAAATTTCCTGGTATTAGTTTGAGACCACACTACCTTACAAACAAGATATTGAAGTTCAAAGTAACGTACTGATTTAAAATAAAAAGATACAAATTATATGACATAAATAAAAAGACACATTATCTTTCAGATTTTAGATATGTCTGTTTATTCAAGTATCAGATGCAACTGCACTACAATGAATTGTTGAGATCTGCTACTATGCACTGCAGATAAAGATTTTTCTGTCTCTAACTGGACATGGGACAATGCTCGAAGCAGATTGTGCTGCGACCAAAATGACCCCCAAAATCCTGTAGTAACAGCTGCTGCTTAGTTCCTCCTGTGTAGCGCTTCTTCCCCCGCCCCAATCTCTCTTGTCAAACAGTATCTTCTGCCAAATAGCATGGAAATTGTCAAGACCCTGAGCACTGCCTCCACTGGAATGCAAGCATGTTAATGTCTATTGTGAGCATCTCTTTAACCTTTCATCATTCACATTCAATCATTACCTGAACCTGACTGCAGGCATACTTATGTAATACGGCACCTCTCCAGGTATATTTAACTAAACAAGATTTTTGTATAGGAAGCATTCGGTATTCTAGAGAGTACAGAGGCTGGAAAGCCACATTCAGGTTTGCCATTTCAGCACACATCTCTTATGTCAGCATCAAGTAACACAATGAAAAGCCCTGCAGAGCATATGCATCAAATTCCATTGAGCTATAGAGAATACACACAGTAAGCAGAATCCACATGTTGTTTCTGCTTATGACAGAACTAGTACTGTATGCAACTGAAAAAATATATCCCTGCTGTGAAATTTATAATAAAATTTAATTTATGGATTTCTTTTACATTATCAGCTACTGCTGCAAGTGCTCGAGAAGGCCTATTTCAATCTATCTCTATATCTCTATATAAAAGTTAACTGAGATAATCAGCAAAGATGAGCAGATACTCAGTTACTTCATTAACTGTCCTGGTAGCAATGAATTCTCAAGTGTAACTGGTTATTTTTTTCCCCAGTCCCTGTGAAAGATGCAAGAATGGGTGGTAAAATGTGTAAAGTGATGGATGGGGGAGGAATCAAAATTTCACATATACAAGCATAGGATCTGAACTGGTGGTGATTGACTGTCATGGGCCGTTTGGGTGCAGAGGAATGGTGGCTACAGGTAGTGGTTAGTGAGAGGAGAGTTTAACCACAATCCTAGTTGGGACAACACACAAAGCTGAACCTTGGCCTAGCTTCCAAGGACAGGGTAGAACAAAGCTGCAATCTCCACTTTGGGAGTCAACAAATTTGCACTAAGCCAGAGTTTGGCTCAGTGTTACATGTGAAGATGGCCAATGCATCGACATCAGATAGTATACCGTCTTTCCCCCTTTTTAAGACACCGTCTTATAATTTTTTTCCTCAAAAAAACACAGGGTGGCTTATTTTCGGGGGGATGTCTTATTTTTATTACATCAGTATGGTACGGTACAGCCTCCCCCTGCGCGCTGAGCAGGCGGGGCAGAACTCCGCAAGAGGCGCGTTTCCCCCCCTCCCCGTGCCTCTCACTGTTTCGCTGGCTCCCTGCGCACGCAGGAGGGGCTGAGGAGGTGACGGGAACAATGGCGGCACCACGGCTTACTTTTGGGGTACGTCTTACTTCTCACAAAGGTAAAAAAAACCTACCATGGCTTACTTTATGACTACGTATTAAAAAAGGGGAAACAGGGTATATGAATTATGTTGGAACTGAAAAATTGGTCGAGATGTCATAATTGCAAGCTCTACTTCGTTAAAAGAATTAACAATAATGAAAAAGTATTACCTTCTATTAGAAGCTCTTGTCCATGACTGCCCAGCAGAGTGCGAGACAGGAAAGGGGCAAAATCCACAAATATTTCCCGAAGGAGTGGGGCCACTTTTTCCAAAGCTCTCTCAAGCTTTGCAGTAATGCTATTGAAAACAAAGTACATTGGGTCTAGAAATACAAGCAACGCAAGATATCACACAATTTATTGATGCTTCCCAGAATTTGAGGAATGTACATATCCACAGTTAAAATCAATGGGTCTACACTAAGTATTACTTAGCTAGATATCACCCACAGTAATTAAAATAATTTAAGCTAATACAGCAACACAGGCATCACCAAAGTGACAAAACCTCCTGCATCATAATGTTATATATACTAAATAAATCAAAATCTATCATTTTCTGTTTTCCTCAAAAGAGATAATATATGGATAAATTAAAATATGTCTGCCCTTCATACTGATGCATTTATAACATATAAGCAATTTAAAGTTTAATCCATTTTTTGTGTGAGTGCTAAACTTTATTCGGGAAAACACTCTACCTTAGTCATGATTTCTTTGAAATTAGTCCTCCCAAGTACAGTTGCACCCATTTCATGCTAAATCATACTCTGGGTTGCAGCCTTGATTTTCTTAGGGCACTTGACTAAATGCTGGGCTTTTCTTTAGCATGTGCTCAGGAGTGTGCAGTTAAGTTGGCTATTTATGCTAAAGTAAAGCAGTACCAGATTGGGAAAGTGCATGTAGACATCCCCATTAGAGGTATTTTTGTTTTAGCAGTCAAAAGACCCCAAAAACTAGCCATGGTCAGCATTTTGCATCTTGTGCCAGACACAAACATATCAGCCATTGACCATTTCAACTTGTCAACCAGGTTTCTTTTTAAACATCAACATCACCACCTCAGGCAGTACTATTTTTAAAGAAGAGTTTGCAATGGTTTATTAACTTGTTCAAATGTTTAAATCCCACAGTTTCTAATGTACAAATTAACTTAATTTTGCATTCTTTACAAGAAACATGACAAAGCTATTACAACTGTCCCATTCAAATAACCTTTCAAACATTGGGTCATCAATTATTGCTTTATTTATGCAGTGTATACATCGTATGTACAGTTTCTATTCTTATTTTCTAGTCTAATGTCCTTGCAAATCACAGCCAAAAAGTACTTTATTTTTGTAAGACATATGAACTTAGGAAGGAATGTAGAAAGTGCCTTATACCAAATCAGACCATTGGTCCATCTAGCTCAGTTTTGCCTACACTGAAAGGCAGTGGCTCTCTGGGATTTCAGGCAGTGGTTATTTCCAGCCTTATATGGATATACCAGGGTTTGACCCTGGGAACACCTGCATACAAAGGAGATGCTCTTCTTCTGAGCTACAGGTCTTCGTCATACTGTACTGTCTCTACCCACTCCCCCCCCCCCATTGCTATGAATTGTACAAATATTACCAAACACTAAAGAGGGAGAAGCAAAGAGTAGTTAAGGAAAACACCATTTCATTAATTTTAAAGTTTATTTCCTCTTTTCCATGTGTTCTAGGCAGATTACAAATATATATAGTATAACAAAATGAATACAATCATTCATAAGGTTAATAAAACATGGCATGAACTGCTTCTTTAAATAGATAATGTTAACCAACTTGGACATATTTATTATGTTATTTGTTTAAATAACTAATAAATGGAAATAATGTATTAATAATGGCAAAAATAGCCACTGCTAGGTACATCCTGTATGCTTTTAACCCAATAAAAAGGAAAGCAACTTTAAATTACCGCTACCTATTAACAGTGGTGCAGATAGGGCTAAACTTTGTGGCTGAAGGTGAGGCCCCAAATGCCTGGCTAGAGAGCAACTGATGAGGAGACAATGATGGCAAACAGACCTAGTGTCAACATGAGCATCTAAAGGGGTCCCAATAACACTGTTAAGTTGAGGGTCTAAAGTTAACTAGTTGCACCACTTCCCATAAGCTATCTACTATAAATTCAAAGCCATTTGGCATGTTTTTATGATGTAGCAGGTCACAGAAACTATGTATGCTTAGGACAGCTAAAGCAGAACTACAGATGATGCACAGTTGTAGTTAGAGCTGACAGCTCTCTGGTCATCTCTGCAGGACCACAAGTTTACAAAACCACCCAGGACTAGCCTAGACCAGCGTTTCCCAACCGGTGTGCCGTGGCACACTGGTGTGCCGCGAGACACCGGCTGATGTGCCGCGGAAAAAGGGACCTGCAGCCCAGGGCTGCACAGGACCGTGGCGGCGGCGCTGCTGGAGCCCAGCGGCGAAGCGGAAGCCAGGGCGGCGCTGCTCCCTTGGCTGCTGCTGCTGCAGCAGCAGCAGCAGCCTCGCGCGAGAATCAGAGCCCAGGGTGCCCTGCAGCCCCGCGCTGCACAGGACCGTGGCGGCGGCAATGCTGGAGCCCGGCGGCGAAGCGGAAGCCAGGGCGGCGCTGCTCCCTTGGCTGCTGCTGCTGCTGCTGCAGCAGCAGCAGCAGCAGCAGCAACAGAAGCCTCGCGGGAGAATCCCGACCTGGTGCCCCAGCTGATGGGCGGGAGAAAGGACACCGCGCTACAGCTGATCCCAGAGGTAACTCTGGGTCAGGAGACCCGGCGCAGCCGGGTGGGGGAGGAGCGGTGTGCCGCGAGATTTTTTTAATGAAACAAGTGTGCCGTTGCCTAGATTAGGTTGGGAAACACTGGCCTAGACAGCTCAAAAACTGTTGATCTGTAAATATCTGAACTCTGTCCTGGATCCCCAGTGGCCAAGATTTCACATGCTTTTTTTGGGACTGGAAATTTATTTTTACCTTGAATATAGGAGCTCATCACAACTGGATAGTTTTTGGTGCATTTGTGAAACCCTAACATAAAAACAAAATAAAACAACTATTGCACATTTAAGAATCAGAAATAGATGTGAGTGCATTGTATCTACCAAAGGTCAGACTGCATTCCACCCGGGGAGGGGGGCATGTAATCCATGTGGCAACCACAGTAGATGGTTCAGGAAGATTGGTTTGGGACGCAAAGCTATCAAGATGTTATCAGGAACTGCTGACCATTACCCCATATGGTGAACCATGTAACTGCAGTCTCTCGAGGTTTGAGGCCTTGTAAAAATAAGCCCAGAACTTGTATATCCCATAATTGCTTAGCCTCTGTTAATAGGCAGTTCTAGTAGTAGAACATAGGACTAAACTCAGTACCGAGCCAGATCCCAGTGCAGTTGAGAATTCAAATGAGAAGACCAATCCACACCATAGGCTATCTATAATATATTATTATTATTATTATTATTATTATTATTATTATTATTATTATTCTGCCCTATACCCATAGATCTCAGGGCAGTTCTACATATTGCAGGGGAAATGCTCAAACCACCTCTCTTCCACTACTGCAATGCCATACCAGAACGAGCATATTAATATGAGCACAGTCTCTTAAATGTAAGCATTATCTTTTTTTATCATCTTACAGGACTCAACTATTCCACTGCTTTCAAGAGCAATCTTTAAAATGGCTAAGGCACTGCTGGATTATAATGGTGCAAGTGAAGCAATTGCACCAGGGCTCATGCCTGCAACTCTGTTTTATAGTCCTCCTAGAAAGAGCATTATGAAGCAAATTGTGCATATACAATTCTCAGAAATTTCTGAGAGATAAGCCAGCCGCACTGCTTCTGCCTTTCAGACTTTTTAGTAAATCAGAGAAGTCAGGGCTGTGATTAACATGGGAGTTGTTTTGGCGCCAGGCTATAGGAATCCATGGGATCCTAAGACCTGCTGTTTCCCCCTCCCCTTTCCTGTACTTTTCTTTCCTGTTTCTGCCTCATTTTCAAGCCCTTGGGATCTCCACAGTTCTACCGTTTCCCCTTTTTTAATACGTAGTCATAAAGTAAGCCACGGCAGGTTTTTTTTTACCTTTGTGAGACGTAAGACGTACCCCAAAAGTAAGCCGTGTTGCCGCCATTGTTCCCGTCGCCTCCTCAGCCCCTCCTGCGTGCGCAGGGAGCCAGCGAACCAGCAAGAGGCGTGAGGGGGAAACTCACCTCTTGCGGAGTTCTGCCCCACCTGCTCAGCGCACAGGGGGAGGCTGTACCGTACCATACTGACGTAATAAAAATAAGACATCCCCCCGAAAATAAGCCACCCTGTATTTTTTTGAGGGGGGAAAATTATAAGACGGTGTCTTAAAAAGGGGGAAAGACGGTATACTATTTGTAACTTCAAAATGTGAAAACTTTGCAAAGAGGCAGTGCAGGCACTTACGTCCAGGCTCTCACAAAGAATTCAATGTATAGTAAACTTACAATAAAATGGTATACATGTCTATTGAGAATGGGGCTTATTCCAAGCGAGGTGGGTACAAGATTTCAGCCTTGGCTTTTTTGTGAGGTTAGGGTGGAAAAGTTCATAGTGAAGGGGTCAGTACTGCTGCAAATAAACCAGAACTTATAAGCAGCCTACTATGTTCAAAGTCAATTTATAAAGGAGGGATTTAAAATCAAATCATATTTTAACACAATTAAATTATTATTTAACAGAATTGAATTTATTCTATTACATTTTTAAATCCGGTTAGCTACCGGTATTTACAATGGTTTTGCCATTAGGAAAATGGAAGCAGGTTTTATTTTTCTACTGTGTAATTAGGGAAAACACAGAATGTATGTTTTTCCTAAAAATTTTACCTGTAAAGGTAAACCTGTAACACTTTAAAAAAATTTTTTTTTAAATTAATTTTTATTAAGTATAAAAACAAAAACAAAACAAAATAGAAAACAAATACAAATTCAATTCTACCATTACATACATTTCATACTGCATTGCATACATTGCATACATTACATACATTCCTTATCATACGTCATACTTCATACTACATACATTCCAAACCTTACATGCCTTCCCTAACATACACTACAAACATCTCATAGCATACATCCTCATAACTTCTTACACCACTACTCATCATTACTACATACAACTATATAAACACAATATAATCCTTCCTCCCCCCCTCCCATCCTCACCCCTTACCCTCTCTTATCCCTCCCTCCTCCCTCCCCCCCTCTCCTACCTTCTAAAATACCTCCTACCGTTCGACTTCGTGTTCTCTTGCCCTTTTCTCTATTTATCTAATGTGCGTTTTTCTTCCTTCCTTATATTCCCTTCCATTTTCACCTCTTCAAATATACATTATTTCTACTATTTCCTTATACTATCTTTAATTTTGTTTATTAATCTAGGCAAATTATTAACTTTGTTCCTATTCCTTCTTTTCTCAAATATTCTTCCACATACATCCATTCGCTCTTAACTGTTTGCTTGTCCATATTTCTAACTGCCGCTGTCATTTTAGCCAGGTTCAAGAACTCCACCAATTTTATTTGCCAATCCAGGATTGTTGGGACCTCTTCTTTTTTCCACTGCTGGGCAATGAGTAATCTTGCTGCCGCTACCGCATAGAGAAATATATTCTCTCTATCTTTTGGAATTCCGTCTGGCAGAATACTTAGCAACAGCGCCTCCGGTGATTTTATAAAGGTAAGTTTTAATATTTTTTTCATATTCTCGTAAATTTCATTCCAAAATTTTTTAATTTCAGCACAGTTCCACCAGCAGTGTATATAATCTCCAATTTCACCTTTACACTTCCAACAGTTTGGCGATGTTTTATAAATTTTTGCTAACCTCGCTGGCGTCAAGTGCCATCTATAAACCATTTTAAGTATATTTTATTTTATGCTTATACAAGCCGTGAATTTCATATTTCTTTTCCAGATGCTATCCCATTTATCTCTATATATATTTCTCCCTAGGTCTTGTGCCCACTTTATCATTGCCGGTTTGACCTCCTCCTCCTTAAGTTCCCATTCCAATAGGTGTTTATAAATTTTCGCCAATAATTTATCTTCATTTTCCAAAACTAATTCTTGTAATTTAGATTTCCCTTTTACAAATCCCAATTCCAAATGTTTTTTAAACAAGCTCTGAATTTGCAAGTAATTTAACCAACTGGAGCAATGTTCATTTAATTGATCATATAATTTCAATTTATATTCCCCATTTACTTCTAATACTATGTCCTTGTATGTTAACCAATTTTCACTTTTTGTTTTTATTATAGATGTCATTTCAAAGGGCGAGGCCCACCAAGGCGTTTTTGGCTCCAAGATTCCTCTGTACTCCCTCCAAATTTCTAATAAAGATTTTTTAAAAACGTGATCGGTGAATTCTTTTGGGTTTCCTTTGGTCTCCTGTATTAGATAAACATGCCATCCCATGGTGTTCCTAAATCCTTCTAAACTCAGCAATTCTCCGTCTTCTAATGTCAGCCATTCTTTAATCCAGCAAATACCAGCTGCTGCGTGGTAAAGCTTCAGATCTGGGACGCCCCACCCACCTCTTTCTCTAGCATCCGTTAGATGTTTGTACTGGACCCTTGGCCTTTTACCTCCCCATATAAATCTGCTCAGGTCTTTCCTCCAGCATTCGAAATTTTCTTTCCTCCCAACTATTGGGAGCATCTGGAAAAGAAATAGCATCCGCGGCAGCACTGCCATTTTTATTGTTGCTATTTTCCCCAACATTGTCAGATTTAAATTTTCCCATCTCGCTAGATCGCTTTTCACTTCTTTCCATGTTTTTTCGTAATTATCCTCGAACAGGTGACTATTTTTTTCTGAAACTATAATTCCTAGGTATTTTGTTTTTTTCACAATCTCCCAACCCACTTTCTTTTTTAATACATCTAATTCTCTTCCCTTCATATTTTTCGTGATTATCTTCGTTTTTTTCTCATTTATTCTTAATCCTGACACTTTCCCGTATCGGGTTATTAACTTCTTAGCAATCTCTATCCCTTCCTCAGGGTTTTCAATCATCAAAACGATGTCGTCCGCAAACGCTCTAATTTTAAACACCTTAGTTCCCACACTAATTCCTTGTATTGCTTTCTCTTGTTTTATATCTATAATTAGGGCTTCAGTTGTTAATATGAATAGCAGGGGGGATAGAGGGCATCCTTGCCGCGTACCTCTTGTAATTTCAAATTGCTCCATTATTTCTCCGTTCAGAATTAGTTTGCCCAACTGCTTTCCATAAATTGCCTTAATCCCTCTCAAAAATCTCCCATCTATGCCTGTTTCTTCTAACACCTTTCCTAGAAAGTCCCATTCCACCTTGTCAAAGGCTTTCTCCGCGTCTAGAAAGACAAAAGCTATTTTTTTACTGGGTCTCCATTCCGCAAGCTCTATTAAGTTTACTAATGTTCTGATGTTATTCATCATTTTTCTCTTAGGGAGGAACCCTTGTTGGTCTTTCCCAATTAATCGATTCAAAATTCCCTTTAATCTTTCTGCCATTATCATCGCAAATATTTTGTAATCGACGTTTAAGAGCGATATAGGTCTAAAGCCGCCTGCTTCCAGGTGTTCCTCCTCTCCCTTTGGTATTAACACTATATACGCTTCTTGCCACGATTTTGGTGTAACTCCCTCTTCTAATATTTTATTTACTAATTTGCTATATACTTTTACCAATTCTTCCCTGAATGTTTTGTAATGCCTCGCCGCTAACCCATCCGTTCCCGGTGATTTCCCCACCTTTAATTTCTGAATCATATTTAATATTTCTTCTTCTGTAACTGGTTTGTTTAATTTCGTTTTTTCTTCCTCTTTGATCTTTTCCAATTTGTTATTTTCAAAATATTTTTCCAGCTTCCTCCTCTCTATTTCCCCTCCTTGATATAAGGTCTTATAATAGTTCTGCAAACATCTTTTTATATCATTTGTTTCGGTCCAAATTTTCCTCCCCTCTTTAATGCTCATGATTATCCTTTCTTTTTGTTTTTTCCTCAACTGCCAGGCAAGAAATTTACCTACTTTGTTTCCTGATTCAAATACCTTCTGTTTCATCCATTTAATCTTGGTTTCAATCTCATTGCCAATTAAAGTTTCCAATTCTTTTTGCAATATCTTGATTTGGCCAGCCAGATCTTTATTTTTGGGATTATTTACTAATTCTTTTTCTTTCACTTCCATTTCCTTCTTCAATTTATCCAAATTTTCCTCTCTTTTCTTCCTTATATAATTTCTCTGCTGTATATATATCCCTCTTACATAGGCCTTACTTGCCTCCCAAATTGTTAGTAAATCAGTATCTTTCTCTGTGTTATTGTTGAAAAACTCTTTCAATAATCTTTTCCCCTTTTTAACAAATTCTTCATCATTTAGTAGGTTTTCCTCCATCCTCCATCTCCGTTTTTGTATCTTGTCCTCATTCAATTTTAACATAATCGGATTGTGATCTGAAATCGATTTATCCATAATCTCACATTTTTTTTGTTTTTGTTATCAACCTTGCTGACACCCAAGCTATGTCTATTCTGGCCAGTGATTTTTTTGAATTAGAATAGTATGTAAATTTCTTGCCTTCTGGGTTCTTAGTTCTCCAGGCATCCTGCATCTCATAATTTTGGACCATATCCAGGAAGACAGCTGGTAATTTTCCTTTGTTCTTTTTCCTTTTGCTAGTTCTATCCAATTCTGGGTTAACCACCCCATTGAAGTCTCCCACCCAAACCATGTTTTCTTCACTTGACTTATCTATCAGATCTCCTAGTTATTGGAAGAATTTTATTTTACAGCCATTTGGGGCATAAATATTCACAATCAGCAAACTTTCATTTTTTGCGTAGACTTTGGTACCCACTATTCTCCCCTCATTATCTTCAAAAACTTTCTCAGCCTTCAATCCTTCCTTAACATATGTTACTACCCCCTTTTTTTTCTTTTCATCCAATGACATATGTTCTACACCAAATTTCTTATTACTTAAGATTTTCTCACGTTTTTTTGCTACGTGAGTTTCTTGCAGACATATGATGTCCCATTTTCCTTTTTTTAACAGATGATCTATCCTACTGCGTTTGCCTTTGTTGTTAAGCCCGTTAACGTTCCACGAGATGATCCTTAAATCCATATCTTTATTATTCCAATACAACTTAAAAGAAAGAAACGGTTGGGATATCAGATTTATACCTTACCACTACACCTGTTATAAGTCTAACAGCTCCCTTTAATCAATAAAATTCAAATTGGTTTTTGTTCCCCTCCCCCGGCTTATATTCCGATCACAAAAGCTGCAAACAAACAGTTTTAGTCTTAATGTCAAGTTCCCCTTTTCTTACTCTTCAGTTTGCTCTTCGTCTTCTCTCTGGTCTTCTACTCCTACTCCAAGTTCTTTTTTGAACCTTTTGTAGAATCTTTCCGCCTCCTCCGCGGACCTTATCGTCTTTTTTCTTTCCCTGAAGATAAAGGTTATCCCCTCAGGGAACTCCCACGCATACCACTGTCTACGCTTTCTCAAAGCCTCCGTTAAGTTTTTATAGTTCTGTCGTTTATCTGTCAGTCTCCTTGGGATTTCCTTATATATCACAACTATTTTACCGTCGACTGTCAGCTCTGCATCTTTTTTCCTTTGCAGGATTTTATTCCTCAAGAGCATGGAATTAAAATAGATTAAGCAGTCTGCTGGCCTCTTTATTCCCTTCGACCCTTTCTGCTTGTCTTGTCTCAGTCTATAGATCTTGTCTATGTCCATTATTAGTTCATCTCTCTCCACCGCCAGCCAAGTTGCTAACTCTGTCATGATCTTCTCCTCTATCGGTGCATCAGTCTCTGGCACACCTCTCAAGCGTAGAATATGCGCCCTCTGCCTCATCTCTACCATGGCCAGCTGGTCCGCCAGTTCGTCTTGCATCCTTTTTACTTCATTTATCTCTTCCTCCTCCTTTCCTTGCTCTTTTTTTATTTCCTTGTTCTCAGCGGCCAATTTTTTCAGAATGTCATCATGCTTGAGGACTTTGCTGCTAGTGTCTTTTGCATTTTTCTCTAGTTCTCTATTTTTCCCATATAGATCTTTTACTTTTTCTGACAGTTCGTCAATTACTCTCGAATTCAGCTCCACTTTTGACAACATCGCATCCATTTTATCATTCAGGCTCTTATTCATTCTTTCCATAACATCTCTTATATCTGCCATCACGTCTCCCTCTCCTTTCGCCGCCATGGATTGCCTTCTTTGAGGAATCCCTGTCGCTTGTGATGTTTGTGCCACTGAGCCTTGTGTTCCTTTTTTCCTCTCTCCTGTCATTTTTCAGGGCTTTCTTCCTTTCAGTGCTTGGGGGTTCCCTTCGTTTGTTTTCAGGGAAACATCATTATAAGCTCAGTTTCTGTGGTTTGGAATATTGTCTTTCTCTCCCCTCAACACTGACAAGCACACACCAATTTATTTTCTTTTACCACCAAAGTCCACTAGGTGTCACTACTACTTTCTTTATCACTGTCGTTCTCTTTTGCTTCCCTCCTCTCTTTTTTCACTCCGCCTCTCTACTTCCGTGAAGAAGCAGGAAGAAGCAGGAAGCCTCGCCCCTCCACCTCAGCAATCAGCCTCCATTTTCTCTTTACCTTGGTGTTGCTGTCTGCGTTATCTCTCTTCTTTCTTTGAATATTTTAGCGCCTCTTTCTCCTTTTAAACTGTCCTTCTCTTACTCACTCTTTCAATCTCCTGCACGGTCAGTCGCTCTCCGGCTTCCACCCGCTGTTGGATTCCCCAAGCGTAACTGACCCCCCTCTTATCGTTTCCTTTCTTTTGGCGCAAAGAAAATACAAATTTGCCGTCTCTTAATTTTCTGTTTTATGAATGCGGCTCTCTCCCTTCGCACTCACGTCCCACAAAGTCTAGAAAACAGACCCCGGACTTGCTTCCTTCCTCCCCGTGGTCTCACCTCTTCAATAAACAGTAAGCAGTAAGTTCTTTTGCACTCACGGGTCGTTTTTATGTTTGTTATTTCGTCCGGGGGGATCCAGGCGCCTACTACCTGAGCTTTAAGGTGCCGCAGCGGCCCCGATATGCCGTTCCTCGCGTTTAGCTTCCCCCGTACCTCCGTTCTTCTCCGGTTCCAGCACGGGGTTACTATAATAACGCCGCCTTCCCTTCGGAGAAGATCCCGCACCTTCTCCTTTGCCGTCCTTATTTTTAAGTTTTTCGTTGGGGAGGGTTACCGGGCACCTTTCCCTCCCTGGTAACGTTGCCGCTGCTAACTGCTCTCCCCACCGCAGCAGGTTGCAGTTTCTTGACTCGGCTCGTAGCGCGCTCCAGTGGCTACAGGCCTAAGCTAACTCCTCTTAGGAATCAATCCAACCTGGGAATAAGCTCAACTGAACACAATAATCAAGCCAGATTGAAGCCTTGGCGCTATACTAATTTGAAGGGGTGAAGTCCCAGAGAAAAATATTTTGCTTTATAGTACAAAGATATATTACTCTGGTTAAAGAAACAGACATTTGATGCAAGCAAGTTCCCTTTTGCATCCATTTTAGACCTGCTTCTGTCTCTTAACAACAATCAGGTGGAGAAGAGTAAGCTGAGAGTTGGTGACTGGGTCAAGGCAGGAAATGAGCAAAATAAGGATGAACAAAGTGAATTTAAAATGTGGAACTGCACATGCTCAGAATATTTTATTTTTGTTTATCGAGGTTGATAAATGTTTTGCAGGTGTTTTGCTGAGTTGCGAAACTACACACACACATGGAATATTTTTGGTAGTCACAAGACATATTTTGTGGTACTTTATTTCATGCATTCATTTTGGGGGGAACAGGGGCCCTATTTTGGGAAATAAACCACCACCTAACCACCTTGGACCAAAAGTATATTTTCTCCAACACAGTTCTACTGAGCATTTATTCTGACACAGCTATCAAAGCCTATCCTAAAGTTATCCCCCCACCCAATAATGCTCACTCATCCTATATAATAAAGTCCCTGTGTCTCTGCGTCGTGTGTCCCTGTGTCCGTGGGTTTTCGCTACTGCGCATGTGCCCCACGGACACAGGGATTGGAGCGCAGAGACGCGTGCACCAATCAGGGCCAGCCGAACGCTGGGCGAGCGCGAAGCAGGCAAGCAGGCGGTTAAGCTGCTTGCTGCTGCTGCTCCTCCCGACGCTGTTCCGTGAGCGCGAGACGGACTTTCGCTTCTTTCCACCCTCACGCTTGCGCCTTGCTTTCCTGAGGGGGCAGCTCCGTTTGGGCGGCTCTTTCTCCTCGGGAGGAAGCCGCTCGCTGAAGTCATAATCGCGCAGAGGCCTTCACTGGAGCCGAGCAGGCTGTGCTCTGCCTGCCGAGGGCTAGCCGGAGCCGGGAAGCAGGGTGGCGGCGCCTGCGCGGAGAGGCCCCAAGTCAGCAACTGCGCCTGCTTCGGTCCCTTTAAGGAGCGTCTCCTCTTCCTCGCCGAGTTGCATCAGGCACGCACGCGTCCCGTCCCCGGCGCACCCAGCGCCCCGAGCTCGGGCTACCTGCCCGCTCGCTCGCCTTACCCAACTTCCTAGGCGCGCTCGCGGGCGGGACCGGCATGTGCGCTCCCGGGGGCCTCTCTAAGGCGGAGCTGGCTGAAGGGCACACGTTCCCGCCCGGCCAGTCACGTGGTCTCCTTGCTTCTCCATATTGCTGCGGCTGCATTAGAGGAGACGGGGAGGGGGCAAGCTGGGGTTTGGTTTCAAGGGTGGGGGGAGGAAGCCGGCGGCTCGAGCCCCCACCCCGTGGCTCCGGGGTGTGCATCTGACTGAGGAAGGGGTTGGGGGGGCAGAGAGAGAGGGAGAGAAAGGCAGGAGAGCTCCGGGCGAGGCGAGGCGGTTTTCGGGGGTGGGAGGGGGAAGTCGGCAAAGTTTGGGGCGGGCGCATGTTGTCCGGGGAGAGCCTGCAGCCGGGGGCACGAGGCGGCTCTGCGGGGGCGCAGATGGCTACCCAGGTGGAGGCTCTCCTGCCCGCGAACCCCCTGCTGCCCTCCGAGGAGCACGGGCTGGTGATGAAGAAGCCTCAGGAGAAAGGGGAGCAGCACCCCCTGCACCAAAGAGAGAAGGCCAACGCATGTTCTAGCGCCCGTTAATTTAACGGGCTTCATGTCTACTAGTTTGTTATAAAAACACATGGAAAGATATACATGGAATCAGGGCCAGCCCACGAATTAGCCTCGGAGAGGCAGTTGCCTCATGGCGTAGGCTGGAGACAGATCTGCCCCCAGGAGCACACTGCTCGCTGCCTCAGCAGCAGAGGAGGCAGAGGGGACGGTGGTGGAGGAAGAGGTGGGGGCAGCCCCATTTTCTGTTTTGCTTCAAGTGGCAAAATGCCCTAGGGTGGCCCTTCATGGGATATCCAACTGAGTAAAGAGATATAAAGCTTGTATTCTTTGTGACTATTGGAAATTTTCCCTTGGGAACAAATTAAAAGCATATATATATAAAACTGGCCATTAAGAGAGTTCCAAAGGAGCCTATGTTGCGGTGTGGGCGGGAAGGCATTTACCTCTAGGTCTGGGAGGGGCTTGTGGCCACAAGCATAGTGATGGACAGCCCAGCCTCATATATATAGACCAGACATGTGACCGGTGGTCACTCTGGCCTGGAGTTTCGGATCTGTCTGGATCTCTGGTCACGGTTGTATACGGCTTTTGCCTTGCTATTTCCTTGCTCGTTGCCTTTGGCTCTCCCTTTGGTACCTCTAGTGTGATTTTTCCTTATTGATTCATTGTTTATTTCTCCAATTCTTCCCCCTCCCGTTTTGCATTACACCCCTCCCCCCTCCATTTTCCCGTTCCCCTTCCCCCTCCTTTTAATTTCCCCCTTGCCCCTTGGATCGAACCCGGGGTAGTTGGCCTGCCCCCCCGTCCCGAGTTAGTAATTTTAAAAGTAACTACCAGGGTGCAGCGTCGGGGGGTGCTCCTTCGGGGTTTTTTCCTCTTTCCTCTCGTCCCGTGGGCCGCCGGCCGCTCGCGCCTGTGCGGCCCAGGCGGCGGCAGCAGTCCAGCGCGTCTCGCGCTGCGTGGGACGGCCTTTGGGAGGGCGTGGGCGGGCCGATCGTTGGGGCCTACCGCGGCATTTTAGCCGCCGGAGCGGCCTGCGCGCTGCCCCTTCCGCGGCCTGGGGGTGCGGTGGGAGCTCCGTTTCGCCCCCGCCGGGTCTGCGCTGCCCAGGCGGCCGGGCGCGGCCAGCAGTGAGCGCGCCGGGGGTGGCTTTGGCGTCCGGCCGGCGGCGGCTTGGTGCGGCTTTTTGAGCCTCGTTTGAGGTCGCCGCTTCGACAGGGGAGAAGGGCAGCCTCTTAGGGGCTAGGCCCTTCCCCGGCCGGCACGCCTGCGGGCGCCATTTTTGTCTTTGGGGCCGCGAATTGGCGGGAACGCCATTTTGTGGGCTGAATTTTGGTTAGCCTTTTGGCGTCACCTTGTGGCCGTTTTGGAGCATTGCGGCCTTTTCTTTTGGTAAATTCAGGCAGGCCCTGCATTGAGCAGTGAGCTGTTTTATTATTTTGTTTAGCCTACAGGAAGCTAATATTGTACTATTGGTTTGCACTGTTATTGTGTTTTGGGAATTTTTGATGAGCCTTCCTCATTTTATTCCTGCATTTACTTTGTTGTACTGTCATTAGTTTACGTTTATTATTCTTATTATTCTTATTCTTATTATTCTTAATTTTATTGTTATTATTGTGGTTGTTATTATTTCCTTTTAATTTTAATTTATTTAATTTTCTTTATTTTGGTTTCTGTTTGGTGAGTTTGAGGCAATACCCCTTTCGCCTCACAGTTGGCCCCCGGCCTTATTGCTTGCTAGTGTCTAACTGTTTTTGCCTGTGCCCAGGATGTCCAGGATGGAGGACGCGCAGCAGGCGACGATGGTGCTTCCTGAGAAGGGTGTCAGTCAGGATACTTCGCTGCCCCCGTGTGCTGTGGAACCGTCTTCGCAGTTGGAGAGGATTAGCAGCGTTAGGTCCAGCCTTGCTGGAGATCCGGCTGCGTTGGCTCAATTTGTGTTTTTTTTTCAAAATAATTTTTATTAGATTTTTACACATAAAACAATCATTTCATATCATTTCATATCAATCCTTATCATAAACCTAAAGTAACAAACAAACAACACAAAAGACAAAACCTAACAAAATACACAAAAACCCTAATATTTTATCACCTTCTTATTTCGTTACTTGTTGGGTGGACTTCCCCCGCCTCCCTCCACCACGTTTCTTATTCCATATATATATGTTAACAGATACTTATCATTATCTTTCTTTTACCAATAATTATCTCTAATATCTCAAATCTTATTCTTAATTAATTCCTTAACTTAAACTAGTATTCTATCTTTATCTAATTTTAACAATCATACATTTTCCAAAATTCCTATCATATATTCAACTGTAATGATTATTTCTAACTTCAAATTTATCTAATTACTAATTTTGCAACACTTATTAATATATATCTTAAACTTCTTCCATTCTTCTTCCACCGCCTCTTCCCTCTGGTCTCGGAGTCTCGCAGACAGCTCGGCAAGTTCCATATAATCCATCATCTTCATCTGCCATTCCTCTAGCTTTGGTAAGTCATTAGTTTTCCAGTATTTAGCAATCAAAATTCTTGCTGCTGTTGTGGCATACATAAAGAAAGTGTGGTCTTCTTTAGGTATTTCGTGATTGACCATTCCAAGCAAGAATGCCTCTGGTTTTTTAATAAATGTGTTTTTCAACACTTTTTTAATTTCATTATAAATCATTTCCCAGAAGGCCTTCGTCCTTGGGCAGGTCCACCACATATGATAAAAGGTTCCATCTGCATTTCCACACTTCCAGCATTTATTGTCTTGCAAATGATAGATTTTAGCCAGCTTGACTGGGGTTAAGTACCATCTATATATCATTTTCATTATGTTCTCCTTCAACAAAGTACACGCAATAAAATTAATACCTTTCCTCCAAAGTCTTTCCCAGTCCGCCATCATAATGTTATGTCCTATATCTCTGGCCCACTCTATCATTGCTGATTTTACAAATTCATCCTGTGTATGCCACTCTAGCAGCAGTTGATACATTCTGGATAGATTTTTAGTCTTTGGCTCTAATAACTCCGTCTCCAATTTCGACTTTTCCAACTGAAAGCCAAGTTTTTTGTCCATTTTATAAATCTCATTGATCTGGTGGTACTGCAACCAGTTCCCCACCTTATCTTTCAATTGTTCATAGGGTTTCAACCTGACACTTTCTCCTTCTTGTATAAGAATGTCCATGTATCTAGGCCAATTTCCAGTCCTATTAGGTCTTTTGTCGGCCTTAGCTTCTAATGGTGATATCCATCTGGGTGTTTTCTTTTCTAACAAGTCTTTATATTTCATCCACACTCTAAACAACGCTTTCCTAATCAAATGCTGCTTGAAACCCCTATGAGCCTTAACTTTATCATACCATAAATATGCATGCCATCCAAACACATTGTCACATCCTTCCAAGTCTAGCACATCAGTATTTTCTAAAAGGAACCATTCCTTCAGCCAGCAAAAGGCTGCAGCTTCAAAATATATATTCAAATCTGGCAGGGAAAAGCCCCCTCTTCTCTTATCATCTGTTAGTATCTTGTATTTAATTCTGGGTTTTTTTCCCTGCCATACAAATCTAGAGATATCCTTCTGCCAGCTTTTGAAAGGCTCCATTTTATCAACAATCGGTAATGACTGGAAGAGAAATAATAATTTAGGCAATACATTCATCTTAATTACAGCTATTCGGCCCAAAAGGGACAATTTCAATCTGTTCCAAATTTCCAAATCCCTCTTAATTTCAGACCAAACTTTTTCATAATTGTTCTTATATAAATTCGAGTTTTTTGTGGTCATATTCACACCCAAATATTTAACTTTCTTGACAAACACAAGTCCTGTTTTCGCCTCGATACTCTCTTTTTCTTCTCGTGTCAGGTTTTTCCCAAGGACTTTGATCTTGGCCTTATTTAATTTAAAGCCGGCTACTTGCCCAAAGTCTTGTATTATGTCCAGTGCCCTTACCGCACTGGTCTCAGATTCCTCAAGAGTCAACACTAGGTCATCTGCAAAGGCTTTAAGTTTATATTCCTTGGCCCCTACTCCCACACCTTTAATGTCATTGTCTTTTCTAATCATGTTCAAAAGGACCTCCAGGACCGTTATAAACAATAATGGGGACAAAGGACACCCTTGTCTTGTTCCTTTTTCAATCTTGATACTTTCTGACACAACGTTATTAACAATTATCTTTGCTCTTTGCTCAGTATATATTGCTTCCAAGCCATTCAAGAAACCCCCTCCCACCTCCATTTGTTCAAAATTTTTCTTCATAAAGCTCCAAGAGATATTATCAAAGGCCTTTTCCGCATCTATGAACATCAAGATTACCTTCGTATTTCTATTAAGTTCCAACTTTTCCAGAATATCCACAATATTCCTTATATTGCCATTTAGTTGTCTTTCAGGCAAAAAGCCTGCTTGGTCTTTGTGAATAATCTCCATTAAAACTTTCTTCAATCTATTGGCCATTATATTTGCAAAAAATTTATAATCCACATTTAGGAGGGAGATTGGTCTGTAATTTTTCATCTGTGTTGTATCCGTGTCTTGCTTAGGTATTAAAGTTATATAAGCGTCTTTCCAAGATTCAGGTGCCTTGCTTCCCTTCAGAATTTCATTGCAAACGTCCATCAATGGTTGTATTAACCAGTCTTTTAATTCCTTATAATATTTTGCAGAAAGTCCATCCGGTCCGGGTGCCTTTTCCAGCTTCATCTGTCCAATTGCTGATTCTATTTCTGATCTTGTTATCTGGTGGTTGAGTAGGGCCTTCCTTTCTTCCGGGATTTTATGCAGTCCGTTCTTCTTTAAGAATTGCTCTATCAAATTTTGATTTTGATTATTTTCTTTGTACAGCTTTTTATAAAATTGCTGGACTATATGGATTACAAAATGGTGGCTTTGGGAGACTTTAATGCAGTGGCTTCCACGTTGATGGATAGATCGCAAAGAGTGAAATTTACAAACGATGGGAGGCTGCCAAAGACATTTTTTGAAATGTCAGAAAACCTGGACTGGATAGATGCTTGGAGATTAAAGCACCCAATGGACACCGAAGCCACATTTCAATCAGAAGCGATGGGTTCGTGGAGCAGAATTGATATGATATGGGTATCAAGGGAGGTGGCTCCTAGAATACTCAACACAGAAATACATCCTAGAACTTGCTCTGACCACAATGCTGTACAGCTGGACTTAAGACTGACAACACAGGGTTCTTTCCGGTGGAGAATGGATGATTCGTTGTTCAGGAATGGGAAGATTTGTGAGAAGGCCCATAAGACCCTAAAGGACTTTTTTGAAATAAATTTGAACACAACAGTCGAAAAAAGGGTCATATGGGACGCGAGTAAGGCTGTGATGAGAGGCTTCCTGATACAACAAAAGGCAATAAGGAAAAAGATCCAAAATGAGAAAAAAGAAGCTATTTTACAGCAACTTAAGGAGAAAGAAAAGAAGCTGAGAATAACGCCTAAGAACAAGCAACTTCAGAAAGAAATTAAATATTTACAGGCGGAATTTTCTCAGCTGACTAACCAAGAAATAGAATGGAAAGTCAAGATGATGAAACAAAAATCTTTTGAATCAGCAAATAAATGTGGCAAGTTGCTGGCGTGGCAATTAAGGAAGAGACAGAAGCAAAACACAATAACAAGTCTGATAATAGACGGAAGGACCGTGGAGAACCCTGCGGAGATCAGGAAAAATTTCCAGAAATTTTATAAAAAGCGTTGGCTCAATTTGATTCAAATTTGGATTTGTTCCTCTCTTCTCAGGGTACCGCGCAAGCTGATTCCGCCCATTGCAAGGCGGCAGGGTCCCCTGCCACCGATTCTTCCAGCGTTGATGAGAATCTTCCCCTGGCACGGGCAGCTGCTTTGGTGGCGGCCAGGAAGAAAGCTAAGGGGATGGGGGCGGCAAAGGGGAAGTTGGCTAGAGGGAATAAAGGGAAGGGCGCCAGAGCTGCGGTGGGCGCACCGCGGCAGAAGAGGGTGCCAGGGAAGGCCAAGGTTGGGCACTCACGTACGGTCTCCTTCTCAGCCACCCCAGGTACCTCCAGCGGGGCGCAGGCCGTTGATGCCATTTCCGATGAGGGTGGTCCAGCTCCGGGTTCGGGATCCCCAGCGGCTGGACAGTCGAAGGCCATTAGGCGCCGCACGCGTGGCAAGAAGCGGCAGAGGCGTCGTTCGTCATCCGCGTCCAGGGATGACAGCGGGTCCCACCGGCTCAGTTCTTCGGATTCATCTGTAGCGGAACGCGCATTGTCCCTGCGGAGAGGGTCCCTGGCGGCCGCGTCATCATCTCGGCAGGACCCTGACTCGGAGACTTCACCAGATGACAACTTGCCGGTTCCGGCCAAGGCTTCCTCGGGAGGCAGGCGTCGACGGAGGCATGCTTGCTGCGCCCACCGCGGAAAACGGAAGTGGCATGACACGTCTGATTCCAGTTCAGGTACTTCTCGGTCCTCTGACACTGATTCGGAGGACGACCCGAAGTTGTACTGGGGTTTTGGCGAATCTGCCTCAGGTCTGCCGAGATGGGCGTGGCAGCGCCGCGCCAATGCTCACAGGGCTAGGTATGGGGCCCCTCTAGAGTTTCTGAATGGCCGGCCGGTCCCAGAGACTAAAGTTTCCACTAATAGGACTAGGGACATCATCCCTGGGAGCCACTTATCTGCCAGGATGCGCAATCGGATCTTGGAAGGTCGCTATGTGGACATATTTAAGCTGGCCCCCAGGGATGAGGCCCGCACCGAGGGTGACGGGTCTAGCTCCTCCTATAGAAAGCGTTCTTCCTCAGGCAGGTCAGAAAGGACTTTTGAGCGCTGGCTGGACTGTTTTCAGGTCTTTGCCAGCGTGGTCTGTGCTTGTTATCCACGGCGCTCCCTCCATCTTTTTATTTATCAGTCAATAGTTCGAACGGCTTATTCCTCTGCGGGGGAGTCTGCCGCTCTGGCTTATGACAGGAAATTCAGGACTAGGGCCCACAAGATAGCTACGGCCAGGTGGGACAGGAGGGACATGGATGCCTGGGCCACTTGCGTGGCCCCTTACATGTCAAAAAGGGCTCCAGAACAGCGGGTCTCCAGGCCTCAGCCGTCAAAGGCGCCCAGGAGATTTTGTTGTTGGAGTTATAACAAGGGCAATTGCTCTAGGTCTCCCTGCAACTTCCCTCATGTCTGTGAAAAATGTGATGGTGCCCACCAAGCATTGGCCTGTCCTCGAGGAAATCAGCCCTTTCGTGGAGGCAAGGGGGGGGACAGCAGGCTGCAAAACCCGCCCCTCCCCAGGCCACGCCCGGCGCCTCCAAGTGAGGGTGGTGATTCGTTAGCTCCGACTCCCATAAAGTTGCAACCGTTGCTCCAATGGTTGGCGCTTTATCCTGACCACCGGGCGGCTCAGTATCTGAGGGATGGTTTTTCCCTGGGTTTCAGGATCCCGGTATCCACGGATCCTGTGGCAGGTAAGCCTGTTAACCAAAAATCAGTGCATGAGCTGCCTGACGTGGCCAGGAGAAAGATAGGGAAGGAGCTAGCTTTGGGCCGCATGGCTGGCCCTTTTGCTACCCCTCCTTATCCTGGTTTGCATCTGTCGCCCCTGGGAGTGGTGCCTAAGAAGGCACCTGGTGAGTTCCGCCTTATTCATAACTTATCTCACCCCAGGGGCACGTCAGTTAATGACGTTATCCCCCCAGAGCTTTGTTCAGTGCGCTATGCGTCTCTGGATGATGCGGTCAAGATGATTAGGAAATTCGGCCGGGGAGCTTTGTTGGCAAAATGCGACATTGAGTCTGCGTTCAGGTTGCTCCCGATAAATCCCCAGGATTTTTGGCTGTTAGGTTTCCAATTTGAAGGGGCTTATTATTTCGACAAAGCGATGCCCATGGGTTGCTCCGTAGCTTGCGCAGCATTTGAGGCTTTCAGCACATTTTTGGACTGGGCCCTGCGCCATAAGAGAGGCCTGCATGGGGTGACCCATTATCTCGATGATTTTTTGCTGGCCTCTAGCAGCGACTCAGGCGATTGCCGGGTCCTGATGCAGGCCTTTGTGGCGCTTACCGAGGAACTGGGGGTTCCTTTGGCTTCAGCCAAAACGGAGGGCCCGGCTACCCAGTTGGTTTACTTGGGTATTTTGCTGGACACCATTGCCCAGACGTCCAGCCTACCGGCTGAGAAGCTCATCACCCTTAGGAAGGTTATTGAGGAGGTGCTCCCCCTAGCTAAGGTGACGTTGCGGCAGGTTCAATCGCTGTTAGGTCACTTGAACTTTGCCTGTAGGGTGGTGGCGCCCGGGAGACCCTTTTGCGCACGTTTGGCGAGGCTCACCGCCGGTTTACGGGCACCTCACCACCACGTACGTTTGCCCCAGGAGGTGAAGGAGGACCTGCGAAACTGGTTGTTGTTCCTTCAGGAATACAACGGGGTGTCATTGTGGCAGGATACTTTGAACCTTCGCAATGACTTTCAGGTGCACTCGGATGCAGCAGGCTCCTTGGGCTTTGGGTTGTATTGGCTTGGACGTTGGTGTGCCATGCCCTGGCCGGCGGCATGGCAGGGGGAGGCGATCACCCGGGACTTGACTTTTCTCGATTTTTTTCCCATCGCAGTGGCGGCGTATATATGGGTCGAGGAATTCAGGGACCGGAGGGTTTGCTTCTGGACCGACAACCAGGCGGTGGTAGCCGTGCTGGCGAAACAGTCGTCGCATAACCCTAGGGTGTCGTCCTTGCTCAGGGCTTTCGTGCTACACTGCCTGCGGGCTAATATTATATTTTCCGCACGCTTCGTGCCGGGCCTATCTAACGAAATTGCCGATGCTCTGTCCCGTTTTCAGATGGCCCGGTTCAGAGCCCTGGCTCCGGAGGCACGAGAGCATCCGGAGCACTTTCCAGAACATTTGTGGAGCCTTGGGAGCCACTAGCGATGCAGGGAGTAGCCTCTTCTGTTGCCCCGTCCACCTTCCGCGCTTATAAGAAGGCGTGGGCAGACTTCCTCCAATTTTTTGGCAGGTCCGGGGCGGGCAAATTTTCCTTGCCCATGACAGCGGACATGGCGCTTGCGTATCTGACGCACCTTTTTGCGTTGGGCCGCGCTCCCCGATCCATCAGGATCCAGGCGGCGGCTATTTCATTTTTTGCCAAGCTTTTCTTTGAGAAGGACCCCTGCTCGGCTTTTTATGTGCGGCAGGCTATGAAAGGGTGGGCTAGGATGGCCCCATCGCAGGCCCAGGCCAGGCGCCCGATTTCCTTTTCCCTTTTAGCTAGGATGCGAACCAAACTTCGTGTGGTTTGCTGGTCGCGCTTTGAAGCGCGGCTGTTTTCGGCAGCCTTTTCCCTGGCATTTTATGGGGCACTGCGGGTTGGGGAGGTGGTTCTCGAGGCTTCCCAGCTCGCAGGCTTGCGGGGCTTGTTGCTGAATGATGTAGATCTCTCTCTTTCAGAGGTGGTTATCACCATCAGGAATTCTAAGACGGATCAGCTGGGCCGGGGCGTGGTGATCCGGCTGCCAGCCACGGGAAGGTCAGGGCCTTGCCCGGTCAAGGACACTACTCGCTATGTCGCGTTGCGCCCTGCTGGGGAGGGCCCTTTCTTGGTACATGAGGACGGCTCCCCTTTGACTCGGCAGCAGTTCGCCAAGATAATGCGAAAGGCCATTGCGGCTTGTGGCCGTGCGACGGAGGGTTATGCCCCTCACTCTTTCAGGATTGGCGCAGCCACGTCGGCTGCCCGTTGGGGGCTGTCCACTGACAGGATCAAGGAGCTGGGGCGGTGGAGGTCGAATGCCTATAAAGGTTATGTACGGCGTTGATGTTGGTTCTAATTGTTGTTGTTTCTGTTCCCTTCAGGTCCTGCGCCCATGCGAGTTTGGATTGTCGGGCACAGCATTGTTCACTGGGCCGACACCAGAGCTCGGGAAGCAGGGCTGATGCCCAGTCTTGGACTTCCATCCCATGTTGTTTTTTCATGGTTGGGCAAGAGGGGCATGTTGTGGGAGGAGTTGCTTCAGGTGCTTCGTTTTCATGCTGCAGGGGAGGACGTACCCAATGCTATTGTTCTACAATTGGGGGAAAATGACTTACCGGCCACAGAGTGTCGGGTGTTGCGCCTTAGGATCTTGCAGGACCTGCGGCAGATTGCTTTATTGTCCCACAGGTTAAGTTGTTTTGGTCGCACCTGCTGCAGCGCCGCTCCTGGAGAGGAGCACGTTCTGCTGTAGCAGTGGAAAGGGCACGCAAGCGGGTCAATAGTGCAGCCATCGGGGTGATGAAAGAAGTGGGGGGGGGGCTGAGATTCCTCACCCTGACATTTCCTTTAGAAATGAGGACCTTTTCCGCCCGGATGGGGTGCATCTTTCTACTTTGGGGAATGATTTGTGGTTGGGGGCTGTTGGGGGGGCCCTCAAGGTTTGGCTGGGGCAGTGAGTGGTTTTGGCGGTGAGCCTACGGCTCTTGTGGCGGTTAGGCATTGGTTCAGTGGTGGGAGGCCAATTGGCCTCCAGGAAGTCTTGTGAGTAATGGGAATTCCGTTAAAGGAAGCCGGGGGCTCTATAATGCTTGTCCGAACCCGTCTGGTTGCAGGGCCGAGAAGCTTGAGCCCCTGAGGACCCCTGGAGAGGGGGAGACGCTGATGAACCAGTCTCTTTAACCCTCTCCAGTTAATGGTTTCCCAGTGCTGACAAGTGGTCAGCTCTGTCCCGCTGGACAGCTAGTCGGTTGCTGATTAGTAGTCAGCTCTGTCCCGGCGGACAGCGAGAACCAATGCCTGCGCAACCACTCACTTGTTTTGTATTCAATAAAAAGTTGTGGCCAAAAAGTTAATGCCATAAACCTAAACCAAAATTACATGTCATGGCTGAATTTAATGGGGGAATGACTGGGTGCCCTACACACGCAAAGAGAGTTCCAAAGGAGCCTATGTTGCGGTGTGGGCGGGAAGGCATTTACCTCTAGGTCTGGGAGGGGCTTGTGGCCACAAGCATAGTGATGGACAGCCCAGCCTCATATATATAGACCAGACATGTGACCGGTGGTCACTCTGGCGTGGAGTTTCGGATCTCCCACCCCCCCTACCCTGGTATAGGCGGTGCCTTGACTTTGCTGTGCCTGTCACGGGGTCATCTCTATTGAGGGGCCTAGTAGGAATTTTTCCATTTGGCTGATTGGCTTTTGCCACTTGGGTTTTGCCTACTATTCAGCAATTAGTCACAACTTGTACGGTTGGCGGTTAGGCATTGGTTCAGTGGTGGGAGGCCAATTGGCCTCCAGGAAGTCTTGTGAGTAATGGGAATTCCGTTAAAGGAAGCCGGGGGCTCTATAATGCTTGTCCGAACCCGTCTGGTTGCAGGGCCGAGAAGCTTGAGCCCCTGAGGACCCCTGGAGAGGGGGAGATGCTGATTAACCAGTCTCTTTAACCCTCTCCAGTTAATGGTTTCCCAGTGCTGACAAGTGGTCAGCTCTGTCCCGCTGGACAGCTACTCGGTTGCTGATTAGTAGTCAGCTCTGTCCCGGCGGACAGCGAGAACCAATGCCTGCGCAACCACTCACTTGTTTTGTATTCAATAAAAAGTTGTGGCCAAAAAGTTAATGCCATAAACCTAAACCAAAATTACGTGTCATGGCTGAATTTAATGGGGGAATGACTGGGTGCCCTACACACGCAACTGAAATTTTATCTTCCTGAAGAAGCATTTTGTTTTCATTCTAACGTGCTCACAAAAGCAATGTCATTTTTACCAGAAGTGTCACAAAACAATGCAGAAGGGGAAAGATAAAGAATTATTTGGTTTTTTTCTCTTTGGTTTGTGTGTGTTCTCAATCTAAAAATGGCATTAACAATCAATCAATCAATCAATCAATCAATAAAAGAATTACGTACAACTCATCATGTAGGGAAGAGGGTTTTTAGCCCATGCAACATGCACAATAGATTTAATATACCTCTGGAGACATAGAAAAGGGGTTTAGCAATTGAGAGTTAGAAATTGATTATTTTGCTATTTAAACTAAATGCAACTGTGCAGTATAGAGGCCATAGGAAAAGGGAAGTCTTTAAAAAATAAGGTTGTCTTAATATACACTTTTGGAAAACCATGTTTTATGTAAAATTCAATGACATTTTGAATGGTGAAATAGAAGAAAATGCAAGAAAACATAGGGAAAACTTCTACTTATTAGCATTTTTAATCACAGAGGAAACACACTTCTGAAATTAATGGTTAAAGAAATACAGTTCAACAATCACAAAGTGGGAATCAATAGACTATTCCCTAGCAATATAGCTATTTTAATATCCAAGAGAGCCAGCCAGAAGACGACATTCCAAATGGACTATCAAAAAGCCTGTAACACAATCTTTGACTTGCTAATAAAGGACTTTTTTCCCTAGATTGATCAGTGAGCAAGGAGAAAATTAGGCATAATCCGTTCATATTTTTTTTTAACAGTTATTTGACTAAGATGGATAGGCTTTATAAAATTTGATTGGCTATCACGACACACAAGAGCAGCTTGTAACAAACATAGTTTTATACACTGTATTATATTTCAATGGAAGCTGGCCATCTGGCCTGCAGTAACCCTTTTCCCACATTCAGTGAACCTAAAAAAGGTGCAAAATATATTAATCTCTTTGTAACATTTGCACTAAAATCCCCTCTGAAATCAGCCAGTTAGGATTTATTGGGAAGGGGGAAAATACATTCTTTTCTATGATATAGTGCAATCTATGATAGTTACAGAGCTCCTAAGAAAGGGTCATGTAGTCCAGCCCTCTGTACACCAAGGCAGGATTCCCTATATTGAGAAATGTTTACCCAATCTCCGATTACAATTACCGATCTATATTTTTTCTAGGCAACACGATCCATTTTCAATTGTCAGGAAGATCATCATAAATATTTAACCTTCCTGTGACCTAAGTCCATTGCCTCTTGTCCTGCTCTCAATAACAATTGATATGACAACCAGCTTACATTTGAAGCTACTTACATATTAAGCTACTTTATTTCCACCTATTTTTTGTCTCCAAGACATTATGGAGCAGATTTGGCCAAACTGGAATTTGCTAGTCACTTCCTTTGCACTGATAAGCACAAACATAAACTCCTAATTTCCAAAGAATATTTTATACGTTTCACTTTTACCTTATTTATTTCTAAATTTATATACCAGTTTTCCATGAAAATATATGAAGGCAAATCTAGTTGTCTGAGAAAAAGGAGTAGGCCGGTTTCCGTTATGCATGGTCTAACTTTTTATTTTATAATGTTAAGAGTTCAATGTCCTTTAAAATGCCAATTTTTTAAAAAATGCAAATCAAAGGTTCTCAACTGGTAAATGTATAACTATTCTATCTTGATTGTGAGTCTATATGTCTGCTTAAGGGCATATAGGACATTTAGCTGGATGAAACAAAGATCTACCTAGACCAGAACTCTGTTCAAGAATCCTTGTAACGAGCAGGTTCTAGGTGGTCCACTAGAAACTGCCAACTGGTCCACCTCCTAGAATAATTTATAAACTATACCTCATGTTTTCAGCTGAATCCTCTGGCATTGGTGCAACAGTCTGAACAGCAGGTAGGTTCTTACTGGTAGCACCATTCACAAAGCTAGAGGACGACGATGACGATCCTGAATCCACAGCACCTATCCCCAAAATAGAGTACATTTAGTCTGAAAAACAATGCATCATCTTCACAGTAAATAAACATATTTTCTGAACATCGTAACTCAGGAACGATTGACTTAATTTTTTTACAAATAGCTCACGAGACAAAAATTAAGCAGAAAAGCTTCCCCCAGTGTAAGGAGCTGGGAACTAACCTACATTAATCATGCTTTAGTCACACTGAAATCAATGGCCCTTAAACTAGTCAAAATTTCAGTGGGATTAAAGTCTGGATCCATCTGAATGTACTCAACTGTAGCCTTATTAGGGGTTTGCGTTGCTCCCAAGCTGGGAAGAAGGAGTAAACGAAACTTCGAGGTTTGGTTCAAAAGAGAAAGGTTTATTTCTGCTTTCCGGAAAAGCAGAAGGATCCTGCCTGGTCATCCAAAGGCAGGAACAACAAAAATCAGTTTAAACAAGACTTATATACCTTTCAGAGCACTCTCTCCCCCTCCTTCCTGCTTCCATGCATCACGAGATCCTGTAACCCATATAAGGAAATTACTTCCTATGATGTTCTGCAGACCCTTATACGGAGTTCCTGTGAACTTTGGCTACGGGCACATCACGGGATACTAATCTAGCCATGTACGCAAGCCATGTCCTTGGACTGCAGTCGTCATGTACTAATGAAGATGTCCTTGTACTGCTGCCATCCTGTACTACTGACGAGATCATCTCGTGCTTTTGTTGTGTCTTCAACTAAGGGAGCTGTGCCACTAAGCTACTGGGCCAGAGTTCACGAGGTTCTGGAGCCGAAAAGGAAAAAAAAAAAAACTCCTATCGTAACTAACAGTTAGGTGTTGGCCTTTTGGGTGGCTCCAGGTGACCCAGATTTGGGTTACCTAGCCCTTCAATCCCTCCTCTTGTAATGGACAGCTTAAAAAGCCATTTTTTTAAGCACGTCCCGCGCAAAGGCCAACACATACTAGCTGATGCAATAACATGGGGTAACATGGGGTAATAGCTCGGGATAAAACCAATCCCCGGTATCACGGTTTACAAACACTGCAGCAAGCAGGGAATACAGAAGCATAAGCAACAACAAACCAAAAAAAAAAAACAAAAAACTGCACATTGTGCCAACGTAGAAGGCAGAGGAGGGGCACCAAGGTGCAAACAGGACACATTGGGTCTGAGGTGGGCAAAGGCCAGTATTGCTGCCATCTGGAGCCATCTATGATATATGGATGCTACGCAGCCACACGACTACTCCCTGCCTCAAAATCTAGGGGTTTTTGGTTTCCCGAACACCAGGGGCTAACACATGACGATGAACACTACCCCTTTCCCCTTGGGTGCCCCCACATCCGAAGTCTCCACAAATGACAGAAGTATAACAAAAACACAGTGTCCAGTAGCAGGATGAAAAGTCCCACACCCAACTGCAACAGTTGGTGGCCCCCTTCCAGAAGAAGAGAGAAAACCAAGAGTTCCCATCGCCGTCAACACCCATGTTGACTTGTAGTTGTCCAGCCATGTATAGAAGCGCTGGCCACCTGGGTGAGTCAAAGAGGCCTGGTGTAAATCAGGTATCCCAGTCCAATCCAGATGTCGCCACAAGCATGGTGGAAGTCCATCTAGGACCCAAGGATGATGCAAAACAATGTAGGGTCCTTTCAATGAACGTGGTCTCAGCAGGCAGGGCCTGAACCCAATTTCCTATTCACACCAGGGAGAAAGGGATGCAATGCAAAAGGCAATGAATAAAACGCTTTCTAGGGCCACTCGTCCAGGAGGGTCCTCCCTGAGCGGCCGAAACAGTTCCACGCTGTTCCAAGTTCGTACTCTCAGCAAAAGTCGCTCCTCGAAATCCGGCTTTCACGGCACGAATGTCTTACAGACCGGCTGCTGGCACTGATGACTGGGATGTCACAAGTCAGTCAGTCCCCCTTCAGTCTGGAGACCTCTGAACTCCTCCACGAATGTCCATCAGGTGACACAGCTTCAGATGGCTGCAGAAAACACACTCCGGCTGTTGCCTTTGCAGCTTTTGGGAACAAAACCACAGTCAGTCCATGACTGCTACTTTCACGCAGTATCACGCTAGTAGCACAGGAACCAACAACTACAGTCCTGGTAAGCTGCCATGGCACGAAATCGACTTTCGCTTTCTGCCGCTCTTAAAAGGAGCTCTCAGAAGGAGAGTAACTTCTGATACCATTGGGGATCGATGATGTTGTATATCTCTCCCAGGTATCGGCAGCCACATAAGAAAGGGCTTGGCAAAGGCTTCTTGCGAGTTGACAGGTGCTGAGGGATACCCAGAAGGGGCTCAACCTAACCCTCCCGCAGAAGTCCTCGCTGAAGGGCATCGCTGAGTAGGGCGTGGTTGAGGGTGACAAGAAGAAGAAACTCCAAGGCAAGAAGGAAAACAAACTGGAGGATCTGGTCTTTCGCTCCCTGCGGTGTGGGTGGCGATAGAACTACCCATCCTCCCGTTGGTCAAGTCAGGTGGACTGCAGCATACTTCAGAAAGGGCCAGTGGATGGAAAAGACCCTTCCGTTGAGCTCAAAGGATGATGAATGTGTGGACGGCAGGAAAACAACTTAAAAGTGCTGATGCAAAGCAGATGGTGCTGCCATTGGGGTTGCAGCCCCAGCAGGGATGATGAGTCGACGAAGCTGGTGTAGATCAGTTGACACAGTTCAATTAGATGCCTCTCCCTTCACAGATGTGTGTTGGACCCAATGAATGATGCTGATGACAAGAAAACTGCAACCGTGGATAGCCAAATGATGTAGGGTCCCCTTCCAGCAAGGCTTCAGTGGGCCTGGAATGCCTAAGCTTGACCAATGCACAGGGATTCGAGCATGGGTCCACCTGTTCAAGGAGGAAAAAACCTTGGGAGAGCAACTGCAAATAATTTCCAACATCCAAATCATAACTAATCATCGAGATGGGATATCATGTTTACATAAAGTACAGGTGGTTTGAGGTGAGAGTCTACAATACACCTTCAAACAGTCTAATTATTCTGGCCGGATCCCCTTCCGAAAGAAGGATTCTGGTTTTCTAATTCCAATTTGAATCTGCAAATAGTATGGGTTGCACACTGAAGGTGCATGCAGCAGCAGCCCAACAAACCAGAGGTTGGGTTGCTCTGGGGGTTGCTCTTAATAGGGCGGGACCATCATTAAGTCATATTAGGCAATACAGTCCCCTTCTCCTAAAGCCTTTCTTTTCTTTCTTTTTCAATCCTCATTCTTGCAGACCTCCTTTTTCCTTTTCTGCAACTTGTCCACTTTAAATCCCCATCTAAGTTCCTTCTGAATGCTCCAATTCAATCAATCCTCCTCACTATCCTATCCTCACCCTCTCTCTCTCTCTCTCTCTCACCTTCAGCCACTTTCTCTTTTCCCTTCACTTCTTTCCATCCATTTCCCCCTCTCTGTCCATTCCTCATCTTCACCTACCTATGCCCAAACTCTTCCATCACTAATTATCTCTTCCTTTCTTCCACTACGCTCAGTTTCCTTTTTCCCTCTCTACAACTGAGACTACCTCTCGTCTTACCTTCATCCACTTCCATTTTCTCCCTCTACTTCCAATAAGCCACACTCTTTCTTCCAGCAGCTTGATGTCAAACCTGCAATCAATTCTGCAAATACACTCTCTGTGGATCCACCTTTCTCTCCACCTGCACATTGCCCACAACACATACTTTTCCTGTCAATCTCTATGACTATTTTCACTCTCTATACAATCTCTATAACCCCTTCACACCAACTCCAAAACATTTTTTTTCTTCCTTCCGCCTTTTCCTAGTGCTGGGGTGGTGGCGGGTCTCTCACAACATACTAGAGCCCCCTTCCTCTCCCTGCCTGCCTGCAGTTCCTCTTCTCCACCACTACTGATCTCTCTAAGACCCGATCTCTCTCTTTTCTCTCTCAAAAAAAACACTCTCACTTTTACTGGATTCTCACTACATGCTTCAATCCCTCACTTTACACACTTGCACTTTCCAAAAAAACAAAACAACAACCTCCCAGACATCTTGGATTTTCCTTTGCTCCTTTCCTCTGTCTCACCGTCTTCCTCATCTCTGCTCCTGCTGAGCTTCTTGGTCCCTGGTCTTTTTCACTTTGCTTGCCTGCCTCTTGAACTCCCCTTGCTCTTCAAAAAAACGCTCTCTGAGTTATGGCTCCATTTCTCACTTGCCCTCCTAGCTGCCTTGTGCATTTCCTCCTTTATACTGCCTTTCTGCCTCCTGTACTGTCTGTCTGAATCCCCACACTGTCCCTGCTTCGTTCTCCCTCCTGGGCTGCTCATCTACCTTCACCTACGTACCTACCTATGCCCCTCGACTCCATTTTCATCATCCTGGGCTACCACTCCCCTGGTCTGTCTGCAACTGCCTATCAAGAAAACCACTAGCTTTTACCCTATAAGAACCTTCCCCTATAAGAGCCAAGGAAAACCTTACACAAGGAAAACCTAAAAAAACTTCAAAAGTATCATGACAAATTTTAAGGTCTGGGATATCACCAAATTCTTCCGCAAGCTATTAAAGAACACATAACTCTCCAGCCTGCCCAAGCAAGCCTTAAAAAACTTTCTGTAAGCAGTGCTGAGTAACCTTATTCTAAATACAGTGTGGGTCTGCCAACAGGACCCCCAAGACTACTTGTTTCCAGAGGTTTGAAAGAACAAACCTGCGCAGAAGGGGTTTTGGAAAACACACACATTGACCAAATTAAAAGAGGACTAGGGAAAAGGGGAAAAACTGCAGAAGCTTGCAAAGATACCCACTCTCAGAGGAAAATGAAAAAATAAGAGGAGGAGCTGAACCACCTTTTGGACCCCACAAATCAAAAATACCAACAGGCTGGAACATAATGCAGAGGAGGGCAACATTAAATCTGTTATCCTAGCCAAACTTTCACAATAACAAACAAGTGACACATTAAAAGGATTCATAAATAGCTATTTCTTCCTAGAATGGTGAATTGCAAATATTTTCAGCCACAATTTCTTTTCTTTCATTATTACCAAATACAATCAATAGTTTCAAAATCAATACTTTTAAATGTACTCAAAAAAGAAAGTACTCAAAAAAGTTTCATTAGATTAAATCTATTCCCTTTCACATCCTGAGGTTAACATCCTGCTATATATATTTAGACTATTTCAAATTCCTCCCATAACAATGTAATGACTGCCATGGGGGAAGGGGTACAGGTAGGTAGCCGTGTTGGTCTGTCATAGTCAAAACAAAATAAAGTAAAAAAATTCCTTCCAGTAGCACCTTAGAGACCAACTAAATTTGTTCTTGGTATGAGTTTTCGTGTGCATGCACACTTCTTCAGATAGAATAGATCATTTCATTTATTTTGGCATTTGCGCCCATCATACAATACAATACAAACAAACAAGAATCAAATAAAACAACGGCACCGTACAAGCCGCAAATAAGATGACACAACTTACATGGCCCAATATTAGCATTTCCATAAAAACATATCTCAGAGGAATTTTAAAGTTAAAATTTAGGCACCAAAACTAAAATCAATGTCTAAAATTCATTTTTAAAAACAAAACATATTTAAATAACACAACATATTTATAACTATCAATAATCGGCTGACATTCCATTTCGTCTCTTATGTGAGATAACGGCAGTTAGGAATCTAGCAACCTGTAGGGTTATGTAAGGGTCCACATCTTGGAGCATCCAAGCAAGACGTAGGTCAGCTGGCTTATCAGCAATGGACTGAATTATCGGATTTAATATACTGGCACGGATCGAACTGTACATAGGGCAATTGAACATTACATGCTGTAGAGATTCAGTTGATTTATTTTCACAGGCACACATAGGAGAAACTTGGCCCTTGGTAAATGTGTGACTCAGTACGTTCGATGGAAAAGCATTAAACCTACGGTAGCTTTTATAAAGGCATAACGATGTGTGGCAACCGTAAGTGATGTTAAATAGGACAGAACTCAGTAAATAGGGGTAATGCCTATATTTAACGGTGAACAAACTCCCCCACCAGTTAGGAGATTTTGGTATAGCTCCACATCTTCCAGTCTTTGATTTATACACCTTTTTGCCGCAGTAAGATCCAGTTTGAGTAATTCAGAAGGGGAGATCTCATAAGCCAGCAATTTGGCATGGATTTTTCTAGTCCACAGGTTTGTGTAGTCATCCCGCCACATGCATTGAATTAAATAGTGGTTCGGGAGTTTATGCCAAAGGGTAAGCCAATAAATCAAAACTCGCCTCCACAAAACTGACTCTACTGAAGGGATCTTCATTTCTAAGCGAATGGCTGCATTACTTACGCATGATGGTAGTTTTAAGAGTCGACGTAAGAATTGGCTTTGGAGCGATTCTAAGGGTGCAAGATTTGCAAAAGCGGCCCATAATGGGGCAGCGTAAGCCATTGTGGCCATCACTTTGATACTGTACACTTTCAAAGCCGCAGGGACGTATAAGGCCCCCTCGGAAAAGAAAAAACGGAGGAGAGAGTGGGACAGGGCTTTTGTCTTATTGTGTAAATATTCAACTTGTGATTTCCACCCCATATTATACTGAAAATAAATTCCTAAATATTTAAATTTATGCACTTGTTCAATTTTTGTTCCCTCCGGTTTCCACGGATAGAGTTTCCGACTCCTTGAAAATATCAGTACTTTAGACTTAGAATGGTTAATAGACAGGTGATTTAAATGGCAGTAGGTCACAAAAATCCTTAGTGCCCTCCTTAAACCCACTCTAGAGTAAGAGAGTAGCACCGCATCATCTGCGTAAAGAAGTAGTGGGCAGCGATAATCTGCTATACGAGGAGCGTGGATAAATTTGTGTGAGACGACTAGAGGGTTCCTCATATCACTTATAAATAAATTAAAAAGCAATGGCGCCAAAATGCAACCCTGGCGTACTCCCTTATTTATTGGCACTCGGTTAGTTAAATCACCAGCAGGTGTAAGTCTCACCCTGGCCACGGACCCGTCATGAAGTTGGGAAATGAGCCACAGAAGCCTTCTGTCAATTCCCCAACAGGCAAGTTTATCCCATAGTATTTTTCTCGGGATACTGTCGAAAGCCGCTTTCAAATCTATGAAAGCAGCGAATAATTGGCCCCGTCGGGGTGTCGAATATTTCCGGGCTAAATGATACAGTACAATTGCCTGGTCTGTTGTGGATCGGTTTAGTCTAAAACCAGCTTGCTCGTGGCCAATCAAGTTAGCCTCATCAGACCACTTCGTCAACCTTGCCAACAAGAAACGGGCATATATTTTCCCAATGATGGATAACAGACTAATGTTCCAGTAATTCCCTGGGTCACTGGAGGAGCCTTTTTTATGGATAGGAATTAAAATGGCCTCCTTCCACGTTCCTGGTATCGAACCCGTGGCATTTATTGCATCGAATGTTTTAGCTAAAATCCCTGCCCACCATACTGAATGTAGCTTTATAGCCTCAGCCGGAATCAGATCCAACCCTGGGGCCTTTCCAATTTTCAACTGAGCTATCAATTCAAGAATTTCGGCAGGGTCGGTATCTGGCCAAACAGGAAGGGGACTATAAGAAAGACCCAGGTGAGTGGCCGGATACCTTCAAAACAAAATAAAGTAAAAAAATTCCTTCCAGTAGCACCTTAGAGACCAACTAAGTTTGTTCTTGGTATGAGCTTTCGTGTGCATGCACACTTCTTCAGTGTGCAGTGTGGGGGAAGGGGGACTCAATATCAAATTATTGTACTGAAGAGAACTTAATCTACAAGAGTCTACAATCCAAATGACGGGAAAGGGTTACACACATGGCTCAAAAATATTCACCTTCAAATACTATTTTCCAAACCGATTCCTGTTGTTTAAACATTCATCATGATTTAAATACTAAAATTAAAAATCCAGGTCTAAACTATTGTCATCCCCATATGACAATTCACTACTCTAACTCTGCAATACTTTCTCATAATTTCTCAATAATTTCTCATTTAAAAAAAAACCAACCACACGAACAAACCTACAAAACATTTTCAGTATCATACAAAACTACTTTAAACAGAAAAGGGGAATTGGGGGACATAAAATGTATCAAACAGTACAATCCTTTGCATGTTTATGCAATTTAAATTCTGCTGTAATCAACAGCAACACAACTTGCTACCAGGAAAGTGTGACTAGAACTGCATCCTAAATGACTAAAGTGAAATCTTCACTCTGCAGTAAATTGTTCAGTGCTATGCACTGGCTGAAAGAAACCCCCCTAGGAAATATTATAAGCTGGGCAGCATCTGGATGTACTGAGAAAAGCTGCCTAGAACAGGCTAAAATTACTATGGACATTATTGTTGGCATATGTTTGCAACTGACATATAATACATACAGGGTAAATGAAAAGACATGAAGGAAAAGGATATAATTTACCCAAATGCAGCTGGCATAGAGCAGGCAATCATCCACCGTTATATTGAAATACGTGTACAGGACCCTTGATTAACAATTATGTTATTAAACATCTGAAAAGCCCATACAACAACATTTTCAGAATAGTTATTCCAGTAAATATTTCAAATGGGAAATGAGAGAAATGGCAGCAATTAACTCCCCCAGATTTTTTTAAATGAATACCTACTCAGGTAGATTCAAACATAAGACGACTTACACTAAATCAATAAAAAGTCATGGAAATTTGCAGGCAACTGACACACTATAATACAATTAAATGTTTCCAATGAGCCACAATATTTTTGTCCTTTTTCTACAATTGACTAAATTGTGTAGAAAATTTTGGGAGGTTAGATGGATCCAGTATAAAATGCAGTATGTTTGCTTATCAAAATGGTTCAGCTGGGGATAATCTTGTGCCTGAGCAGGGTTAGAGAGTGAGAATGCTTGGAGGCACTTACTACAGAAGTACAGTACTTCAAACACAAAAAGATACCCAAATTATACCAACAAAAACGAGCAGAAAGAAAAAGACAAGATTCACAAAAATATCTAAGGACAATACCTGTTGTATTAATCATACTTTTTGGTGTAGCTCCTGTAGCAGCAACTATATTAGGTGTACTACTGGGTGGGAGTCCACCTCCAGCTGCTGCAGTTCCAACTGTGGTCACAGCTAGGCTTCCAGGAGGTGGTTTTTTCAGTGGCACTACAACACTCCTGCAGAGGAAGAAATAAACACAAAATCAGAAAAGGTTACTGTGACAACTGTACCCCCCTCAATCCCCTTTGTGGAAAAGGGCCAATTCATGTTTATGTTCTAGAACAGAGAAGTCAAATACACGGCTCAAGGGTCACATGCGGTCCCCAAGGCCTTTTTTGACGACCCTCAACAATATTTGGTCCCCTCCAGTCCTCGCACCGCTTTTACAAAGCTTGGTAAGCAAGGCACTGGGCTTTTGAGGTCCCCTGATAGGGTGCTAGAGTTCTCCGGCCTCCTTCCCACAGTCAAGTTAGAGCTTCCCCGGTTTTGGGAAAGCAGTGTGAAGGCTGGAGGGTTTTTTCAAATTTTGGCCGTGCTCCTCACCCCACAATGCAGTGTGTGGCCAAGGGGGTTCTGTGTCAAAGTACTCTCGTGGGCACTTGGTATGGACAGTTGGACTGCCCTGTTATAGAGCAAGGGTGGGGAATGCTTTTCAGCCTAAGGGATATATTCTCTTGTGGCAACTTTCTGGGAGCAAAAGTAGCCAGAGCAATGGATGTGTACAGTAGGTTATATTCCAGTCACACACATGACAGAGGTCTCTACCCAGCCACCCAAATCCATAGCTATCTATCTTCCAACTAGGCAAATAAGAGACATTATCAAAGTTCAAAGAAACTCCAGCCAGGAAAAAGCATTTGAGGCGGCCACGGAGCATGAGGCATGTGGCCCATGAAGAGGATGTAACCTAGGGAAAGTCCCAAGGACTAGATAGAGGACTCTGGAGGGCTGCATTCGGACCCTGGACCAGAGGTCGCCCATCCCTGGTATAGATGCTACAATTTCTGACTCCAGGTTCAACCCCTTTTCCTGTAAGGACACATCATCAATCTTAATATATTCAATATCACACAACACACACGCACAAGTGATGATTCATGTTCACTAGCTAATAAGAAAACTAGATTATCTGTATTAGAGTAAACATTTGTTGCAAATATAAATCAGTGACAAAATAAAAGGTTTTAGGACAACTGTGTAGTATAACATAAAGCTAAAAAAAATAAAAGAATTTGTGCAACAGGCAGAACATCCTACTGTGCATGTTTCAGTTTCAAAGTATAAAATAACAATCAAAATACAGCAAAGAGAAATTTAAGATTAGAAGTAGTATTTAAACTGAGCCGTTTAATTTTTTTTAGATACAACAAAAAGCACACTTTTAGAGCAAATGATACTTTCAAGGGCCTGAACACACAAATACCACAATCCAAAGACCCTATTTAGATGTTCAGGCAGGCTAGTGAATTCTTTAGAGTTTAAAATGCTATTGCTAAATGGCCAAGGCAAACAGTTCATATGTTTTCTCATTACATATGTGATCACGAATATATGTAGAACAAAATATTTAGTACTTTGAGCAATGAAAAGTTTGAATAAAACACAAATATTTTCAGAATTAGTGTATTTTTAAAGTATTCTTAATGCAGTTAGCTTTTACATTAGATGTGTGAAAGTTACATGAAGTTCCCAGTCAAACTATGAATGAACATCTCCCCCCAAAAAGGCAGTTATAGAATCTAGAGACTAAAATGCACACCATGAACAGTTTCTCCCCCTGCTTCTCCTGTTAATAAGTCCCTGTAGTTTAAACAACACTTTGGAGATTTAGTGGGAAAACGGGTGGAAGGGAAACTGCTTCCAAATAACACGTGCTCAATGTTGCTATGTTCTCTTTTAGGCAACCTGCTTCTTCAATTCATTGAAGTTTAAAAAGCAGTTTGGAAATTGTTGGTGCTGGGTTTATGGAAAAAACAACAACACACTGGTGTACATACTTTCTACAAGTATATTTTTACATCTGCAGTCTCTGTATTTATTTTTTTAAAAAAGATTACTTTAACAACAGAATGCTTTCAAACAAGACATAGCCAAAGTTGAGTAACATACCAGACCTCTTCTCTGTGGAAAACTAAAAAAAATGAAGATTTTTTAAACGTATTTTTTTATTAAAGATTTCTTGGTTTACGAAAGTATGTAAACTCACTAAGTTTTTTTTTAAAAAAAATAGTAACTGTGACAATATGTAGTGTATGCATATTTGTTAATAATGTAGAGAAAAATATAAAAAGAGAATTTATGTTTACTCTAGAACAGTTGTAAGTCTAGAGCAACTTGTGCTTCTACAAATATGGTCCACACATTATTTTGATGTGATTTTAAGATGAGTCCAGACTCCAGGGCCAGAGAAATCTGTTTATATAGCTCATAATGTAATTACAACGACCTTAAGACAGATGAGGCAGAAGGCAACAATATATTGAAACTGAGTGAAAAATGTAGTTGTCCAGAAGCACTTGTGGGGAAGAGGTCTCTGAAAAGCTGCTCAAAGCTTCAGAGTTTGAAGTGAAATTTTTGATGTTGTCACTCTCAATCTATTGAATGGCTGACGGACAATCAAACCCATCTGGCTAGCTGGCAGCTCATTTTGCTGGCAGGTGGCAAACAATTAGACACACCAATTTGTGCCTCCTGATGACATTAAAGCATGAAACTAAGTTGTATGCAGGGCCTAGTGATTTGTGTGAAAGCATTTCAAAAATAATACTCTTTGCCGTGGCAACTCGACAGACTTGAGTTACGTGCAGTGCAAGGGCGCTTCTGTTCAATCCGTCATCAGTGCCCCCCGAGACCTCAATCCCTCCCTTCATCAATATCACCTCATCATTTACATTCGATAGTACTTGAACTGCTGAATACATTAACTACACAGAAGACCTATTCCGTAAGAGACACTGAAACGTGTTTCTCTGCTTTTACATTCCCAATTCTGTGTGCTTTAAAATGAATTATAATGTTCATAATGTTTCATAGGACAGCACTGTTAAGATTCTACCACTTCTGTTTCTTCAACAAATTCCTTTCATTGTAACTTCTGTATGATTATGAGCACTTAATTTCTGTGGGATTTTGGACATTTAAACATATTTTCTTTTACAGATTATTATTAAAATAACCAACTGGAGGGGAAAACACCTGGAATTTAGATATTTAATGCTCTAAAAATAAATAAATCCCTGCGGTGATTTGAAAATTTGCAAGAACCACCACAATCCTGCAGAGATAGAGGTTCAGAATGCTAATAATGAGATTGTTAAGACTCTCTAGTGATATCAAAGGGGCTTGAATAAGACCGTGGCCAGTAGCTGCATGCATAGTTTTGGAAAAATAAGTTTAGCATATTTCTTATTAAACCAACACAGATGGTCATGTCAACCCCCCCCCCCTTTTTAGCATTGTAGGAACTAACTGTAGTGAGCAAACTTCATTTCCTCTATCACACATGTGGAGATTGAAAGCTTCCACTTTCAGTTTTGAGGAAACTGCAGTTTACCATTATGACCAAATTAGGGACGCTCTGGTTTATTCTATTTCTGGTTAACTGAGTCAAACAAGTTTATGAAACCATGTGCTCAGTCCTGGTTTGTTGAACAGGGGGTGGTGGAACACATTAGAGGTTGCCCACTATGGTTTAGCATGATGTGTGAACTGGGCAATACCATACACAGTAAGAACTACAGCAATGAACTTTAAAAAGAAAACACATGATTTGCAAATACAGATCAACATCCATAATGCACTATGACTATTTTAACAAGTGTTTGAAGTTTCCTGTATACTTTCTTAAGTTTATAAATGATACTATTACTAATTTTATTATTTGTACCCCACCCAAATGACTGTGTTTCCCCAGCCACTCTGGGAGATGCATGTTTTAATTACACCCTCTCCCCTTCTCGTTACAACAACAGTTAACAACAGACGCATGTGAAGTGGTAAGGATCCAGTGAATAAGGTTCTGATTGAAAGACTGCCTGATGCAAATACATATCCAAAGTGGTCTTAAAGCCAACTATGAAAAAATTAAGTGGCTGACACTGTGAAGACTGGATAATTTGCCTTAGTATTTTTTGGCTCTTTTCTTTCACTTTTGTATTTCAGGATGAAAAGCTTTGTTTTATGTTGAGGAAAGTTATAGCTCTATAAAGTAGATATGTTCATTGACTACTAATTAGACTTAGCTGTTAAAAGACACGATTCAATCCAGATACCTTTCCCATAAACAATAGGGACTGTTTATAGTAAGGCAGTGCACATAGATGTAAACCAGCTGTCTTTTCACTGCAGTTTTTATCAACATATTACAGACAATATATACGTTCAAATGCCAATATTAATATATCATAGTAAGTGAATCAATCATGTCATATACCTGTCAAAGGAGTGATACTGCATAGGGAGAATAGGCTGAGCTTCTCTCTTTAGTGCAGGATCAGGGTACGGAATAGGATCAGGCCCACATTCTGCAATTTCAACAGGGGCTGCCACCAGACTTTTTAATATTTCCTTGACATTGATGCCCTTGCTTTGGCTGATACTTGATATTGAGGATGCAGGTTTCAGAATTTCACTGGGGCTTTCTGTTAAACTTTCCTGAGATTTCTTCACCTCAGAAGACAAAGTAGACAATAGTTCACTCATAGCATCAGGACCCGTGCTTGTTTCTAAGTCTGTCCCATTCAAGATACGGGGCATTTGCTCTTCTCCAATTCCAGAATCGGTATGAGGAATAGAGCTTTCCAGCTGAATATCTTCAACTGGCGGTGGAGTTTCTTTTTCTTTTATATTATCTGGAAATACAGCAGGAGTCTCTGCAAAACAAAATTATTTTTAAAAAATTAAGCTTGAAAATTAGCATTCCTGTATCAATAATCTTTTATCAATAGAGGACAAAATTCTAGGTGTGCTGGTAGAGGCACACCTAAGAGGCACACCGTGATGAACCTGTTAGGAAACTGAACTCCAGAGCCAGCCTAAGACATTTTGGTGCCTGAGGTAAAAGACAGGATTGTGTGCCACAATCCTACATAGAGAAGCTGACTTGCTTTTTCAAAAAGAAGCCATTGAACAATTTCCCAAGGATATGTGTGTGTATTTCAAATGATTTATAGCATTCCAGAAACAGGAATTCCAGATCTTAGGAATAATAATAATAATAATACCGTAATTTATTATTTGTATCCCGCCCATCTGGCTGGGTCCCCCCAGCCACTCTGGGCAGCTTCCAACAGATATTAAAATACATTATAATATCACAGGTTAAAAACTTCCCTAAACAGGGCTGCCTTCAGGTATTTTCTCTACTGTTATATTTTCATTTTTTGAGCACATGGTAAAAGACAAACTATTTTTTTTTACATAAATACGTGAAAAATATAGATTCTGCCCTGATTCAATAATACCAAACATTCCAAATGGCTTCCTACCATCCTACCCACAGTTGCACAAGGAAATCAAAGATACGAGCATGCTACATAACTGAGGACAGGATTGCAGTCTAAATTATGAACCAAATAGTTTGCTAAGTAGATTATATGTAAACCAAGAGCTAAATATCACAAATGTAAATATTACTTATTTGATTTCAGTGACATTTAGTTTTAAGAATGCTTAAAATCAAACATAATCAAAGTGCCCTATTTCCCGAAACTGACAAACATATTCAGTAGCTAACATTTCAGCTTAATGCACTGCATTTCTATCCTCCCTTCCTCCAAAGAGCTCAGTGTGGCATACATGGTGTTTCTTCTCATCCTCACAACAACCCTGTGAGGCTAAGATATATTTTACCCGGATCAAAGTCAACCAGTAAGATTTGTGGCTGAATGAGTAGTTGAACCCAGGTTTTTCCATTCCTCAGTGCAATACTTACAGCCCATTATTGTAATATGTAAACAACATCCATGTACATTTTTATTAATAATAACTATTACCATAATTTACTTTCTAAACTGCTGACCATTTTATTTATGACAATTTTGTGAAAGGCTGTCTCTATACATATTTATTAACAGGAGCAGCATTTATATAGTACTTTCCCTGTGAGTTTAAAGAGCTGCACATATATTATTTTAGTAATCCTTGCAACAGGCCTATTGTTGTCGTTTAGTCGTGTCCGGGTAGGCCAATATTATCATCTTCATGCTGTAGACAGGAGACTGCGCTCAAGAGAAAAGCAGCTTGCTGATGGCCAACTAGAAGGTGCATTGCGGAAGTGAAATTTACATTAAGGGTTTCACATCACACTCTTTAACCACTGTACTACATCTCACTTGATCCTACTAAGAACAATTGTTTTATGTCGACAATTTTTCAAAATATTAGAAATCCCCAGTCAAGCTTAGGAAAAAGTTATGGAAAGTTGCTCTATCATAACACTACATTGTTGCAAAGGTCTATAAATAAATATTTGCATTAAAAAGTCTGAAGAAGAAAGGGAGAGGCAGAGAGAACTCAAATTAAGCAAATTGGAGCAAAGACAGTACAACCAATTAAACAACTAACCTTCATAACTCCAATAGAGTACTCTCAAAATGATTTAAGGGGAGATCTCTGGCAACAGAGTATAGGTAAGGTAATTGCATGGGATATTTCACCTGTGTGCTTTTCAAGCAGCCTAAAACAGCTGTGGAAAGGGAGAAAGGGACTTGCTACTATGTTTTGACCCTTTTAAATTCACTCATCCCTCATTCCCCTGGCCAATTCTGATCTTCTTCTGAAGTCAAAGGATATGGAACATAGCAACTCCATCTTTCCAAGCCTTTATCCCATTGTACTGAAGCAATGGTGTATGCTGCCAGAGAGACTGGTACCTCCAATCTGCATGAGTGCTAACAGGCAACACCTGAGCAGACTAAACAATCACATAACAGAAGAGGTACTCATGGCACACACAGGCACTCCTCTCACCTTCCTCAGGATGCCAGAGCAACCATATTTTTTATTTCAGAAATAACCTTTTTTTCCTTTATTAATTTCAGCATTAAACACCAATTTTCTCTACTTCATAAAACCGTGTGCCTCTGATCTTTGAGTTTTATCACAAAGTTGACTTTTTACACCTACTTAGGTAGAAGGAAAACTAAAGAGGGGCAGCAGCAAAAATGATAACCAATTACATCTGTTTAGGCTATAATTTATAAACCTGTTGTCAAAGCTTTCAACAATCCTCATCAGTTTACTGTAGCATTAAGACATAGCAGTAGACAAAGGAATGAGAAATGCTAAACCTGGTAATTTTAACCTTGTCTGGAAGAAAACAGTTGGGTGCCAGATGCCTCTTTCCTACCATTTTTCACTGTAATTGCAGAGTTCATTTATTACACCAAAGCAAAAAAATAATGAAGTTAGTGTCAGGGGCTGGCCGGGTTCCGAGGCAGTGTCTGAGGACACAGCTGGACTAGACAGGGCACAGCTGACGCCCGAGGAGTTATTGAGGGTGTGGGACCAGGAACAGGCACAGCCCCTGTTAACACCAGAAGCGGTAATGAAGCAATGGGAGGAGTTCCCAACTGGGGCTCCAGTGCAGCCAATGGGAGGGGATCAGGAAGTGGAGACCGGGGAAGAGATGAGGCTCGAAGAGCCTGCCAGAGCATCGGAAGCAACCAGCATGGAGGAGGAAAGTGAAAGGGATGAGGCAGGCGCCGCCCAGCTCCGGTCCAGAGGGCGGAAGCGAAAGGAGGGTAGGCGGCGCCTAGGATTTCCGAAGCTTTTATGCTGGGGGCGGAGCCGAAAAGCGGTACTTCGGGGATCTGACACAGAAGGGTCGGATGATGAACTGTAACACCTGTTATGCTTGATGCTGTAAATAAAGCCATTAGTTTAGTAAACGGTGTCTGCGGATGCTTGCTCTTGAGGAGGACACACATCCCTCTCACAGCATCCCCGAAGTCTTCGCTACCTCCTCAGGAGTGACAGCACAGCCAGCATGAGTGCCGCGGAGCAGGCAGAGGCTGCAGCTGCCCAAGGAGCCAGTGGTGGAGGTGCCCCCACCTGGGAAGACAGAGCCAAAGAGCTGGAGGTAATGTACCGAATTTCCCAGGCACAGTTGCAGGAGGCACGGCTTCACGCTGAGCAGGGAAGGAGCGCGCAGGTGGGAAGAAGGATCACCATGCTGGCAAGCAGGTTTCAGGGGAAACCAGAACAATATTTAGGATTTAAAACGGACATGATGTATGCGTTGGAGCTGCAGAAGGAGTCTTTTAGGAATGAAGCGGAACAGGTCGGTTTCATAATTTCGCATTTTGAGGGGGCTGCTCGTGATTGGATTCGCCCCCTCATTGTAGCCAAAAATCCAGCGCTCCAGAACGTAAAAGCGTTCTTTGAAGGAATGGACCTTGTTTATACGAGCCGCTCGGAACAGGAGTTGGAAGCGCAGGAACTCCTGATGCTGAGGCAAGGCAACATGACTGTCCGTGAATACTGGGGAAAGTTTTCGCTTTTGAGTCACCGTTTGGGGTGGGACATGAATGCGCCCCAAATGCTAGCGCTGTTTAAATTAGGGCTGGCGGATGAGGTTAAAGACTCTTTGGCGAGAGGGGGACTCCACAACAATATGAACAGTCTCACCGAAGCAGCCATGGCGATTGGGGTGCGTTTGGAGCTCAGAGACAAAACAAAGAGGGAGGGGAAGGCGGGAAAGTGAATCAACTTTCGCTTTCCCACACCAACAGAAAAGCCGGCCGGCTTGCAAACGCACCTCCAGCAAGAAACGCCCATGGAGCTGGGTGGAGCTCACGCGCGCCCTTGTTCAAATGCAACGGTTGCCAAGGGAAGTGACACGCAAGGCGGGAAAGCGCCCAGGAGATGTTTTGTGTGCCATCAAACAGGGCACCTAGCCAAGGCTTGTAACCAAAAGAAGGTGTGGCAAGGCATGGCGGGGGCTGTAACAGGAGAAGGGGAAGAGGAAGCTGCGGTGCAGGGAAACGGCACTGCCTGGTGGCAAGTCAAGGGGACGGCCAGCCAGGCACAGAAGCAGTAAAACGTCCCCCTCGCAGCGCACCCGAGATACACCCCCCCAGCCCGCCCGCGCACACCTTCCCCAACCCTCCCAAGCCAGGCATCGTTATGGAAGTCACTCTGGAGCTCCCCAATGGCTTCACCATGCATGTTCCCGCCCTCGTCGATTCGGGAGCGTCGGCAGACTTTATGGATATAGACTTTGCACGGCAGCATCAGCTGCATCTTCTGCCTTTGGGCTTCCCCCTGCAAGTCACCACCATTGATGGGAGGGAGTTGAAAGGAGGGGCGGTCACGCAAAGCACTCCACCCATGAGAATGGAGATAGGAAGGCACTCGGAAGTCCTTGCTTTCCACATCACCACATTAGCAGGTCCCCCCATCATACTGGGGATGGGGTGGTTGGACAGACATGACCCAGTAGTAAGCTGGCATCAGCGTTCCCTGACGTTTGGATCTGCTTACTGCATGGAACATTGCTTGCACCAGATGCGTCCCAAGGGGCAGGCAGACGCAGCCATGCTGCAAGCAGGGAAGGTCACGCTCCCTGCGCAATATGCGGAGTTTCAGCAGGTGTTCAATGAAAGGGAGGCAGACAAGCTGCCCCCCCACCGCCCCTACGACTGCCAGATCAACCTGGTCCCAGGAGCGCAGCTGCCACCAGGCAAGCTTTATTCAATGTCAGAGCAGGAGTTGGCGGATTTGAAGGACTTCATTGACAAAAACCTGGCCAGGGGTTTCATCAGGGAAAGCAAAGCAGTAGGGGGCAGTCCTGTGTTCTGGGTAGACAAGAAAGACACGCCCCAACGACGTTTAGTTTGTGATTACAGGATCCTGAACTCTATGACCCTCCCTGTCTCCTACCCCATGCCGAGGATCGACGACCTGCTGGTGGCTGTACGCAAGGGCAGGATCTTCACCAAGCTGGACCTGACAGGTGCGTACAACCTCATCAGGATCAGGGAGGGGGATGAGTGGAAAACCACCATGTTCACACCCCTGGGAGCTTTTGAGTTCCTAGTTATGCCTTTTGGACTCCAGGCAGGCAGCCAGTGCTTCCAAGCGTTCATGCATCACGTGTTGGGACCCCTGCTGTACAAACAGGCAGTAGTCTATCTGGATGATATTCTTGTGTACTCTCAGAACCCGGAGGAGCACGTGCAACACGTCAAGGAAGTACTGCAGAAGCTCCAGGAACACTAGCTATGTGTCAAGCTGGAGAAATGCCAGTTTCACACCACAGAGGTGGACTTCCTGGGCTACCGCCTCTCAGATGAGGGTATAGCCATGGACACGGACAAAGTAGAAGCGATCCTGCAATGGAAGAGCCCCAGAACCAAGAAGGACATGCAGAGGTTCGTGGGTTTCGCAAATTTTTATAGAATGTTTGTGCCGGCATTTGCCCACATGATGGCCCCACTCACGGACTGCTTGAGGGGCAAGAATAAGTTCCAGTGGACGGAGGAGGCTCAGCGCGCCTTTGAAACCCTCAAAAAGGTTTTCGCGTCAGAGGAGCAGCTGCTGCACGTGAACCCCAGCAAACCCATCAGGATAGAGACGGACGCGTCAGATCGCGCCATTGAAGCCGTACTACTGCAGCAAGACCCTGCACGGGAATGGAGGCCCTGCGCGTTCTACTCCAGGAAGCTGAGCCGTTCGGAATCGAACTACGCCATCTGGGACAAGGAACTGTTGGCAGTGGTAGCGGCGTTTAAACATTGGCGTCACTTCTTGGCAGGCACGCAACACCAGATCCAGGTCCACACTGATCACAAGAACCTGGAGTACTGGCGCACGGCTAGGGTTCTCAACCAACGCCAAATGCGATGGGCAGAGTTTTTTGCGGACTTCAACTTCCACATCCAGTATGTTCCTGGCGAGCAAAATGGCAGGGCGGGCGCCCTATCCAGGAAGCCGGAGTACATGGAGGAAGAAGGGCCTCCGGTGGCGAGGGCCATCTTTAAACCTGAACAGTGGTGGTGTGGGGCGGCATTGGGGGGTCGGGAAGAACTGGTGCGCCTCACGCAGGCCGATGACTTTGCCCAGAACAAACTGAGGGAACTCAGGGAAGGGGCTTCCAAGGCAAAAGGGTTTGAGGAAAAGGAGGGGTTGCTGTTGTACAAAGGGGCACTGTATGTTCCAGGGGAGGAAATGAGGGCTAAAATTCTCAGGCAGCTCCATGACAATCCCACAGCAGGGCACTTTGGGCAATTCAAAACTATGATACTGGTCACGAGAGAATTCTGGTGGCCCAGAGTCAGGCAGGATGTCAAGGAATACGTCAGGGGGTGCGAGGTATGCCAAAGGGCCAAAGGGGTGAGAGAGGTACCGGCTGGGTTGCTAGAGCCCCTCCCCACCCCTAGCAAGCCCTGGGAATCGGTTTCCCTGGATTTTGTCACGGATCTTCCCCAGTCAAAGGGGAAGACGGCGGTACTGGTAGTAGTGGATCTCCTGACCAAGATGGCCCATTTTATTGCCTGCCCCAAAGGGGTGTCGGCGGAGGAGACGGCCCGGCTATTTGTGCAGCACGTATTCAAGCTGCATGGTATGCCATCGAGAGTAATCTCGGATCGCGGGGTCCAGTTTACCTCCCGCTTATGGCGCAAGCTCATGCAGCTCTTACAGGTGCAGGTGTGTCTGTCCTCGGCACGGCATCCTCAAACTAACGGTCAATCAGAGCCATAGCTGTCAAGTTTCGGATTTGAAAATAAGGGATCAGCAGCCTCACCTGTCCCGGGGACAATCTACGATTCTCAGGGACAGTCCATGCCGTGGTAATCTCCCCAGGCTACAAATTAATTTACACCAGGCTACACACCATCATCTTTCCCCACCTTCAGAATGTTCTTCAGAATGGACACCACCCTCATCCATCTCCTCATCCCACCCTCCTCTTCCCCCCTTTTCTTCCCAATGTCTCAATAACCAAAACTGATTTGTTAAAATGTTAGAGGGGGGAAATATGATTTACACACCTCTGTAATTCAAGAAAATCTTTAATAAAAAAATATTCAATTCTTCATGGGGGGATTGATCAGGTTCAGTCTTTTGGCTCTCTGGCATCCATTAATGAGTTATTATACAAATTTGTGGCATGGTTTGCATCCTTTAACACTCTTTTGGACGGAGTGTATTTGTGGGCTGGGCCATTTGTGCAGGATTTTTGGTGTTTGGAGAGCAATGGGTGGTGCTTTTTTCTTTTTGGAATGAGGCTATTAAGAGAGCAAGGGCTGGTCCTTTTCTATGTGGGGTCTTGTTTGCAGACGTTGTTTGAATGAGTGAGTGAGTGAGTGAGTGAGTGGAGCATTGAATGGACTTGGAAACTGAGAGGCAGAGATTAGCCAGCAGGGAGGGGCGGGGGAAGGAGCCGATGTGGACTCTTACTTCAGAGTAAGAGTCTCACTGGCTGAACGACTAAAAGGCAAGAAAGATCAGCTTGAGGGTTATCGATCTGAGCGTGCCCCCACCCTGCCACTCCAACCAGTAGGTTCCTGCCCTTTCTCGTGCCCTCCCAGCGCAGTGGATCAGAGCAGGGTTAGGTTTGCCCAAGAGCAGGGCTGGGTGCCATATAGAGGATTCTAAGTGTGGGCTTTCCCTCCCTACCCTGCGTTGCTGCGAGGGTGAGAGAGGGAGAGAGAAAGCCTTGCGCGCACACACAGGCAAGGCACGTCGCGCATGATGGGCTTTTCCTCTCTACCCTGAGAGAGGGAGAGAGAAAGCCTTGCACGCGCGCACACACACACACACGGCACGTCGCGGGCGATGGGCTTTTCCTCTCTACCCTGCGTTGCTGCGAGGGTGAGAGAGAGAGAAAGCCTCGCGCACGCACACACACACACACACACACACACACAGAGGTCTTCAGTCCCTGACTGGCAAGGGGAGGGGGGGGAAAGAGAAGCTGCTTTCTTTAATCCGGGAATTTAACGGGATATACATTTTGCGGGAGAGCAGCGGGAAACGGCTTAGATTGCGGGGGTTTCCCGGCCAAAACGGGAGACTTGACAGCTATGATCAGAGCGTGTTAATTCCATTCTGCAGCAGTATCTGCGTTGCTACGCCTCCCAGCAACACAACGATTGGAGCGACAGACTCTCGTTGGCAGAGTTTGCGTACAACAACGCCGAGCACATGTCCGCGGGCATGTCCCCGTTCGAAGCAAATTACGGCAATCACCCGAGAGCGTTCCCAGGGAGGGAGGGCGAAAAGGGGGGGGAGACGTGCCCGCAGCAGCACAGTTTGCAGAGGAGTTGGCAGCTCTGCACCAGCTGGTTAAAGACAATCTGGAAAAGGCTAAAGCAGCCTACAAAATGGCAGCAGACCGGCACCGCAGGGAGGGGGAGGACATCCAGGTGGGAGACATGGTATGGTTGTCCACACAAGGATTGCCCATCTGAGGAAGGTGCAAGAAGCTGCAGCAACGCGGGCTGGGGCCCTTTGAGGTAGTGGAGCAGATTAACCCTGTAGCGTTCAAACTGCAACTGACGGACTCCATGAGAATTCACCCGGTGTTCCACAGGTCTCTCCTGTCCAAGTACAGGGAACCTCACAGGTACCAACAAGGCTCCCAGCAGGGATCGCAGGAGCTACCGCTGGTGGACCCGGAGCTGTTCAATGAGGCCACCGAGATCTTAGACTCCAGGTGGCAAGGGGAGGAATTGCAGTACTTGGTAGCATGGGAGGGGGAGCCAGCTTCAGAGAATGCTTGGATCCCAGCGGAAGAAGTCACCAGGGAGCACTTGGTGTGGGAGTTCCATGAGTTATTCCCGCACAAGCCGAAACCGTACCGTTGGCAACTAAGAGACGTGTTCCAGCCCACGGATTCGGAGGAAGGGGATTTTTTGGGGTTTCCGCCATCCGGGGGTAGTGAAGAGTATCAGACGGTAGGGGAAGGGGCAGAAAGATCAGAGCCCATTCTCCCACCCATGGCCAGGGAGGAGTGGGAAGAGATATTCGACTCATCGTCAAGTGGCGACACCACAATATTCCTGGGCTTCCCCTCCTCGCCAGACACGGCAAATGATTCCTGGGAGGAACTGTGGGATCCCACCAGAGAATCCGACACCGATCTGCCCCAACCCTGCGGGCCTCCTCAGGAGGGGAAGGGGGGCTTGGAAGGGGGGGTGGATGTCAGGGGCTGGCCGGGTTCCGAGGCAGTGTCTGAGGACACAGCTGGCCAAGACAGGGCACAGCTGACGCCCGAGGAGTTATTGAGGGTGTGGGACCAGGAACAGGCACAGCCCCTGTTAACACCAGAAGCGGTAATGAAGCAATGGGAGGAGTTCCCAACTGGGGCTCCAGTGCAGCCAATGGGAGGGGATCAGGAAGTGGAGACCGGGGAAGAGATGAGGCTTGAAGAGCCTGCCAGAGCATCGGAAGCAACCAGCATGGAGGAAGAAAGTGAAAGGGATGAGGCAGGCGCCGCCCAGCTCCGGTCCAGAGGGCGGAAGCGAAAGAAGGGTAGGTGGCGCCTAGGATTTCCGAAGCTTTTATGCTGGGGGCGGAGCCGAAAAGCGGTACTTCGGGGATCTGACACAGAAGGGTCGGATGATGAACTGTAACACCTGTTATGCTTGATGCTGTAAATAAAGCCATTAGTTTAGTAAACGGTGTCTGCGGATGCTTGCTCTTGAGGAGGACACACATCCCTCTCACAGTTAGTTAAGTAAATTGGTTTCTGAGATGACCTCATCCTTTTGGGGGAAGGGCTGTGGCTCAGTGCTAGAGCATCTGCTTTGCATGCAGAGGATACCATTTTCAACACCCGGCATCTGCAGGTAAGGTTGGGGATGTCTGCTTGAAACCCTGGAGACACCCTGCCAGTCAGTGTGGGCATTATTGAGATCAATGGACTAAGGTTCTGATTCGGTATGAGATAGCTTCCTATGTGCTTTTCTTAGTATGCCTTGATTTGCTGAGATTTTTGAAGCATGCTTATCTATTTTTGCCTACACAAATAAATTCAAAAGAGTTTATATGAAGCTATCATTTCAATGATTTATCCAACACATAGGTATTTTATCCCAAGCTGGAAGCTAACCATCTCTATGTATGAAAGAAAATAAAAACAGGCTCCAATCCTTGGTCTGGCTCAGCGGTAGACTCGGATGGGGTAGAGTTATCGTCTCGAAAGCCATTCCCCCTAGTCCCGGACCATGCAGGCCAAAGAATGTGGCCTTATTGGACTCCTCAAGCTCAGATAACACCTGTCCAATTCATCGCTCACCACATCATTGCATTAGGAACCAGCAATTACAGAATAGGGCAACGGCCCCTCAAAAGAACAGACAGGTCTTCTCAAGTCCTAGACAGCACTGGCTTCTGTGAGCTTTCTATGACAAGCTGTCATTCACCCTGCCACTCTAGTTGGGATCTGGCAGCACTGACCACTGGATTCAACTGGATTACTGGACTATTGGATAGGACTGCAACAGAAGACTTGACTAGACTACCGCCTTGCCTTGTTCCTGCTCTTCAGGACATGACCCCTGTCCTATCAACAAGTGCCCCAGCATCAAGGAAATCTATGCCAGCAGAAGACAGGAGCATATCCCACCTTGAATGCTTACAAACAGAATTAAGATGAGCACAGCCCTATTCCCAGACTGCTTCAAGCAGGGCCATGTTCACCTTAATCCTACCGTATGAGCTGCCTCCCATTTTCTCTATCCCAGTGACCAGAAATTATCTTAATCACTGGCAGGAGGTGGTAAGCATCCTCTATGCCCCAACAGGATTGTTTTTTCCTGCTGGAACTACTGTTAAGGAGAGGATCCTTGAAGGGTTTTTCTCAAGCCTACTGAATAAAAAGTCCCTCCAAGAGTTTTATCCCAGGTGGAAATGATATTTGTAGCATGTTTCTAGTTCAGTCTGGTAGGAAAATATGTGGTTGTAGGACACGATAGTGCCTTCCTCCTTCCTCTGCCCCAAAGCAAGTATTTAGTGTTGAGATTTTATATAGCCGATGCTGGTTAGGCTTGGCTAGTGTGATTGGTATAAATCACATGAGATGTCTGAGAAGAGTGTGGGAACGGAAGACTGTCTTATCTCTTCCGTCTGAGCGCATTATTATACTGTACTTTCACTTTTGCAGTATGCAGTTGCTGTTCTGCCAAAACTTGGAGAACACAGACGTGATTATGGATTCTCTGTATAGAATGTAAATAAAAGGAAGTTTAGATCTACGGGTGTGTCTCTCTTCTTGCTGCGAGATGCCAGAAGACTTGTGTGCACTTTTCATATGAGAAATGTTGCAGAAAGGCCAGTCCAGAGCTGTGCCTACCGGGAGCCGCTCGGAGGTCCTGGGGGACCTCGTCTCCCCCAGAGCATTTGCCGACATGCCGATATGCGGTTGTAGGACACGATAGTGCCTTCCTCTGCCCCAAAGCAAGTATTTAGGTCTTGGGCAGGAAAAGGCAGAAGCAACAGTGAAGGTTCCTTTGTGAGCTCTGAGTACTCCAAAATTGCTCTGAGTACTCAAATCAAATAAATAAAGTTTAAGGCTTTCCAAGCCTCAACTGGAATGCATGCAAAGCATCACTGTTTTGGGAGTGAGTAGTAAGATATGCATCCCTATTCCTTAGCACGCAAAAATAGTAAGGTAGGTTGCAATAGCAACTTCAAACTTTTATAGTTTAGTCACTTAAAATAAATTCAAATTCAAATCTTTATTACGGTCCAGAGACCCAACAATTCATTACAAAACAATACAGAATTTCGACAGCCTGTCTTCAGGTTACACAAGCATTTTGTTCAGGCTTAGGAATAGAGATCATTGGTTCTTGCAACCAACGATAGAAACTTCGCCACTGCTAATGTTCTGTCATTTGTCCGGTCTTCCAGTAGGAACCTGACATAGTAAGCCTCTGATTTTCCCGGGAAAGGTACTAGCAAGGGTAATATCAGTTCTTCCCTGGCTTGCTCGAATTTCACACAGTGCAGCAAAATATGTTTTATAGAGTCAATGTCTTGAGCACATGAGCATAGTCTGTCCTGGTATGGAACTCCTCTCAATCTGCCATCCAACACTGCAGAAGGAAAGACGTTAAGTCTGGCTTTTGTAAATAGCCTTCTGTAATTTGGAACTGTCAGATTTTTAATATAAGATGTTAACTTAAAGGCATGCCCATATTGTACTCCTACTGCCAGCGGACTGCAGACTGCGTGTGATCGATGTCGCAAGTCACTGTGTGCAATCCCAGAGTCTTTGCTTTAAAGTCTTTAGGGCACCTTCATAACCCAGGCAATAGAGTTGGGTGGGTGACAGGCCAATAGAGGTGGCTTTTTTGCCATTGTTTTCTGCCAGTTGCTGACATACTCCTCATTGTTCAGGTGTTGATATAGACCCTCCCCTAGCTTAAACACTGCAATCTTGAGCCAATGTTTTAGTGCAGCCCACCATGCCTTAGTTGAAATTGGGCATTCACCAGCTTCTAATAAAAGTATGGAGTTGGGGACACAGTTGGGTACCTGAAGCAGAGATCGCAAAAATTTTGCTTGAAAGCCATCTAGCTTTGGCAGGTCCCCATTATGCCAGACATTTGCAGCATACAGGAGTTGGGGGACAGATTTTGCGTTGAAAACCCTTAAGGCTGCTGGTACATACTTGCCGCCCTTTTTGAAAAAGAACCTGAGTATGGCTAGCTTTGTGATCTCTGCCTTTTGAAAGGGAGGTTTGCCAGTGGTACTTCCAAGATCTTGTATGATGAAATGTAAGCCCAAGATAGCTGAAATATTTAACCTGTTCAAGGTTATGGCCATCCAACACCCAATTTAACCGGGAGAAGCTTCTTTCGAATACTAAGATTTTTGATTTCCCATAGTTAATGGATAAGCCATTTTCAAGACAGTAATCGGAAAACTTCCTTAGCAGATGTTTCAAGCCTGGTCTGGAACGTGAAATGATGGCCGCGTCATCTGCATATAGCAACAGGGGGGTTCGTCTCGTTCCTATTTTTGGAAGGTGTCCGTCTGGGTCTATTAGGCTCTCTTCTAGGTCGTTTAAGAATAGACAAAACAATGTGGGGGCCAGGATGCATCCTTGTCTCACCCCTCTAGTCATCTCGATATTGTTTGATAACTGTCCCTGATGACCGCATCGAACCTGCAATTTGGTTCCGTTATATAGAGCTTTTATGAGGAAGAGAAGTCGTTTGTCCTGTAATATCAAGTCTAATTTGGACCACAGCTGGGATCTGGGGATGGAATCAAACGCTGATTTCAGATCCATGAAGGCCACGAAGAGTTTGCCCTGTAGATGCTTGTTATACTTTTCAGCTAAGAAGGACAACATATGACAGTGGTCTGATGTTGAATGATTCTCGCGAAAGGCTGCCTGGGCTTCAGATAGAATGTTATGTTCATTTATGAAAGTTGTCAGTTTGGTACTAAGGAAGCGAGCATACAACTTCCCAATTACTGAAAGCAGGCTAATTGGCCTGTAATTGGAGGGTACATTGGTGTGGCCTCTCTTGAAGATTGGAACGACTATAGCGTGTTTCCAGCTATGTGGTACTTTGCCTGAGTTGTTTACTACCGTGCAAAGAGCCGCCAGAAGCGGAGCCCACCAGTGCTGGTTTGATGTAATCAGTTCCGCTGGGATAAAGTCTTTCCCCGGAGCCTTGCCGTTCTTCAGATTCTCAATCAATGTATAGGCTTCATCCACTGTTACTGGTCTCCAATGTGGAAGCAGTGCCAATTCTACCCTGTCGTCATCCTGGAAGTTGGAAGTGAGGTTTGAGTTTTCCATAAATATATTTCTGAAGTGGTTCTCCCAAACCTGAGCTGGGATGGCACAGCTGGGGGCTGGAGGGCTGTTTTTCATTGAGTCAGAGACCAGTTGCCAAAAGTTCTAAGTGAAATTAACGTCAAATTCACCAGAACATTCACAATGACAATACAACAATAGAATAATGATAATGGCAAACATTCAATGAGGGTTTTGATAGTACATTACTATTAGTTTTATGACTAGAACAGGGAATTAGCCTGACTCACACTTCTGCTGTTAAGGTCATACCATCACAGAAGGACCACCATTGGCACTCCAGCAGGCCAATCCTAAACATATTTTTTTCTGGAAGAAAGTTCCAGTGTGTCCAATTGGACTAACTTTCAGGTAAATAAAATTAAAGTTGTAGTAGCAGGTGGCGCATTGGCTATTAAAGTTACCGGTACATTCAGCTAGGTTAAAATGAAATTAAATAGCACAGAGACTCATTCTGGAAGCAGTGCAAATTCCTAATTTAGCAACAATAAACCTTATTGACTGAATGCTGAGCTTTTACCCATGCAAGAATAATGGTTAATCCAGTGACTGATAATTAGGAAATCCAGACGCAAAGCATTTTTCTGCCAATGAAACTAACAACTCTTGTAAGGGTCTATCAAAAAAGATTTTAACAAGTGCTGTCCTTCATATTCCTACCAAATACTGCAGCAGAAGTAGCAGGAGTTGGCAGGTTACCGTGTGGAAAGCCACTAAGGAGTCCATGAAGATCAATGGGGTCAAATCTTCTAAATTAATTCCTAGGCCTAGAATGTCCAACAAGGCTGCTAAAGTAATTTCTGTCCCCAAAGCAGCCAAGAAGTCAGATTGGCACTGCTGAAAAATGATGAGTCATCCCAGAATATCTGCACTTATACAGTAACCACATCATAAAATCACAGCATGGGAGATAAAACAATGCCAATATGTGCAGCTAGATATGTAGCAAATCTGCTGCAAATCAATGGTATAAATTATTTTGCTGCTGTTTATGTACTTTTTATGCTTGAGATTTATCCTTAATTTTGCAATATATTTGGTGGTTTGACATGTTTTATTCTTGGGTTTTTGTTCACTACCTGGGATATTTATTGATACAAATGCTTTTAAAAGGGATCTAACTGCTGTCTCCATTAAGGGTAATGGAAAGCTGCCCTCATTTAAGAAAGAACAATTCCCAAAAGCAGCCAGACCAGCCTTTACTGACTTTGATTATCTATGATCAGCCATCTAATCTAAGATTCTACACACTACTTAATTCATTATCTAATGTAGCTGCTTACACTTAGTAGTAATCCATTAGGTCAGATGTCCTCAAACTGTTCTACATGGACCACTAGCTGTCTGTATGCTCTATTCATAAGGTACATGGACAGAATGTGGAACTGTCAAGATTATCTCGACTCGGCCCTCAGTCTAGGGCCTGTGATTTTGATAATATGGCACTGGTTTTGATGAGGATGCAGGCACATGTTATTGTATTTTTCTTCATATCTAATCCAAAAGTGAACCAAGTATTTGTTCTACAACAGAGAACAAAGCAAAGCAAAAACTTAATTGGTCTACCAAGTCCCAAAAATTTTAATAATGGGGGCACCCAACTTTGTGAAACACTGCATTAGCTAATTGAGATCCAAAACTTTATTGTTTCATACGGATGAAGTACTGCAACCCTGGTCTCCAAAGAATCTCTTAACCATACTTGGGATATTGTAAATAGATGGTGTCAATCTGGAAACATTCCTTCTGTTAATCTTCTTGTTTTTGTATCCTAGGAAGGTAGGTGAATCCATCGGATTGTTATTTAACCTCTGGTCCAAGGGCAATCTGGACCTCCATTTGGCCCACAGACCTGTTTCAGGCAAGTCACACTCACCTGACCTACATTTCACATTACATATGGGGCAGTGCTTTGCCGACAAATAGTGGTTGCAAAGTCCTTTGTGCAGTGTTTCCGAAACACTCAACAACCAGGCGATTGTGATAAGCTTGGGAAGTGCTGTACAGAGCTTTTTGCAAGCCCTATTTTTTCCCCCTTCAATAATTATTGAAGTGTATTCAGGAACAGAGAAAGAATCTCCAGTGTCGTGGCTGTTTAACTAAATATAGTTAATTTCCAACAACTGCTATGGTCTTCTTGGTCAGAATGATCATACCTTCACTTCTGAAGTTTTCATTTAGTGGGGTCATTCTTACCTGCAGAGGTAGGAGGAAAGCATTACAGAGGCACTTCAGAATATTGTCAGTTACACCACCCTTTGGGCAGAGATGATTTGGCCACAGTATTCCATGCTCTGGTAACTTCCAGATTGGGTTATTGCAATGTGCTCTATGTGGGGCTAAGGCAATTGGCTAGAGTTGTCTTTGGAACTCATATAACTCCTGTTCTAAAACAGTTGCATGCATGTTTCTGAACCCAATACAAGCTGCTCACTTCAGTGTTTATAGCCCCAAATATTTGAAAGACCAGCAGACATTCTATTGGATGGCCTCTTGGAACAGTTATTTTTCACTATCTTTCTTCCTAACCACACACATGAAATTTTCTGCACACACACTGCTATGGAAAAAGGAAAATACTTTCTATCTAGGTCTCTAAACCATATACAAGATGGTGATTTGCAAATGTTTTAATTGTGATCCCACCAGATTAGGGTCCTTCACACACCCCACTTTTAGACTTTTTGCTGGAAAACCTTATTTGTCAATATCCAAAACTGATTACAGGGAAGGGAAACAAATTTATTAAAATAAGGGACTGCTTTACAGCAGATCAAACTACTGGTCTGCCAATATCTTCGTATTCTGTCCATCAACCACTTTCTAATGTCTCTGACTTATGTCTTTCCCAGCTACCTGAGCCCCTTTTATCTGAAAGGATAAAGGGATTAAGGGATTGAAGCTATGTCCTTCTGCATGTAAAATATTTGATTCAGCACTGAACTATACCATTTCTCGGGCACTGCAATTTCACATAGCTATCAGAGTAGCATGCTCTCAGTTTAGACTGCCTCACATATCTATGGCAATATTTGCCTGTTGGGATCTAATTGAAACACTATCATCTTAATAATTGTAGACTATCCATAGGCTTGTCTACCAAAATGAATTAATGACCTGAAATGTAACCAATTGGCCAATTCTTTTTAAAATAAAAGCACAAGGTTCTAGAAGTTCCTGAAATGGTATCCAATTTTTAAAAAGTGATCAGTACTTCCTGTGACTGGCCTTGGTCTACTTGCAGGACCTCCAGAACCTTCTAGATAGAATGCTGAACCTTGAAGACAGGAACACTTTCCCTTGAACAATATCCTCTCTGATTTTAAGTGAGACTGGGTCTTTAGTTGGTTGAAGGATCTCTTAAACAGACTGATCAGAGCTACTGGCAGTCTAGATAGTCTGCAACAAGTTATTGTGTTGAAGCATTCCCATTGTTGAATAGTGGGAAAGGTGGACGAAGACACAGCTCTTAAAACAACCAGCTCTTTATTTTAGCTCTGAGTCCTGGACTGGAAACAGCAGCTCAGTTGCCTGGCTTATATAGAACTCAATAACTTGCAACAGTAACAACTCCTCTGGCTACCCAATCAGTGAACGTCACTTTCAATCCTTCATTTGCATGTAGGGACCTGAGTGAGAACTGCAGCCACTGTGGGCAGAGTGAGAACTGCAGCCTCGGTGGCCAGAATGCGTACTGCAGCTAAACTCAATACATAACACCCCTTCCCACCAGGATGAGATGTTAGGCCCCGTAAGCATATGGTTTCACAAGTTTCAACAGCATGCATTTTTAACTATGTACAAGTACAATATACTGGTTCATTTGGCAACATAATCCTTAAGATAGGCTGGATGACTACGAGTCCGAGTAGACCGACGAGGTACTACTGGAGAGGCATCCGGGGTACCTGAGCCTGGGCAACCATTCGCCACAGGTGATGCAGTTGGATGGGTTGAGTCTGAGGCTTCCGCGTCGGCTGCTGTAGCGGCGGCATCAGACTGCGGTTGTACTGGAGGCTCCAGTGAGGGTGCCGGAGGAGATTGTCTATGCACTGGATGTTCTTCCTCAGTAGTACTTGGTGGCTGGCCAGCCTCTGCCGGGGCCGGCGGAGGCACTGTTCCAGTGTCCAAATTCCCAGATCGGTGGCGCAGCTGGTCAATGTTCCGGCGCCATAACCGGCCGCAGTCCAAAGCTACCTGATACGATTTTGGCCCTGTAACCCCAACCACCACAGCCGGCATCCAGGGAATCTCTCCAGCATAGTTCTTTGCAAACACCTTATCCCCTGGAACAAAAGACCGTGGCGGGTTACCACAGCCTGGGGGATCTTCCACAGCAAAGTCTGGGTGCAGCCGGTCAAGAGGAGATCGCAGGCGGCGGCCCATCAAAAGTTCGGCCGGACTCCGCCCTGTTGCTGTACACGGGGTGATGTGTTGGACAAACAGGTACTCGGCTACCCGTTCATGCCAGTTCCCATGGTCCATACGTGCCAGTGCCTCCTTAGCCGAGCGAACCATTCTCTCTGCCTGTCCATTGCTGGATGGATGGAAAGGTGCCGTCAGAGCATGGCGGATGCCCCGGCCAAGGAGATAGCGCTCGAATGTGCCCGACGAGAATTGGGCCCCGTTGTCTGATACCAGCACGTCAGGCAATCCATGGGTGGCGAAGAGCCTCTGCAGCACGCGTATAATGGCTTCTGAGGTGGTTGAGGACATCAGAACCACTTCCAGCCATTTGGAGTACGCGTCCACTATCACCATGAAGATGTGGCCATGGAATGGCCCTGCTAGATCAATATGCACCCTTGACCAGGGTGCCTTGGGGGTCTCCCAGGAGTTTCCACGGTGCACCAGTGGATCTGGCCTCGATTGTTGACAGGCCTGGCATGATTCAACCCAGGATTCGATGGCTTTGTCCATGCCCGGCCACCAGACAAAACTGCGCGCCAACGCCTTCATGCGCACAATTCCTGGGTGGCCAATGTGGAGTGCCTGAAGGACGCGCTGACGAAGCTTGGGCGGAATGATGACTCGGTCTCCCCACAGGAGACAGCCGCGGTGAGCTGAGAGCTCGTGCTGCCGTTGGGTGAAAGGCTGAAACTCTGGATCAGTTGGCCCTTTTGGCCACCCCCTCCACACCCAGTTGAGAACGCGGGCAATGGTGCGATCCTTGGAGGAATGGAGGGCGATGTCAGATGCCGACAGCGGAGATTCAGGTAGTTCCTCAATCAGGAGTACCTCTGACGAGGGTGCTGGATCTTCGACCAGTGTTGGCAATGGGCAGCGGCTAAGGGCGTCAGCATGCCCTAAAGCCTTGCCAGGTCGGTGCTGGAGTCGGTAGTTGTAAGCCGCGAGAAAGACTGTCCAGCGCATCATGCGTGGCGACAACACCTGTGGAGTTGGGCGGTCACCAGCCAGGATGCCCAGAAGAGGCTTGTGATCTGTGACAAGATCGAAGTCTCTGCCATAAAGGTATTCATGGAAGCGTTTGATGCCTGCCACAAGCGCAAGCGCCTCCTTGTCAAGCTGGCTATAGTTCCTCTCTGCTGGCGACAAGGTTCGTGAGAAGTAAGCAATAGGGGCCTCCTGGCCATCAGGGAACCTATGGCTGAGAACAGCCCCAACACCGAATGGTGATGCGTCGCATGCCAGGACGAGAGGACGCTCCTCATTGTACTGGACGAGGATGGAGTCCGATGTTAATAAGGTCTTCACAGCAGCAAATGCAGCGGCCTCCTGGCGGCCCCACCTCCATGATGCCTCTTTGTCTAGAAGCCGATGGAGAGGCTCAGCGACGGTTGCCTTATGCGGCAGGAACATGTTGTAAAAGTTCAATATGCCTAGGAAAGCCTGAAGGTCTGTCTTGTTCCTTGGTTTGGGAGCCTGCTGGATGGCCTTGACCTTCGCTGTCGTGGGATGGATGCCGGAGCCATCAACCAGGTACCCCAGGAACTCGACCTGTGGTACGGCGATTTGGCATTTTTCTCTTTTTACCTTGAGGCCTGCTTCCTGGAACCTGGTCAGGACAGCTCTAAGACGATCAAAAAGCTGTTGCATTGTCTCCGCCGAGATGAGCACGTCATCAAAATAGGGGACGACACCAGGCAGACCCTGTAGGAGCCGCTCCATCAAGCTCTGGAAAATCCCTGGTGCTATGCTGACCCCGAACTGCAACCGTCGACAACGGAAAGCCCCACGGTGTGTGACAATCGTTTGTGCCTCAGCCGTGGCATCGTCTACCGGCAGCTGCTGGTATGCCTGAGCAAGGTCGAGTTTTGCAAAGACCTTGCCCTCTCCCAGCGAGTGCAGCAAGTGGTGAACGACAGGGACAGGGTACGCATGCTGTTGAAGTGCCTTGTTTATCGTGCATTTATAGTCCGCACAGATACGTACTGACCCATCAGGCTTGATGGGCGTTACGATGGGAGTTTCCCACTTAGCCTGGTCTACGGGCTCCAGGACCCCTTGTGCGATCAGCTTGTCCAATTGTTCATCGACTTTAGGCTTGAGAGCAAATGGTACACGTCGTGGCTTGATCCGGATGGGCGCAACTTGTGGGTCAAGGTTAAACGATATGGGCGACCCCACATACTGTCCCAAGGTTCCGTCGAACACGTCTGAAAACTCATTGAGGAGAGCGTCTACTTCTGGCTGTGACACGCTATGGATGCCAGTGACTTCCAAACCCAAGGACGCGAACCAGTCCAGTCCAAGCAGGCTGGGACGATTTCCATCGACCACCACTAGTTTCAGAGGTCCTGAAAAATCCTTGTAGGCCACCCTGAACATGCCCACACCTACAACTGGAATGCTATTTCCCTGGTAGTCTCTCAGGTGCAAGTGGTGGGAGTCAAGGCGTCTCTTGGATATCTTGGGAACCAGTCTCTTGATGGTACTCCAAGAGACGATGGACATGGCAGAGCCCGTGTCAACTTCCATGTCACAAGGTTTGCCCTCAACAGTCACAGTGATGTGGATTTTCCGGTGCATAGAGTCATCAGCTCGACCAATTGTCTGCTCAGCTGAGCAGTGGCAGTGGGTGACGGCGTGGCAATTCTCTGTGACCGACCTTGATGCCTTCTTTTTTCCAGGTGATGGGGGCGTGTTTGCCGGTGTAGATGAGCGGCAGACCCTTGCAAGGTGTCCCTTACGAAAACAATGCCGACAGATGACGTCCCTGAAACGGCATTTGGATCGAGGGTGGTTACCGCCACAACCTGCACAGTCTGATTGGTCCATTGTTCGCTGTTTGAACTTCCTATGCTCCTGCTTAACACGGTGGACGTCATCATCTTCAGCCGAGGAGCTCTCTGATTCGCTGATTTCCCCATGGTGGACTGGGGTTGGCTTCCTTGGAAACGCCGGACTGTTAGCCTTGCGAATCTGAACTGTTGAGTGCTTTGCCAGCTCCGCAGCCTGGGCATCTTCGATGGCCTGCTTGAGGGTGAGGTTGGGCTTGGCAAGGAGCTGGCGCTGCAGCTTTTCATCCCACACACCACACACAATTCTATCAAGCAGGGCGTCTTCCAGGTCTCTGAACTCACAGTGGTAAGCCGCCTTCCTGAGAGCAGACAGGTATTCGCTGATCGTCTCCCCCTCGGCTTGATTCCGGTGATGGAATGCGTGGCGGGCAACAATCCTTGATACCTTGGGCGCATAGTGACCCTTGAGCCTCTCCTTCAGCGTGTCCCAAGGTGTGGTCTGCACAGCGAGTGGTGCAATGAGTGCCCGAGCTGTTTCAAAAACTTCTGAACCGCAGACAATGAGGAAAAGGGCTCTCTTCCGATCATCTGTTAGGTTGATGAAAGCGTTTGCCTCGATGTAGCATTCAAAACGGGCCATATACGAGTGCCAGGACTCAGTTGCTGGAGAATACGGAGGTAGAGGCAGTAGCGAAGCCATGGTTCCCTGATGCCGACTGGATGGCGAAGGAATGGAGGCTAGCCTCAGCAGTGATTCAGCTCTTAAGTGTTCAGCTCAGTGATTCAGCTCTAGCTGTGGCTTGCTGCATCCAATCCCATCCTCGTCGCCGGTGTTGAATAGTGGGAAAGATGGACGAAGACACAGCTCTTAAAACAACCAGCTCTTTATTTTAGCTCTGAGTCCTGGACTGGAAACAGCAGCTCAGTTGCCTGGCTTATATAGAACTCAATAACTTGCAACAGTAACAACTCCTCTGGCTACCCAATCAGTGAACGTCACTTTCAATCCTTCATTTGCATGTAGGGACCTGAGTGAGAACTGCAGCCACTGTGGGCAGAGTGAGAACTGCAGCCTCGGTGGCCAGAATGCGTACTGCAGCTAAACTCAATACATAACACCCATGCTAAACACCTTTGTCAGTAAAGCTTCTGTCTAGAGGACTCTATCACACAAAAGTTCTTACCCAAACACCTCTCCCTTTCCTTTCCCCCTTGCTACTAGATATGTATTGCAGCCTGATTTCCCTCTATGAATGAGTATTTCTATCTCTTGCATAGGTGCAGAGAGCTGCTACTGCTTCCTAGCTTGTGGGTCGACTTCATCTCATCTTAGTCTTTGACCCTTTCTGTTATCATGTCTGATACAAAGTCAATATAAGCCTTTGCAGGAGTAATAATTTCTTGTATTAATTTGTCATCTCTTTCTCGCTGTTTATTTTTTGAGTTTAGCTTCTTGAAAGGTTTAAACTGGGGCTTTTCAGTTGACTGCAGAGAGTCTCTTAAATTAAAAAAGTAAACCATCTTTGCTTTGAGTCTTGGAGTACCTGCTCTCTGCCTTGCAGGCCTTTTCTCTTGTCATGGTCAGATCACTTCCTGTTGAGATTTAGGCTTTCAGCACCTTTCCCCCCTCTGCAGCGGCAGGGAACCTATTAAAATGCTCCACCCTCAGAGGCTAATGGATTCAGTGAGTTTCCAGACAGCTCTGGGGGATTTTCCGGCTGATAGAACTGGTTCTCCTGTCAAAGCCCTGGCCAAATTCTGGAATATCAGAATGGCTCAGGCTGTTGAAACAATTGCCCCTGGGTGCCCTCTCCCACTTCCTGGAGTCCGCTTGACTCTCTGGTATATTGCAGAGCTTAAGGTTTGTTTTTGTTTTAGCATTATTTTATGTTCTCATTTTTTTGTTGTGAACCGCCCCGTGATCTTTGGATGAAGGGTGATATACACATATAATAATCATCATCATCATCATCTAAAATGCACTAAGCATTGTACATGTTCAAAGGGGAGAACTGTGTTGTTACATAGGTGCACCATGCTGCCTGATCAGTTGGTGGAAGCCAAATATACTGTGATATACAGAAGAAGAAAGCTGTGAATAATGTCCTTTCCTGCTGTAAGAGAGCAAGATGGTGTGTGTGTGTGTGTGTGTGTGTGTGTGTGTGTGACTGCTCCCCCTGGTGATATCAGAAGTTTAGCTCTTAGTGCTATCTCTGGTCGCATAGTCCTCGTCATTGGGATTAAAACAACTGGATGCTATAATCCAAAATAAAAATGTCTATATTAAAGACTGAAATAAATGCACAGCTAAACAATATTAAAACATACTACTTCAATAATATGGTGTTAGATATCTTCCTTATCTTTTTTAGTATTATTTTTCAAAGGTTTAAAACATATTACTAAATAAGAAGAAAAGGAATTTAATGAAAATACCTTGTGCCTTGTATATATCATTGTACAGAATTATACTTTTATCATCTACAGCAACTCTCTCCATTAACAAGGTACCTCAAGATCTAGAAATAGCTGGGCAGAGGATTTTCATTGTATCCTTGCAGGAAATTTTATTTGTGTGTAACCCAAAGCGTATTCTTATTTATCAAACAGCTATGTTATAGTTAGATTTTGAATTACATGAAATGAAACAAGTACACGCAAACAAGTTAGGAGGTTGTGTTAATATTACCTTTGTAAAATGAGTGGGTAAAGCTCTGCTCAGGAATTAACTTGGCAAGGAATCCATGGTTCAAACTTGGGTGTGGGATAGATGGTATGACCACAACTGTGGAGAAAATCATGGAGTCAATTGTGAGCCAGCTGCTTATCGCCTGTGGCTTGGTCCACTGTGGATCCATGACACAAGTCCTATCTCACTGAAACATGCAAACAGGGCACTAACAATGTGTTTCTCAGAGAAAAATCAAGAGATAGGAAAAGAAAATACCTTTAAATAACACATCATAAAAACAACATTTATAGAAAAGACAGGTATACATAGACAAGACAGGCATGGCTGGAATAGTGAAACCAGCAGTTTCCTACTCCAGCATCACGACATAATACACAAATGGGAAAACACACAAAATATAAACACAAAATCAGCATGGGCCACATTATTTAGTTGATTAATTGGTCAGATCAATCAATTAAAATATCATAATAAATTAAAGTGTGTCAGGGAGTAGAGTTAGAATGTTCAGGAAAGGCAAGGGTTAAGTTTTGGCTCAAACTCGGAGGAGGGGAGGTACAAGCCAGGCCTCACTAGAAGGTTAAGAAAAGAGCGGGAAAACGAAAGGAGCCTCGTGTTTGCCTTTTTCAGAGTTGCTGGTCAGGGAGAAGCAGAGCTCAGAAGTTATCTGAATTGAATGACTCTGCGGAGTGACAGTGTTGAAGTTAAGCATTATTTATAAGTACTGTTTGTGAATTCTTAATTAAAATTATAAAAGACCAAGAGGCTTCTGTGTTGTAATATGAAGAGGAACCGACCAGCCCTGACAGAATAACTTCTGCTCTGTGCCTCTTCACATTAAGTAGAGAAGGAGAAACAAAATGGACGGAGCTGCAACACAAGGTGGACAAAGAGAAACCCCAACAATTCAGCTAACCTTACAGGACTTATGGCAACAGAATTTACAGCTGAAAAGTCAAGTTGACATACTGTCAGCAGCCTTGGGAGAACACAGAACCATGCTGCAAGAGACATGTGGAAATAAAGTGAGTAAAACATTCACTGTACGTAGTTTCAAGGGAGAAAGCTCAGACTACATGGCTTTCAAGACAGAAATTTCTTACCTCATAGAGATAAAGGATAAGGAATTTCAATCAGAGCAAGAGAAGGTTGCCTATGTAATCAGTTTCCTAGAAGGGAAGGCTAAGGACTGTGTTATACCCCTGATAGCTCGGAGGGATGCAACCCTGGGAAATCTACAAACTTTCCTGAGGTACTTAGACACAATTTTCTTAGACCCTGTGCATGAAACAGCCACAGCTAGACAGCTGTTGAGAATGAAACAAGGAAAGGACACTGTGGGAGTTTATTGGTCTAACTTCAGTTTGCTGGTGCAGAAATTAAAATGGGACCTGAATTCCCCAACGGTCGCAGCCCTTTTTAGGGAAGGACTGAATAATGAGATTTTAGACCAGCTGGCCCAAATGCCGGAACCTGATTCCTTGGACTCCCTGGTCCGAACGTGCCTGCAATTAAGTCTACGTGTTGAACGGAGGGCTAGTGAAAAGAAGGAACAATGGAGACCGCGGTGGCGGGAAAGCACCATTACAGAAATTACGCAGAGCAGATCTGGCAACCTGCCTGGATGAGAGAGGCCAGAACCCATGGAGTTAGGAGCGGCCAGACCCCTCCCAATGACTGCAGCTTCCATGGGAAGAGCAAACGAAGGGAGGGGGAGAGACCCAAGACGTTGCTTTGTCTGTGGAAGACCAGATCATCTGGCACGACAATGTCGCAATCGTAAAGGATGGGAGTCTCTGTCTGGAGCAGACACGGAAGGAGAGGCTTGCCCAAAGGAACTGCATCAGGGAAACCAATATCCCCGGCTGGAAATGGGAGCCTGCAGCCGGGTGGAGGAGCAATAGAAGGCTCTCACGCGGAACCACCTGTCCCCGGACTAACGGTGAAGGTGCAACTACAGCTACCGAATGGACACAGGATCAAAGTAGAGGCGCTGTTGGACTCAGGAGCATCAGCTGACTTCCTAGACCAGAAATTGGTACAGGAACACAGAATTGCCTTGTTACCTTTAAAGTTTCCATTGCGAGTGAAGACAATCGATGGCAGACCGCTACTGTCAGGAGAAGTGGCTTATGAGACTCCACCAATGAGGATAGACATGGCCCATCACTCAGAGACCAGGGCCTTTTATGTGACTAAACTAGCTGGACACCCAATGGTGCTGGGCATGAGTTGGCTCAATCGTCACAATCCGGCGATTGCTTGGAATCAAAGGTCTTTGGTTTTTGGTTCGTTCTATTGCATGACACATTGTTTGGGGGAAAGGGGGGAAACCTCGGTGGAAGTGATGGGAACAGAGGTGGAAGGGAAGTTGATGGGGAATGAAAGTGAGGTCCCTTCACAGTATGTTGCTTACCGGGATGTTTTTTGTGAAAAAGAAGCAGATAAGCTTCCACCACATAGGCCTTATGATTGCAAGATAGACCTAATCCCTGGCGCACAATTGCCCCCTAGTAAGATATATGCCATGTCGGAAGTAGAATCCGCAGCACTGAGGGAGTTCCTGCAAAAAAATTTGCAGAGAGGTTTTATTAGAGAGTCCACAGCATCGGGGGGAGCTCCCGTCTTTTTTGTCAAAAAGAAAGGGGAGGAAAGGGCGCCGAGATTGGTATGTGACTTCAGAATCCTTAACAGCCAAATGAAGCCTCGTGCGTGCCCCCTGCCACGTATAGATGACCTCTTAGAGAGAGTGAGGTCAGCCAAGGTCTTTACCAAGCTTGATCTACGAGGAGCATATAATCTGATAAGAATCCAAGAAGGGGATGAGTGGAAAACCAGTTTTTGTACTAAGTATGGTGTGTTTGAATTCTTGGTAATGCCGTTTGGTCTGCAAAATGGCTCAGGCGTATTTCAAACTTTCATCAACCACGTCCTAACAGGTATACAGGAGCAGTTCTGTATCGCTTATTTAGATGATCTTTTAATATATAGTGAAAGTATCGAAGAACACGTAAACCATGTCACACAGGTGTTAGAAAGGTTGAGGGCCAACAGGTTATATGTGAAGTTAGAGAAGTGTAAATTCCACACTCAAAAGGTAGAATTCCTGGGGTATTGCATTTCTCACGAAGGAGTACACATGGACCCTAGTAAGGTTCGGGCAGTAGTGGAATGGGAGGCACCTAAAACCAAGAAAGATCTGCAGAGGTTTTTGGGATTTGCCAATTACTATCGTAAGTTCATAGGTAATTACTCCAAAATCACAACGCCACTAACAGATTGTCTGAGAGGCAAGGGACCGTTCAGATGGTCTGGGGAAGCTCAAGAGGCTTTTGATAAATTAAAGGCGGTGTTTGCTTCAGAAAAGTATCTTATGCACCTAGACACAAGTAGACATATGAAGATAGAAACTGATGCCTCTGATAGGGCTATTGGAGCAATTCTGCTGCAACGGGACAAGGAAGGGGACTGGAGACCCTGTGCATTCTACTCTAGAAAACTAAGTCAATCAGAACAGAACTACACCATATTTGATAAAGAACTTTTGGCTGTGTATGCAGCTTTTAAAGTGTGGAGGCATTTTTTGGAAGGGGCGTCACATCAGGTGGTGGTACAAACAGATCACAAGAATTTAGAATATTGGAGAACTGCTAGACAGCTAAATCAAAGACAAATTAGGTGGGCAGAGTTTTTTGCTGGGTTTAATTTTAGGATAGAGTATGTACCTGGGCATCAGAATGTTAGGGCAGACGCACTATCGCGCAAACCTGAGTATATGGTAGAGGAAGCAACTTCCAAGTTGCGAGAAATGTTGAGATCGGATCAGTGGAAGTGTGCAGCCGTAGTAATGGACGACAGGGAATTCCAGCGGTTGACAGTAACAGATGAGTTTGCACAAAGGAAGATAAAGGAACTGAGACAAGGTAGAGGGGAAGAGGAAGGTTTTGAGGAAAAAGGTGGATTGTTGTATAGGAGAGGGGCGCTATATGTACCTGAAGGTGAATTAAGAGGTAAGGTAATGAGGCAACACCATGACAACCCAACTGCAGGACATTTTGGGAGAGACAAAACATTATATCAGATCACATGGCAGTTCTGGTGGCCGAAGTTGAGGGAGGATGTAAGACAATATGTAAGGGCTTGTGAGGTATGTCAACGAGCAAAAGCACCCAGAGCAGCTCCTGCCGGGTTGTTGCAACCTATGCCCACACCGGGAAGGCCTTGGGAGGTGGTGTCTATGGACTTTGTAACAGATCTACCGGCATCACACAGACAAACAGTGATCTTTGTGGTGGTTGACATGCTAACCAAGATGGCGCATTTCATACCCTGTGCCAAAATTCCTACCGCACAGGAAACCGCGAAGATGTTTTTAGATAATATTTTTAGGTTGCATGGTATGCCATCACAAATTATTTCAGATAGAGGGGCCCAATTTACATCACAATTTTGGAGGAGATTAATGCAGTTGCTAGATGTAGAGCTGAGCCTCACGTCAGCGAGACACCCGCAAACCAATGGGGAAGCGGAAAGAACGAATGCAACCCTACAACAATATTTAAGGTGTTATACAGGCTGTCAGCAAAGCGGGTGGATAGAGAGACTGAGTCTAGCAGAGTTTGCGTATAATAATGCACTGCATGTGTCTACGGGCAGAGCGCCATTTGTGGCAAACTATGGCTTGCACCCAAGGGCATTCCCGGGACAAGAGCAGTTAGCAGTACCAGCAGCAGAGCAAATGGTAGAGGAATTGAGATGCATTCATGAATTATTGAAGGAGGATTTGGAAGAAGCTAAGGAGACTTACAAGATAACTGCAGACAGACACCGGCAGATTGGGGAAGAAATCCAAGTAGGGAGTTGGGTATGGCTGTCTACCAAGGGACTACCACTGCGAGGGAGGTGTAAAAAGCTAGAACCAAGAAGACTGGGGCCTTTCCAAGTAACAGCTCAAATTAACCCAGTCGCTTTCAAGCTTCAGTTACCTGAAAATATGAGAATACACCCTGTATTTCATAGGTCTTTATTGTCAGTGTTTGTACCAGCTCATAAATACCAAGTGGCAAGAGAACCACCTCCTTTCCCCACAATGATGGAGGAAGAGGAGAATGAAGTGGAAGAGATATTAGATTCGAGGATAAGCAGGAGGAAATTACAGTATTTGGTTGCATGGAAAGGGTTAGATGCATCTGAGAATTCATGGGAACCAGCAGAAAAAATAAATGTCCCGGAACTGCAGAGAGAGTTTCACTGGAAATATCCCCACAAACCTAAGCCCCATAACTGGCATCTTCAAGAAATTTTCGAAGAGACAGATAGCGATGAAGATGAGTTCATAGGGTTCAGCCCTTCAGAAACAGAGGACAGTGAGGAGGAGGGAGGGGGGCTTAGGGGAGGGGGTGATGTCAGGGAGTAGAGTTAGAATGTTCAGGAAAGGCAAGGGTTAAGTTTTGGCTCCAACTCGGAGGAGGGGAGGTACAAGCCAGGCCTCACTAGAAGGTTAAGAAAAGAGCGGGAAAACGAAAGGAGCCTCGTGTTTGCCTTTTTCAGAGTTGCTGGTCAGGGGAGAAACAGAGCTCAGAAGTTATCTGAATTGAATGAATTGAGTGACAGTGTTGAAGTTAAGCATTATTTATAAGTACTGTTTGTGAATTCTTAATTAAAATTATAAAAGACCAAGAGGCTTCTGTGTTGTAATATGAAGAGGAACCGACCAGCCCTGACAAAGTGTTTGGATTTTTCAAAATACAAGTTTCAAATACAAACACAATAGGTGGCATGGCACCATTTTAGGCATTCTTTCTTCTTCCTCACACATGAGGGAATATATTTTCTAGAATGGTGCCTCCTACAACATGTGTGTGTCATCTAACACAAGTGAACCATGTCCCCCCAACAATCTTTTATTAAGCAATAAATTTGTGTAGCTTTAATCAAAGGCATTTACTCAAACTATTAGAATATTTCCAGAAACAGGGAAGAACCCTAAAAATTAGGGTGTACACTTAAGAACATGTTTATAGCAAAATGCTTTAATGCAGGAATATTTTAGAGTACCCAGTAAACTAACCTATAACAGTTAATAACATGGGTTTGCTTTGAATAAAGGTAACAACATCAAATTTGGTTTTATATGAATATCAGTTACTGATTTTACTGTAAGATGCAAGGTCTTCACGATATAAACAGTATCAAAGATTAGTAAGCCAAAAAATACACCTGAAAATAAATATATAGGAACAGGTTTATATGTGTGTGTGCATGTGTGTAATACTGAGTTCTAAACAACTTTCATTTGGAAGAAGAAAGCATATGGCTACATAGGGCACAACGATGAAGCAATGCAGTGTAACTTAAAAAACATGGGGTGGGATTCAATGTAGTGCTAAGGAGATCATTCCATCAGCACAAGCATTTCTGCTTGCCCTATGGAACAATTTCCCTGTGTGTTCTGCTGGGGGTTCTCCCAACACTGCAAAGCAAATTTGGGGGAGGCACAGAGGGCATGCGGGGAGTAGGAAAGGGAGGAAGGCTCTGCTGAACTAGTGGAAGGTCTTGATCTGGGTTCTGCTCATGGAACTGGGTAACTGAATATGGCCAATGGTTCTCAGATTAATATGGTATGTGATGCAGAAACAATCTCAATCGAAAACTCCCGACAGCTTCTTCAACTGATAAAAATTCAGCTGAAGCATTAGTTTAACTTGGCAAATTGATAACCATGTTAACTACTAATTTTGTCTGTGCAAAATAAATGTGTTAGAATGAGAAACTGAAAATACCCAAGGAGCTAAACAGGAATAAAAGCTAACTATTAGATATAAGATTTCATAGGCTTGACTACTCAATCATAAAAAGCAGGATTCCCAGGAGTGGCCGAAGCAATAAATAACTTTTAAGAAGCATTTTAGACCACAGAGAAACTAAATATGCACCTGTATTGGCCTTACTTTAAAAAGATTAATTAAAAATTTTTTTTATGACATATAGAAGCTGTTTTCAGTATATTGAATATTTTGCAAGACATGCACTCTGAAGAGGACTCTCTTTTGAAGTTATGCAAAACTGAAAAAATGAATGCATAAAAGTAAACAAATAAAAGTTAAAGTAAACCTTATATGTAGTTAATAGATGATAGATAAATGATAGATATTGTAGTTATAGATACATACACACACTGTTTCTCCTCCAAAAAACTGAAAGTCACTCCTTGGATGGTTTGACCCAATCTCATCTTATAGGGCACAGACTACCACAGAAATACAGAGACCATGAAGATATTTCACCTCTTTAAAAGCGTTTTTGAGCTGGTACTGAAATAAAACTAAGGACTTTGCTATGCAAAATTGGACACTACTGCCATCAAATGTTGGTCTTCCTTTCAAAATCCATTCAACATAAATGCACTGATGCACTCCAATTTTCCATCACTGGTAAAAAGGGATGGGTAACTCTCACATTAATCATCAGTGCACGTAAAATGCCTTATATCAGGTGGGATTATCTGTCCACCCAGTCCAGTATTGTCTAGCCAAACAGGCAGAAACTCTCCTGGTTTTAGGCAGGGGTCCTTCCCATAGCCTGCTACACTATCCTTTTTATCTTTTCTGGAGTGGTGAGCCAGGAATTGATCTTCTGCACTGCTGAGCTATGGTGCCTTTCATGCAAAAATACCCAATCACTAGCGTGGCACAAAGTGAGGAGAGAACTGAGAAAAATCACATCACTTGTGAGCTTAATTAAAACCACATGACAAGTTAAATATAAATTAAATTAACATTTAAAAAATATATATGTCTCTAGCTCCATTGCAGAGGAGCAATTGATTACATGTATACTACAGAGAGGTACCATATCGGAAGATAACAGAACCTTTGACAGCCTGTCTCCTATAGTCCAAGACAATGGCCAACCAATGCTAGGAATGACAAACCAGACCGAGAAAGCAGAAATATTCCCAAAACAACTTAAAGAAAACAAGACCAGTCAGAAACTGAATAAGGTTAATAGGTATCATTTGAACTTTTTTTTTCTATAGTCAAGTATCCATTGTCTAAAAAATTATGCAACATAAACAGAAAAACAGTGGTACCTGTACTTGTTGGTGAATTTATTTCCTGCCTGATATTTCTACCTGCCTGGATTCCAGACCTTGCAGTTTCTCGTTGAGGTTCGAGTATGTCCCGATACTTGGAGACCATCAACACAGAAATGAAGTAAACAACAGCCAAAGCTAAAAACTGAGCCTGCTTGCTATCATCCTGCAGAAAAATCATAGAATACAATTAAAATACATGATAAAAATACTCAACATGTCCTGTCACACTTAACCAATGTTTCTAGACTGAAAACTGTAGTGCCAAAGAACCAGAGGCACTAGCCTGCAAGGGAAACTGGGGGTCTGACGCGATGTCAGAATGTTGGGAGGAGCCAGGGGCAGAACTGAATTCAGTGGCAATGTGACTTCAGTGCCCGGCGGCTCTTACTTCTCCTGCCACTGCCATGAGGCTGCCTCGACTTTCTTTCCCCTCCATAGCAGGAGGAGGTCGAGGAGGAGGAGGAGAAGTCCATTGAAGCAGTGCCACGCTTGGTTCCGCACTCGTTCTACTCCACCCTGATTTTTGGGGACATGGGGGGGGTGACCCTATCTCAAAAAAATAGGAGGGGGGTAAAAGTGCTCAGCCCCCATGAGCTGTTGCCTCTACAAAGAACTATAATTGCTTAAGGACGATTTCACATTTTCGTCTCACTGGGAATTTGTGACTGGATATACAGATATATAAAGATATATACCAACAGGCATTCATAATAAAGAGACACACACATCTCACCAGGAAGCGTGTATACATAAATGTGGTTTCTATAGTAGTTTCTAATGGAGGTTTTGTTTTAGGCCTGGTTAAAAATGACCCCAATTCACAAGCTGCGAATTTGGAAGAGCTGTTTTGCAAACTGGGAGTGGGCAATTCACTGGCTTATCAGATACCAGTGAGGGTTTAGGCAAGGGGTAGCTGAGCCCATCTCGGAAGCTGCTTGCCACCCTTTTTCCCTCCAACAATATCCCCTCAGAACAACACTACGTCATGGTGGCCACCAAGAGGAGCTCCGCCAGTGCTTGTAGCAGCAAATTAATAAGAGAGTGGAACTGCTTCAAAGCAGTGAGCCCCTGCCTGCAAAAAACCTTTCCCAACTATTTTCCTCTGAACCTTTCCCCATCCTCAATATGTAATTTTAAGCCCCAAATTTTCAAGGTACAACTTTTAAACTTTCAATCAGCTCCATGGTATAGTTTAACAATTCAAGGGAATACGTTTTACTGAATAAAGTACTGTTTTAAGATAAAAGAGTCTCTTACAATTCCAAAAATAACCTGTCCATGCAAGGTTCTTGATCTTGCTAAATCTGATCAAGTCACCAAGGATGTTAAATTTCAAAAAGTGGATGAAGTCATCTTTACTTAGGGGATTAGATAACAGCTCCCAGTATAAAAATAATTTATGAAAGAAAGATGTTCCACATATACATGCATAATTACTATTTTAAGAAAAAAGGATGCATAGCGTAAATTTACAAGTACCCTTGTTTCTCTCCCATGGACATTACACAGGCAAGAAATCCTTTAAGAAAAGCTGCCAATGATAGTACTCACCACATCACGAAATACAACTGCTCGCAGACGATTAATATCTACATCATGAAGAAGTCTATCGGGATCTTTAATAGGTGATAGGTTACCAGGAACATTTTCCAGTGGAGTCTAAACACACAATAGTTATATACCTATATACTCGAGTATAAGCCGACCCGAATATAAGCCGAGGCACCCAATTTTACCACAAAAAACCTGGGAAAGCTTCATAGGAGCCACTGCCTGCCTCACTCGAGTATAAGCCGAGGGCGGCTTTTTCAGCACAAAAAATGTGCTGAAAAACTAGGCTTATACTCGAGTATATAGGGTAGTTTCAGAAAGGTTCAGGCTCAAAATACTCAGCTGTTCCTACGTGTGTGTGTCTTTGTATGTATCATCTTGTTTCATAGATAAAATATGGTATTGTAAGCTTTATGAAGTTCTCTAAAATACAGAAAGGGACCTTTAATGTAAAAAAAAACCTTTGTAAGTGTCTCACTTACATACCAGGTACACTTCTAAAAGCTCCACTATGTAAGTGATTCACCTGCTTTGTATAAGGTTACTCAAATGAAATATGCTTAAACAAACACAAATTTCTCACCAATACAAGTAGAGACTACAAAGAACAGTGGCATCCACCTGGAGATATTAACTTAATAAGAAAACTTCATATATGATATTTAACTTTCTCTGCCACTTTATCATCTCCACTAATACCCTGCTTACAGACTCCAAGAAAACAACAACTAGGCCCATACAACTAGGCTGTTCAGAACAGCCATGGTAAGAAGGCTAAGCAGAACTTTTCCCTGGGAAAATCAGAAGACTGTTCTTGTCTCCTGACCAGGAAGAAGTGCTTTTCTGTTGTAAAGACTGCCCCCTCTGGATTTATAGAAGAGAGTAACTTCTGTTTTACCAAAGTGACAAATCATCATAACCAGTTTAAAATATTATATGACACATTGTAATTATTCCCAATTCCTTCATTTTATGCAATGGTATCTATTATTTTAATAGTTTACCTTAGCGGTAGTAGTTGCACTTATACCCTTAAGAGTCTCTTGAGTTTTACTGCTGATTAGTGAAGATTTATTTACCCTTTCTCTCTGTCTCTGTCGACATTCCAAACAGTTTCGCACAGCAACACAGCAAACTAAAAAGGTTTAAGAAATAGCATTGGAATGTCAATCTTAACGAAATTCTTAAAGCAACAATGGAAAAATATTGTATCCTAGTGCCTGTGATCTGCCATAATATGTTACCCTATCATGACATAAACACTGGATTTTACAACAGCATCTATAAGCACTAATGCTAAAACTGAGGCAGAGTTAAATATACTAATCTCTTAATCATGTGTATTTATGGTACCCTGTTTCCCCTTTTTTAATACGTAGTCATAAAGTAAGCCATGGCAGGGTTTTTGGTAATTTTATTCAGATAAGATACTACTGTTGAACACTAAATGAGCAGCAACAGTATACACAGCATAGTAGAGAATACATTTCAATGAACCCTCCTTATTCTTTTGCAATTTGTAATTGATGGATATGGGAAAGTGGTTCAAGACTAATATCCGAATTGGTTGAGGAGGGTCAGATGAAAGAGGAGCTTTTCACAAAGTGAAGCTAGGGTAGTCCTGATAAGGCGATCCTGAAGAAGGAGGATCCCTGGCAAATAGAGAACTATGCCATTTGAGGCATAAGGAATGCATGGCAGAAAACACAGAGCTAAAATGATAGAAGACTATCAAGTGATTGTCTATAGATGAGAGGACATGGTTTAGTGCTGGAGCATATACAATGCATGCAGAAAGTCTGAAGTTGCAGCAATTATTAGTGAAAATGAGAGAAGTTACAGGGCTTGAAATCATCTCTGCTTTGGAAAGGCCCACAGCTAGAGTACACAATGTTGTCTAGGGTTACCGATGACCTAACAATATTAGGCAATTTCATATAAGCATGCATGAAGCTGACAGAAGAGATAGTCAGAAGAGGATTGTAATTTTAATCTTGATTGTGTATATGGGAAGGAGTCCAAATAAAACATTGTAAGGAGAATGGTGAGCTAAATATAGTCATCAACAGAGGAATAGAATGAGGAATCCATTAGCATGCCAGTATGTTTGTCATGCACCATAACCAAGGCTCCTTCAAACTAACAAGTTCCGCTTTTTATGTCTCACAGCATGTAACACATTATCTTCCTTTTACAGCAATCATGTTAGCTTTTTTAGTATATGTGAAAAATGTTCAACTTTCAAGAATACTACAGGTATGTACAATAACATAAAGCGCTCTTGCTATAGTTTGAACAGTTCTGCTATGTAGAGAAATACTTGTTACCTTAACCTGGGCTGGATGCAATTTTCTTCAAACACAACAAAATACAGAGATTTTTAAAAGGTAGAAGCTATGAACAGTTCTACAGAGCAAATGAACATATGTTCAAGAAATTTGCTAATTGGCATAATAAAAATTAATGGTGGTGTTGAAGAGAATAAGCAGATATTCTCAACTGCACTGACTTCTAGATTTTTGGAACCCAAAGAATCAAAAGCAGGTCAGCTTTGGCTTTTTTCTTTTTTACTGTAGCCTCATTTCGTTGATCTGTAAGTAATTATTTAATGCACTGAGCTGTTCCATGCAAACTTACCAAGCCTTAGGCACTGTCGCATTAAGCCTCCAGAAGACATGTTTTTTTCAGCTTCAATTTCACTAAAATTTAGCGAGCTGGCAAATACTAGTACATCAACCATAGCCATCAGGCGGCTGAGGAAAGTCACTGCTGTCTCTGCTGACATACCCTGAGTTACTTCAATGTTCTCCAATTCAGTCTTTAAAAGGAAATCATTACATTAGACTCCTAAATCTATCGCACATTTGAACGCATGAAATATACCAAAACAATCTCTGATTAAACTGAACACAAACAGTATAGAAATGGGCATGAGAAGAGATGGATTCACATTTGCATGCCATATTAGGTAATACAAAGTTCCTATACTGGTAAGTAAACTAATGCTACTCATATGAGCCCAAGCACTATGGTAATATAAGTGTGTGAGACAATGCAGAAAGAGTTCTCAATTTTGTCTATCTGTAAATTGTCCATATTAAGAAACAGAAGCACAGGACAAGGAGGACTCATAGAGCTGCTATATCTTCCTGCATCATTGGGGAACTAAGAGAAGATACATAGCCCACGCAAAATATAATCTTGTATCTTTGAGGTACACTTGGGGAAGCATTCTTTGAAAAGTGGACACAAAGCATAATTAAATTTATTCTGGAGTATGAGGAGAAACAAATATGATTGCCAAGACACAACTGATTATACAGTCTAGTAAGTAAGTAAGTTTTATTTACGGCCATTGGCCCAACACATAAAAAACACAATTCCTACACAACGTATAATATTTAAAACCTTAGGCAGAGGGAGAAACCTTCTGCTCGTTACTAGATTAAAAACACAGACTGTCCGTCTTCCTATTTTCGCATTGTGGCTCCTGGATTTGCGGGATTCTCCTGGCCATACCAAATCCCTTTTTTCCTTTCTTTCTTTAAAGCTAAGACTCTGTTCAGGTATTTGGCAACAGTGCGTGATCTAGATGGATCTTCGTCGTTCAATAGAATTCTTAGTTTGGCTTCATTGGCATCATCCGCGCCTCCCACTAAGTATGGGGCAAGAAACTTACTCCTGAGCGAGGAATAATTATACAGTCTAATATTTTGTTTGTTTGTTTGTTTATTAAATTTATATCCTTTCCTTCCAAATGACCCCCCGGCAGCAGACAAGTGATAAAACAATAAAAACTATTCCAATACATATTGGAATTTTAGACTAGGATGATTATTTTTGACCAAGTGGGATTTACTGCAGGGTGTCCTATTTGTTAGCCCTACAAAATTAAATATATGTTGTTGTTGGCATCCGTCTGTCTCGAGAGACAATGGAGTGCGCCTCTGGGGGTGAAATCACACACCACGACCCCCGCGCACACAAATAAAGTATATTTATCGCATACATACATACACACATTTATTTCATGCAATGACTTGTCAGATTGTTCCTATGAGAGCATGTATACACAAAAGTTACAATTAAATTATTTAGTAATCCAAGGGCAATCTTGTGACTAAATCCTGTTTACAAGGCTGTAACTGGAAAATCCATCCTTTTCCATGTCCACAAAGTCACAGGATCACTTCCAAAAAACATTATTAATAGTGCCACTCTACACCCAAAACAGTTATTTTGAAGATTATACCCAGTCATATGTGGAGGACTATAGAACACCAAGGCTATTATAAACAAGTCCAAAGAAATTTGCTCTAATTTATATTTAAACCCATTGTGTTCCACATTTATAAATTATAGTTACATTTTAAGAATGTAAACTTAATAGGAAGGTCCATTTTCACAGAGAAACTTACAAATACTTTGGAATATGATTTTGCTCTCATTAAAAGTTAGGAGAAATAAGTCAACGATTTTAGGAAGTGCTCCCATTATTGTCTTGTTAAGAAATTATTTTACCAAACAGATTTCACGTGTAAACTAGAATATTTTTTTCCTTTTTAAAATTTAGGAATGTGAAATCCCTTCAAACACCTGCCTAACTATACCTTTTTCATTCCTTTTCATAGCTCTTGTTTCACCCCTCCCCTAAACTGCATGAAAGCATCCCTGCCAATCGGGGATTGCGAAGAGAACATGACAATGTTGTGGCACAACACAAACCATCATAATTAATTATATGGCACCACTACTGAGCGAAAAATAAAGCAAATGCTTTATATTTAGTGTACATTGGTGGGGAAACACTTCAGTTCTTGCGATGACTGCATCGTCTTACAACAAGGCCATACAGCATTCTATTGCAATGAAGGACAGTAAAATACAGAGAATCTTAAATGCGCATCTGGATGCAGATATTGTGCACCTACATTACAAAACTTCCAACAGGATGCACTTTTGTTAGTGCACAAGTGTGGCCTGCAACAAAATGTTGTAATGGTTGAGCCTGCTCAGGTTTGTAGCCACTTCCTCCTGAGATTTCCACTTCCCCTCCCCTATCAATCAGTCAACATTTAATGTTCACTGGGCAGTCTCAGTTCTGAATAGATTGTTTTCGGTTTCCCCCTCCACTTATGGGTTTCTTCTATTTTTGGTAGACCTGCAAGGCTTAGGATTCCTCCCAAGTCTTTGTGCTATCCTTCTGCACCGCCTGTGAGATGAGACCAGGGGCGACTGCTTTACAATGGCTCCGGTCGCTCTTGGAGGGACGAGTTCAGAAAGTGATGCTGGGGAATTCCTGTTCAACCCCATAGTCATTGACACGTGGGGTCCCTCAGGTCTCCATCTTGTCCCCCATGCTATTTAACATATAAACGTGATCTAGGTGCCAGATCAAGCACCCACCCAAAGTTTCTCTTCTTCACTCGCTTGCCCCACAGCCTCCGTTGCTTTTAACAAGCTTATTTTTATTGCAGTGGAACCTCAATTTTTGAACGTAATCCATTCCGGAAGATCCTTCAACTTCCGAAACGTTCAAAAACCAAAAATCAAAGGGCTGTCAGCAATTTCAATTGGGCGGGGGGGAATTGAAACGCTCCTCGGAAGCTGTTTGAGTTCCGAAAAATATTCAAAAACCGGAACGCTTACTTTCAGGTTTTTGGCATTCGAGACCCAAAATGTTCAGCAATGGAGCCGTTTGAGAACTGAGGTTTGACTGTACTTTGTATTTTATAAAGTTGTTTTAAAATGTTGTAAGCTACCTTGAATCCAACTTGGGAGAAAGCCGGAATATAAATACACTAAACAACCACCACAATACATAAAGATAAGGCCTATGTGAATGAATTCTATTTATTTATATGATCCCAAATCCACAAATTGAGCTGGACTGTGGATACAGAGCTTTGGACTGGCCATGTTTCTGATGAGAATATCTTCCTTCTACCCAGCAAAACATTTTGTACCCTCCAAACTGTTTCCTGCAAAAATAGATCCTTTGGGGAGGAGATAACACTTTGTCCTTTCCCCTTTTAAGGTCTACTCTATGCTAATGTTGCCTATTTCATAAAACAATGTAAATACTCGAAACAGATCTTTTACTATGCAAGTGCTAACGATCCAAGCATAAATAACAGTTAAAAAACAACCAGTCAATTTGTTTAGGTTCTTCATTGATATTTATCCAATAAAAATTAGGCCTGAAGTAAAACTAATCTTGAATCAGTATTTTCCTGAAACAACTACACACATGGGAACCCACTAAACACAGATCATGTAGGTGAAAGCACAATAATACAAAGTGGATGGTATGTCCTCCCACATTTTGATGCATCTGAATCAAAATATTTCATGTGGTGCCCTGTGATAATGTTGTGAAGATGGCATCTCCGACTCAAGATCAATATATTTACAGTGTTATGAACAATTTCATAATGCAGATATTATTTACTTTATTCTATCAAAGGCTGGATAACTGAAAAATGCATAAGAAAGAAAATAAAAATTCTAAAAGCTATGAACTGAAACTTGTAGCAGTAATACTAACCTTAGAACCCTGGACATGCAACAGACAAAGCAGACAACAGATCACAACAAAAAGAAAAAGAAATGTTACAGTCAAATTAAAAATACAATGCAAAATAGAAACTAATACTCTAAAATCATGTATTTTACTTTACAATTTGAATGTTTTGATTTTTAAAAGCAACCTCTTGAAAACAAACTCTAAAGTTCAAACTTAAAATTAGATATCATTTGACCTATGCAATTCAATATACACAAATAGATGAACAAAGAATAAATATACCAAGAATAAATACGTTTTTCTTAGTAAAAGCTAGAAGTCAGAATTACCAAAATGGGAAAAAAGCCTGGCTTGCTATTTGTAAACTTTTAATTCTTCAAAGACAGGTAAAGGTGAAGGTAAAGACAAAGACCCCTGGACAGTTAAGTCCAGTCAAAGGCAACAATGCTTTCAGGCTGAGGGAACTGGCATTGGTCCGCAGAGAACTTTCCGGGTCATGTGGCCAGCATGACTAAACCACTTCTGGCACAACAGATCACTGTGACGGAAGCCAGAGCACATAGAAACGCCGTGTACCTTCCCGCCGCACTGGTACCTATTTATCTACTTGCACTGGCATGCTTTCGAACTGCTAGGTTGACAGGAGCAGGGACAGAACAATGGGAGCTCACTCCGTCACAGGGATTCGAACCGCCAACCTTCTGATAAGCAAGCCAAAGAGTTTAGACTACAGCGCCACCCGCTCCCTACCTTCAAAGACAACCCCTCCATCAAAGTAAAATGAAGCACTTGGTGCTTCTACGACATTTTGAAACCCAAAAATTTGTCAGATGCAAGGATCTTGTGATCTGCTGGTAATTTTTAAGGTTTTATATTCACATTCACCATCCTGAGCTGCAAAATAGTTCTAAGCAACTGCTGAATGGTACCATCTTTGCTCCATGCCATGAATCATTTCCCAAAGAGTATTCACAGATCAGCTGCAGTACTGTGAAGTGTGCCTTGTCAGTCATTTGGCTGAGAAAGCAACATGGTTATCTAACATGCATTACCAAAATAGCGGCTGTGTGAATACTAGAACATTTCTACATTTTAAATCACATTTCAAAAGCCCCGATCCAAATAGCAGTTTTGCGTGCTCAATGGAGCTCCACTTTTGAAACTCAGAAAAGTTTTTCAAAAGCAGCTTACAACTTGGAATAGGTAAAAGACATTTGCTGTTCAAACGAAAGTCTCAGATCCCACTTGGGGTGCCCAAAGTAGCACTTTGAATCTAAGCTGCTGTTTCCAAAGAGAAACCTGTTCTATTCTCACATTCCTATCAAAATCTAAAGGCAATGCACTGTATTGTGCTGTAATTCAAGCTGTAATTGTGTCATGTACGGTATGACCTTAAACAAACTTCTCCTGATTGCCAATTTGTACAATATATTCATGATTGTTGTGGTCTCATTGTTTTTTAACTAGGAAATCTATCTTACACCAAACTTTGCATTTTTACTTCAAAAAAATATGCCAAGGCAGCTTAAAGATCAAGAGGATTTCTCTCTTCTACTGACCAGAAAAGAACCTGTGCTTTATTGGAAACACCAGATTCTTTTTATGAAGTGTTTCAAGAACTGAGTGCATCCATAAGTGATACCCCTGCACATGAAATGCCAAGAGGCTAGTAAGACATGTGGAAGAGTGGCCTACATTACTCCAGGCAGCTGGTGAGGTATCTTTTCTCTCTCTCTTTCTAATATTCATTCATTTAAGCAATTTCCTGCAGGTTAATTATCATCATCATATGCATCAAGGAGAAAGGTTCTAATCCTGCCTGCTCCTCATTCCACTCCTGGGAATTTTTCAAGTAGGAGGTTAATACAAAAGATATGAGCATCACCTCCCATTCTATAACCCCAGAACTCTACAGCCCTATTCCCACTTCCCTGTTCTTCAACCTTGGGTGCTCAGATGTTGTTGGACTACAGCACCCATCAAACACTGCCAGCTTAGCCATCTGTCAGGGCTGATGGGAGTTGTAGTCCAACAACATATGGGAACCCAATGTTGAACATTGGGCTAAGTGGGACGTTAGGGGAAGATCAAGAGAAAAAACACTGATCAAAACTTAATTCTGTATCGCAATATGTTGCTTATAGAAGGGTGACCTGTCTTATTCATTCATATTTATATTTAATAATTGTTGTAAACGGCTTAGAGGTTTTATTACAATTCAGTGGTGTGTACATTTTATTAAATAAGTAAGCATTTTATGCATAATATAAGTAAAGCTTTGACTGAGATCCAGAGTTACCGGTATGTGCTCAGAAGTCTCTCCTCTTAGTTCTCTGTCCTGCTCTCAAAAGTATCCTTGAAACATGAGGCAGTTTCAGACACACTTTAAAATATACTGTGATGTTTTCGGAGTAAAATGAAGGGAAGCGCCACTGGATGTGTGCAAGCCACTGTACACATCTAATTGGCCTCTTTGGAACCTTGCCTATGTTTGTAAATTTGATGTAGGATTGCAGCAATAATTCTAAAGAAAGTGTTAGTGCCACAAGGAAGCAGTGGTCAAGGAATTTGAACTGTGCTTGTTTGTACTGTATCCAACAGGAGAATTCCACATATACCACCTGCAACAACAGGGTCTACATACTTTGTCTTTAAAAGACACCGAAATGGAATATGCTCCCAAATTAAAGACATATTTCTCTTGAAATGTTTAGTACCTCCACTGAGATATTTTAGGAAATCATTCTATAATGATTCTAAATGGGATAAGCTAGGTGAAAAATGGTTTAGCTATTGGTGTAACTTTCTAGCAATTGTGGCTATTAATTTTCCCAGAGCGTTTGAAAACTGTTCTGTTTCAAAAATAAGTAATTGCTTTAATACAGCATCACCTATATAAATTGGTTAAGAACATGTTTGGTTAGAATACACTTTCTAAACTTTTTTTAAAAAATGCACATTTTCTTCTTTGAAGGGAAACTTCCCAAAACAAAGCATCTGACACATTGTTCTTGGCATGCAATTTTCAACATACCCACTAGATGGAAATATTGTACTTACAGTTGGGGATGTTGCTGCAGACAACAATGGTAGAATTCCTCCACAAGCAATGATAATATTGTCTACCATTTGGGAAATGAGGTGGATAGTGTTATGTACAAAAATAATATTTTCATTGCTATTGACAAAATCCATGACAGACTTTGTGGAATGGCTACAAAAAATAATTGAGGAAAAATGTGTTAGGAATTTTTTAAGAATAGATTTCTAATACAAAGATCAAAACCAACATAAAGGATTATTAACAGCAATAAATCACAATGAAAACCATTTTAAAAAGGTAGCCTTGCAAATAAGTTCTGAAATGCTACCATCCAACTTTCTTTTTAATAACCTGTCTGCAAACACACTGATCATTTCAGGCCGCCAAACTGGGGCCTCATTGACCTCTATATGATCTATTAGTACATCTATATACTTCTGTTCCTGACTGGTCATTTTCCAATGTTTTTATCTGTTTTTTCTGTATTTTAGTTGCTATGGCCTGTTGGCTATGTGAATAAAGTCTGATTCTGATTCACACATATGATACATTAATGACACACCTACCACTGGAAACAAAACGAACCAAACTTTCTTCCAGCTTATGGAAGCCCCACAAAGTTCCATGCAGCTTATTCCCTGACCCTGATATAAGAGTGTATGTAGCTTAAATTGACTATTCTATAAGCTGCTACACAGGACTATTAACAAGAAACCTAATATGCTTCAAGGCCTAAGGGAAAAGAGTATTTCTCTCCTCTGTATCCCAGTTAGTTATTTTCTACATCTTCTTTTCATGAATGTGGAGTAAGGTGGAAGGATATTAAGTGGATTAAGATCTGGGAGACAATGGCTCAAATCTCCACTTGACCTTAAATTGCACTTGGGCTAGTCCCTCTCTTTCTCTCAGCCAAACTTCCTCACAGGATCAGGAGAACCAGGCATGTCACCTTGAGTCCCAACATTCTTGAAGCTATATTACTAACCATGCTGAATGTGTGTAGTAAATGTCAAACAGAAAATTTACTTTACGAAGAGCAGGAAGCATGTCTGAAGCTCAACATCAAAAAAACTAAGATCATGGCCACTGGTCCCATCACCTCTTGGCAAATAGAAGGGGAAGAAATGGAGGCAGTGAGAGATTTCACTTTCTTGGGTTCCATGATCACTGCAGATGGTGACAGCACTCACGAAATTAGAAGACGCCTGCTTCTTGGGAGAAAAGCAATGACAAACCTAGACAGCATCATAAAAAGCAAAGACATCACCTTGCCGACAAAGGTCCGTATAGTTAAAGCTATGGTTTTCCCAGTAGTAATGTACGGAAGTGAGAGCTGGACCATCAAGAAGGCTGATCGCCGAAGAATTGATGCTTTTGAATTATGGTGCTGGAGGAGACTCTTGAGAGTCCCATGGACTGCAAGAAGATCAAACCTCTCCATTCTTAAAGAAATCAGCCCTGAGTGCTCACTAGAAGGACAGATCCTGAAGCTGAGGCTCCAGTACTTTGGCCACCTCATGAGAAGAGAAGACTCCCTAGAAAAGACCCTGATGTTGGGAAAGGTTGAGGGCACAAGGAGAAGGGGACGACAGAGGACGAGATGGTTGGACAGTGTTCTCGAAGCTACTAACATGAGTTTGGCCAAACTGCGAGAGGCAGTGAAGGATAGGCGTGCCTGGCGTGCTCTGGTCCATGGGGTCACGAAGAGTCGGACACGACTGAACGACTGAACAACAACAGGAAGCATGCTACTCATTCAAGTAGCTAGGTAAAGCAAATACATTAACAGCTTCCACAGCAGTAAGATTAACTGCCTAGTGTAATTAACAGGCAACGATAGTTTTATTATTATATTAGTGAAATAATGATACAAAACAATCCGTGGCCCCTTACCTTCTCCAAACATGCACATCCGTTTCTAAAGCAAAAAGCAAATCAGTAAGTAGCCTCTCGTGCATTGGGGACCATTTAAATTCTGGAATACGAAACATTGTTGTTCGTGGACCGGGACTGAACTGTCGCCTCTGTTCTTCTGTCATGGGCATTCCCCGAAATCCCAAATCAACACGCAAGTCTCTATCCTGTTGTGTAATTGATCGACTTTGCACAGCCTAAAGAAGCAGTAAATATATTTAGAATATTCAATGCAAATTCTGGCACTGGTCACACATGGGAACTAAAACACACGTATTTAATGTGATCTTTCTTCATAATTAAATAAAACAATGAAAGCAGTATAAATTAGTCTCTAGCCATCCTTACTTAAACAATTTTGTCCTGTTCTAATACCGTCTATGAAGCCCTTTGTAAGTAAAAGCATGCATTTTGTCTCTAAGAACTAGTGCTAGTTTGCTTTCTCCCTCCTTCCTGCCACATTCTTTGTATTTTGTGAGGCCTGACCTTCTTATCCCTGAAATTTCTAAGCTGCTCTAGGAGCCTTTTTCAGTTGAAGAGCAGCATTAAAATGCTTTAAGTAAGTAAGTAGGTAAGTAAATAACAGCACTAAGTTTGACTTTATTAAATATTATAATTACATTTTGCAGTAAACAAAACATTAGTTAAGTTTTCTCACTCTTTAAGTGGAAGACCATTATCCTGGCAGGAACTGATACAAAGCACACAGGTTGTATCATGTGAGCTTGCTAGAAAGGTATTCAAAAGCTGATTATGTGCTGTTTGGTTGGTTAGGAGGGTCCTAGTAGTGCTAGAGAAAATGTGTTCGACTCTTCCCTGCTACTATCTTTTTCTTGATCTAAAGCCAACCCAGTAGCTATTTTCATCCTGTCTGTGTTGGGAAAATAGGTACAGTATGTGAATTCCACCCAGCCCCACAGCACTGCTTTGGAATCATAGAATGCTAGAGTTGGAAGGCATCTAGTCCAAGCCCTGCTCAATGCAGGAATATTGTACCTAAAGTGCTCCTAGCAGATGTTTGCACTATCTTCTACATGACAGCCCTTCATATATTTGAAAACATGTATCATGTGTCCTCTTCATTTTCTATTATCCGGGCTAAACATCTTTCAACCACTTCTGTGCAACTTGGGTTTCCAAATGCCCTCATTATCTTGTTGCCCTCTAGTTTGTCAGCTTCCTTAAAATGGGACATCCATAACTTGACAAAGTCGTCCAGATATGCTCCAATCAGCAATGTTACTTCTAAAGGTATTTGATACTTCTGCAAACTTGGGGGTTTACCCTGAATCTACTGAACCTCCCCTCTTGTGGATGCATGTTGCACTTTTGACTATGTAAACAATGGTACTTACTACTTGAACAACACAAATGTTCAACTGCCTTGTCTACTGTAATGCAAGGTCACCCTTGAGGACGGCCCAGAGGCTGCAGGTAGTGCAGAATGTGGCCGTTAGGTTAGGAAGTGGGGTAGCCTGATGTGACAATGTGTCACTACTCCTGAAAGTGCTGCACTGGCTATGAGCTGATGTGCCCAATTCAAACTGTTAGTAGTAGCATACAAAGTCTTATATGACTTGGGACCTTAGTACCTAATAAAGCACCTTCCCTAATAACCACCATCTTGGGCCCTACAATCAGCAGGGGAGACCATGTTGGTGATGCCATTGCTAGGTAGTTTCCAGCTGGTGTTGACTAGTGACTGTTTTACACGGTTTTCAGATACTGTAAGTATATTTATTTTATTGTCTTAGCACTTTGGGGTCTGCCATGCTGAGCTTTTCTGGGAGGAAGGGTGGGTTGGAAATTTAATAAATAAAAAAGAATGGTACACAAAGTGTAGCTGCTTGAATGCAGAAATAGAAAGATATACACCTGCCATAAGAGAAAACCAAGCCTACGCCCTACATACTGTTTTCTTTCCTACTGTAGAATTTTACTTGGGATACAACATACTGAATTTTATTCTATTCATGAGCAGTCCCAATTGTCTCTAAGTGTGCATTGATGTAGACAAATGTGAACAGGGCAATCACAAATATGGTTTTTTTAGTAGGAGTGCTTGCAAGTTGTAGTACTGCAAAGAAGGTGAAGACAGCTTGCATGTAAAACAAATCTATTGTGTGATCTAGGGTTGTTTCCAGGTCTCAAGGCAATGGCCTAGGTTTCATTCACTGACAAGGAATCGTGCTGCTGTAGAGATAGTTGTCAACATTCTGTTTCTGAAATAACTCATTGAACTGCAAGCAGATAAACACAGGATTGACAGAACTCTGTAAAGCTCTGAGTGCAATTTACTATGAGATGACTTCTATTTTTAAAGTCTTTATTTTATAACAAACAATACCCTAATATGCAGTATTATTAAAACAATTAAAATAGAACACATGAAGCCACATACCGTACTTCAAATTATTGTTTTTGATGGATTAGACCTAGTTTGGGAGATGGCCAAAAAGCTGCCACAGCATTTTGCTTGATCATTAACAAACAGGAATCACTTTCGTTCCTTGACATATCAGTGTTTCGTAGTCAATAAGCATAGTTCCAACTATGTGGTTTTGAACCACATTCTGTAGGTATTCAAATAGCTATTTTGTTGATGTTGATTGATTCAATATTGCTAATGTAGATTTCTGGATTATATATCAGCCTTCACTGTATAATGTTTTAATCTCAAGGTCATAATTCAGTTTGCTTGGTAAAAAAAGGAAGAGAATGAAGTGTCAAGGATAAACTAATTAGCAGAATTACTTTTCCAGTGCTAGACTACTAAAAACACTTCTGAGCACGACCTCCGAAGTGACGGAATAAGATACTGGATCAGCATAAGGATATATGAAGTTTTACATGTAAACAGTTTAAATGCAACAAATAAAACAATTAGTTTGCATTTAAGAACATTCATTTATAATTAACCAAAGACCATCCCCTCAGTACTGTTTTAAAATGGGATTAACTTCTCATGAAAAGTATTTGCCTTTGTAATGTAAGGACAGTTGTTTCTTCTACAAGAAGAAATGATTTTGATGTGCAAAATAAATGGAAACCATTACTCACAATATTACTCCTAGTATAACTCCTTTTACTTATCATAAGAATATAAGAGCCTGCTGTGATCAGACCAAATGCCCCTCTAGTCCAGCATCCTATGACCAAACAGATGCCAATGGGAAGCCTGTAACAACAACAGCAACAGCAACAGAAACAGATAGCACCAACAGGACTTCTCTGGATGGTGAAGGCAACTTGGAAACAGAGCCACTTAGACTAGGCAGTCAAAGAGAGTGGCCTGAGACCACCTTTTTACTGAAAGAAAGATACTTTTTACAGGTAAGCCCAACAGTTGTGAATATGCTCTCAGGTAGAACATACAAATGCTGGGCCCAGAAAGGGTATATCATGGCTATCTACAACCCTGGAAGCACATTCTGGAGCACCTGCCTCCAAAATACTGCCTTAGCAGAGGGGTATGCATCCATTCTGTAAAGTTTTATTCAAGTCCAACTCAAAGCATCTCGACTCAAATAGGAGAAAGAATTGCAATGAAGAGACTCTTATTTATTCTCCATGTGTGAGGTTCTCACTTGCAGAACAGAAGAAAAAAAATCCTGGGAGTCATGGGTAAAAGCACTACATTGAGAGAGTGCACATGAACTATTTTCAGTTTGAAAGGAGTGGTGTTGCTCTTCCTAACAGCATCCCATTGCAATCAATGGTGCAATGTATTTGTGCCCAGGTGGCATATCTTGAATTTCTGACTGGCTATCGTCAAAATTGGTGTCATTTAGAGAATCATTAGGCAGGGTGAGAAGAATCGGCATACCATTCTCTAGTCTGCAAAAAGGCATCGTAGTGCCTAAGAGACCCAGCTACTACAATGTTTTGTTTTTAATAGGTGGACCCAATGTGACTTTCTACCATGAAATCACCAAGAAGTCTTCAGCAAGCTAGTTTCCCTCAGCCCCACATCTGCAATATATTGATCATAATACTGACCCAGCCTGCTTTACATGCCAGAACAACACCTCCTGGAATTGTGCATAGTGTCTTTTTTATGACTGGGTAACTATCCTAAAGCCCCACATTCCTCCTTCCTTTCAGTCTAATTCCCAAAGGGATTCAAAATGAATTTCTGTGATTATCTGCACAGTGCTCACTTTGTTTATTCCTGGCTACTGTTTACTGTTTTTCTGATCTAGACATAGATCCTTCACAGTTAGAAAATTTGCTATTCTCTGTGGAAGCATGCTTGGTATATTTCTTACTGAAACAGTATTGAGTAATGTCTAGATAAAAATGTTTCTCCAATGCTATATGGTGACAGCTTTATTCATAAAGCATTATTTTAAATAAATGCCACAGAGTGAGAGTGAAACAAAGTCAATAAAGTCTTCTTCAGCTGTAAAATTCTGAGAATATAAAGCTTAAGAGAAAGCACACTCTGGTTGATTGCTTGGGAGTCATGGCAGAGTGTTACAGTAGTTTCACTGCTATTTGCAATGCCAGTTCCAGAAGGTTTGCTCCTCTCCATGGCATTTGCACTATGGGGGTTGGCATGTTTCCATCTCATTTCATTCTAGTGGCCTCTGTCCTTGACACACTTATTTCCTAGAATTGTAGAATCAGAAAGGACCATGAGGGTCATCTAGTCCAACCCCCTGCAAGGTAGGAAACTTTCACCCAATGTAGGGCTCAAACCCAAGACACGGAGATTAACAGTCTCATGCTCTACACCGATTTGTATCTAAATGAAACTGCTGAGTGAGGTTATCTAGGCATTTACTTCTCTTTTATAATTGATATACCTAAAATATAGGCACACACTTTATTAATAAATTTAATAATATAGTAACATTGTCATTGTACCAATGTGTAAAAAAACTTACTTGGGTTGTAGTGGTGGTTTGGATTTTTCTTATTTCCTTCCCCACTTCTTTCCCATCATCAGATCTTTCCGTATCTGATATAATACTCCCTGCATCTACATTTGGTACAGTTTTACCACTAGAAGACTCAGTCTCAAGAGTTGTAGCAACCATTTCTGCATATTCTAATCCTTTGGATGATGAAGCCAGGTCTCTCTCAGAAATTGTGCCCATTGCATCCACAGAGGTATGAATCTTGAATTCTTTATCTTCTATTATGCTCAAGCTACATGCTATGTCAGCACTACAAGTCATGTGAGCGAGGAGTCCAAGGTCATCATTCACACCAAGGTGCATCTGAGTCTCTTGCATATTTGCAATAGTAATGTGATTGCTGGACAGTTCAGGGAGCAATTTCTCCTCTTGGCTGGGTATTTTATCAAAAAGAAATGAGGTATTGTTAGAAGGTTCATCTTTCTCATCAGCTAGTGTTATCAAGGGACCATTGTCCTTCTCTTCACTTTTCTTAATTATGCCTACACTTCCGTGAACATTGTTCTGAAGTTTTTCAACTGCAGCACTATAGACATTGTCCAATAAGGATTCTACTTCCACAAGGGCACCATTCTCTCTGGTTACGAAAGTCTCTGGTGATAAATCCATATCGTCCAGCTTTACTTCTGTGGCTTCTACCTTTTCTGCTTTTATATCAACTAATAGATCGTGAACTTCTACATGCACCCCACCCCCTGGTCTATCTGAGCTTCCAAGCACATCATCAGATACTTTTGTTGCAATGAGTAAATCCCTAGTATCTGTACCAACAGGGTAGTCCGTTTCACTTTCTGGGCTTTGGCTTTGTGAGAGATCTTCAATTTCACGAATTTCTATTCCACCTTTTGCTCCTGTTGTCTGAGATGAAAGGCCTGAGATAGTGCTAACATTCCCCTTTTCCCCCTTCTTTATATTCTCCTCTTCTTGTCTTTGATATTCCTCGTACATTTTTGCTAGGTACTCTTTGTGAGCTTCATAGGTGACCTTAATACAAACAAATTACAATTTTAGGAGAAAAGTCAATACTTATACGTTTAACTAACATTAAAAATGTTGGAACACTATCTAAGCCACTGTGTTCCTTGAGTGAAACAGAACAGAGTATGAGCCCTTAGCAGGTTATTAACAAAGGGGGGAAATGGAACTATTAGGGGCAAATGTCACCAAGAACTCAGAAAAACAGATAAAGTAAAAATTTAAATGTAAGTGGAAGAAAAAAGTGATAAGATACTTAGGATTTAAATAAAAATGACATATAATATGAAGAATCTTTATGAAAACAAGTATAAAACTTATGTAAGTAATGTAGTCTACTTATATCTCAGTGGGAAAAACTTTTCCTATCTGCAAAAGTAATGGCCTGTATCCAACATTACGCTCTGAGCTCTACTTGCACAATGGGACTTCCCCTTCCTATCACCTTCCCCTGAACTCCCCAAATCTCCTCCTGGGGGTCCCTCAACCATCCGGACAGATTTTGAGAGTGCATAGGGAGCTAAGGGGAGGGAAGAGGAAGGAGGAGTTATACTGCACAACTGATCCACGAGCCTGATCCACAAATGGAATGACAGCATTGGATGCAGCCATGATGCACTTATACCAACTATCAATGAAAAGATTGATAAAATCTAGGAATCTACATTAATTGCGAAATTGGTTCACTACATAAGAACTAAGGAAGGGAGACAACAGCAAGATATCTTAAAAAATATATTTTATTGAATGCAAAGAAAATTTCCGATTTCCACAATTTAGAGGATTTTTGTATTATACTCAGTTTTCAGTATTTCTCCTTTATTTAACTAGTAATATAATAATATATAACAACATTTCTGTGAGTTATATACGCTGTGTTAAGATGTTGAATTTTGAGTTAAGATACCAAATTATGGCAAACAGCTCTATGTGACATGTTAAAGTCTATAATTGTATCTTGCTATGTTTAATTGCATAGATGCAGTTGATGGAAGAGGTATAGTGAAAATAATCCAAGGCAGTGGTAACTGGTCATATTTCATACTATCCACAAGATGGCACTAAATTCTATCTATGACATGCTGGCTACTATGACAGCAGCTAAACAGAACTTCCAAAACTGACTCTTACCTTGGAATGGGCTATGGAAAGAGTATCAACCCAGACCCTCCATCCTCCCCACTCATACTTTATTGCATGGTACAAAAGAATGCGGAAGATGTTGTACACCATCTCAGTAATTTTCTGTTCTTCAAAGTTCTTTGGGTTGATATATCCCAGAGAAAACATCCAGTCCTGCCACACTGAACACTGAAGTAAACATCTAAAATAAAATAGTTACAATATGATCACATGGCATTTGAAGTTTTCCATTTGTTACAGATGTAAGGAAAGCCTGAATATTTCATTCGAAATATTCATTCAAAGCATTCCATTCTAAAATATTACAACTTGTATTTCTTTTAATTAAGTTTTGTTTGCCTCTCAGCATCACATTACATATCCATGGAAAATATGCTGAGATTTGTAATTATTCTTTCTGGATTTTTTCAGAAGTTTACATAAAGCTGAATTTACACAACTGTAGCTGCACACCCCTCCACCCAGATGAAAATAACCTTGATGAGCTTCACAAACAAAAGAGAATAAAGATTACTGGCATACCTCCTATTTTCATGGCTGTTACTGAAAAGTTTTATCATCTATATATATAAAAATGTTCCCATTGCGCGTTTGTCCGAAACACCCTTGCTCCGTAACCGCTGGTGTGAGTGTGGGTAAACTGGAAAATCCACTTCAGAAACGCATACACTTAGTTTCAGCAGGGGGTGGAGAATAAGTGGTTAAACAAAATACTTCATGGAAAATTATTCAAAGAAGAGGGAGAAGCAGCATTCTGGAAGACAGTTCCAGGCATGTGGAGTGCAAGGGAAAAACCAGAGATGTCAAAGCATGGCTTTGTGTGAATGTGCAAGCTCCCTGGAAAATAAAAGCTGCTGTGCTCCTCCCCAGTTCTTTTAGCTTGGCATGGCACAGCAAGTAAGCCAAGGTTTGTCTTAATGAGCTGACTGATTCCAGGGTCACAGTTAAGCCCTCTCCTCCTCAACCATGAGCTGTAACAAAGAACAAACCTAGGCTAGTTCTTGTGGTTGAGGAGAGAGCCTAACTAGGTTCAGATGACAAGCTATATGCCTTGACTTATCTGCTGTGCCACATTAAGCTAAAAAGACCAGAGAGCGGCAAAGTGGGTGAGACGTCCTCTTTGGGAGAAAGCACATTCAAGAGGTCCCAGTAAGCCATAGTTTGGCTTACTGTGACATGTGAATCAGGCCTATATGCTGCCATGCTCACTCATTTTTTTACAAGGTATCATCAAAGTACTAGCTTCTTGTGTATTACTTATGCTCTGGCTGTCTCTCCTCCCACCCCCTTCAGACTGCAAGAAATCTGACTTAAAACTGAAAAATAGAACTTAAAAATAGGCAACATTCTCAGGGGTACATCACCTTAGCACTACTCTAAGGGTGGCTATGCAAGAGATGGGACAATTTTCTCTCTGTTGCTCTAAATGGCAGGATTGAAACCAATGGCTGGAAATTGTAGGACAACAAATTTTAGCTAAACATTAAAAGAAATGCCCTAGTGGCAAGAACTGCTCAAAAGTGGAAACAGATCACTTCGAGAGCTGGTTGTCCCTCTTTTGCTGGAAGTACTTAAAGAAAGGTTGGCATTTACTCTGTCAGAAATGCTGTGGTTACAAGATTCTCGAACTGACTGAAGGCTTGGAGATTCCTTCAAACTATGATTCTATAATGCACCAGTATATAAAAGCAAATAAATAACAGGGGCATCCCCACCAAGGCTCTGAAGGATAAGGATAAGAAGACAAAACCCAAGCGTATAAGTAAGGATTTAAGGAAAGTCACCACATAATCAAAACTATGGGATAGTGTGGAAAGATCTTTGAGGGATACAACTGAAGATAAGAAAAAATTCTCCCAATGGAAATAATGGAAGAGTAAGATACATTGCAATTGAAATTACAGCGCAAGGCGAAAAACTTTTAGTTCTGGGAATTTATGCACCAAATGGAGGAAAAACCGAGTTCTTCAAAGAAATCCACGACAAGTTGCTGGAATATATGGATTACAAAATAATAGCCATGGGAGACTTGAATGCGGTAGCATCCACACTGATGGACAGATCACAAAGGACAAAATGGTCTAACGATGGAAGACTACCCAAAACCTTTTTTGAGATGGTAGACAACATGGATTGGGTGGATGCTTGGAGGTTAAAAAATCCGACTGATACAGAACCAACATTTTATTCAGAGGCAACGAAATCGTGGAGTAGATTAGATCAAATCTGGGTATCCAGGGAATTGTCACCCAGGATACTCAGAGCTGAAATCCACCCAAGAACTTGCTCGGACCACAACCCTGTACAGCTGGATTTAAAAATCAATCTACAAGGAACCTTCCGATGGAGAATGGATGACTCGTTGTTCAGAAATGAGAAAATATGTGAAAAGGCCCAGAAGACTCTAAAAGACTTCTTTGAAACCAATCTCAACACAACAGTGGAAAAAAGAGTCATCTGGGACACCAGCAAGGCAGTAATGAGAGGATTTCTGATACAACAGAAAGCAATAAGGAAAAGGCTTCAGAACCAAAGAAAAGAAGATATTCTGCAACAATTAAAGGAAAAAGAGAAACAGTTGAGAGCAAATCCCAAAAACTTGGATTTACAGAAAGTAATTAAGAAATTACAGATGGAATACTCTCAACTGATTAATCAGGAAATAGAGTGGAAAATCAAAATGATGAAACAAAAGACCTTTGAATCGGCAAATAAATGTGGTAAATTGTTGGCATGGCAATTGAAACAGAGGTCAAAGCAAAATACAATAACGAATATTGAGGTGAATGGTAGGAGTATCACAAAGCCTGCAGAAATTCGGAAAAAAATTGAAAATTTCTACAAACAGCTGTATAGGGAAGACCATTTGAATAAAGACAAAATAGAGCAATTTATAAAGGAAAAAGGACTGCATAAAATCCCAGAAGAATTGAAATCCACGCTTAACTGCCAAATAACCGCTAATGAAATAGAGACTGCAATAGATAATATGAAACTGTACAAGGCCCCAGGACCTGATGGTCTTTCAGCAAAATACTACAAAACACTCAAAAGCTGGTTGACTCAACCGATGATGGAAGTATGTAACGACATCTTAAGGGGAAGGAAGGCGCCCGACTCATGGCAAGAGGCTTATATAACTTTGATTCCTAAATCGGACACGGACAGATCTCAAATGAAAAATTATCGACCCATCTCCCTCCTGAATGTGGATTACAAAATTTTTGCAAATATCATGGCCAACAGGCTTAAAGGAATATTGATGAAGATTATCCACAAGGACCAAGCAGGGTTTTTGCCTCAAAGACAATTGAATGGGAACATACGAAATGTTGTGGATATATTAGAAAGATTAGAGCAAAAAAAGGATCATAAAGCAGTTTTGATGTTTATTGACGCGGAGAAGGCCTTTGACAATGTTTCTTGGAATTTTATGAAAGAGAACTTTGAAAAAATGGAGGTGGGAGGGGCGTTTATGAATGGATTGAAAGCTATATATTCGGAGCAAAAGGCCCAAATAATAGTTAATAACATTATCTCAGAAAGCCTCAAAATTGAAAAAGGAACAAGACAAGGGTGCCCCTTTTCCCCTTTGCTTTTTATAACGGTCCTGGAGGTCCTTTTAAACATGATTAGAGAAGATAAAGACATACAAGGCGTAAGCGTTGGGAAGAAACAATATAAAGTAAAAGCCTTTGCAGATGATACAGTATTAACCCTCCAAGAACCGGAGACCAGTGCGGTGAAGGCACTGGAGATAATCCAAGAATTTGGACAAGTAGCAGGATTCAAGTTAAATAAGACCAAGACGAAATTATTGGGTAAAAACTTGACACTAGAAGAAAAACAGTCTATTGAGGGAAAAACAGGGCTTGGTTTCGTTAAAAAGGTGAAATACCTAGGGGTGAACTTAACATCCAAAAACCAGAATCTATACAAAGACAACTATGAAAAAGTATGGAAGGAAGTTAAGAAGGACTTGGAAATTTGGAACAATCTAAAGCTGTCTTTGTTAGGATGAATAGCTGTAATCAAAATGAATGTGCTACCAAAACTGTTATTTTTGTTTCAATCACTACCGATTGTCGATAAGATGGAACCATTCAAAAACTGGCAGAAGGATATATCTAGATTTGTCTGGCAGGCGAAAAAACCCAGAATTAAATATAAGATTTTAACAGATGATAAGAAGAGAGGGGATTCTCTCTGCCAGACTTAAACATATACTTTGAAGCAGCCGCATTCTGCTGGTTGAAAGAATGGTTCCTGTTGGAGAACGCAGATGTCCTAGATTTGGAAGGTAGTGATAATGTGTTTGGATGGCATGCATATCTGTGGTATGACAAAACAAAGAGCCATAAAGGATTCAAGTCACATATAATCAGGAAAGCTTTGTATAGAGTCTGGTACAAATATAAAGATTTGCTAGAGAAGAAAACACCCAATTGGATTTCGCCTTTGGAGGCCAAGGCCCATAAAAGAACAAACATGGAAGGTAACTTCCCTAAGTACAGAGACATTATAATTCAAGAAGGAGACAGTGTCAAGTTGAAACCCTTTGAACAGTTGAAAGGAGAGGTAGTGAACTGGTTACAATATCACCAAATTAATGAACTATTTAAACAGGATAAGAAACTTGGTTTTCAGACAGAAAAATCAAGATTGGAAACAGAACTGTTAGAACCCAAAACAAAAAATTTGTCTAGAATGTATAACTTGCTGCTGGAATGGCATACACAAGATGAACTGGTGAAATCTGCTATGATAGACTGGGCACAAGATGTAGGACACAATATAATGATGGCTGACTGGGAGAGACTGTGGAGAAGAGGGATTAACTTTACAGCTTGTAATTTGTTAAAAGAAAACATTATGAAAATGATTTATAGATGGTATCTAACCCCAGTCAAGCTAGCTAAAATCTATCATTTGCAGGACAAGAAGTGTTGGAAGTGTGAGAAATCAAACGGAACGTTTTATCATATGTGGTGGTCATGCCCGAGGGTCAAGGCCTTCTGGGATTTGATATATAATGAATTGAAGAGAGTGTTTAAAAACACATTTGTTAAGAAACCAGAGGCCTTCCTCTTGGGAATGATACACCACGAGCTACCTAAAGAGGACCACACTTTATTTATGTATGCCACAGCAGCGGCAAGGATTTTGATTGCAAGATACTGGAAGACAAAAGAATTACCAATGGTGGAAGAATGGCAGATGAAAATGATGGACTATATGGAACTCGCAGAACTGACCGCAAGAATCCGGGACCAGAGGGAAGAAGCGGTGGAAAAAGACTGGAATAAATTCAGGGAATATATGAAGAAACATCTTAAAATTTAGAATTTGTAATTGTTGGTGTATTGCTGAGTAGATATAACAGTTTATAGATTGGATAAGGATTGATAAGATAAAAAGTATATATAAATAAGTAGAAGGATGATAGATGATAACTATAAGAGTAAGAGAGTAGAGGAAGAATAGGAAGCATGTTTAAGATAATAGATTGAGATAATAAGAAGTAATATAATGTGTTTAAGAATTAAAGAATAGATTTGAAAATGAATAGAAATTGCCAAAATGAGTTTACAATGCAGCGTTAAAGGAGAGAAGAGGGGGAAGTCTGCTAGACAATGTTAGAGGAATATGATAGTTAGGAAGTAAATATTTTAATTGTTTTTGTTTTCTTTGTAGGGGAGGGGTTGTTTTGTGTGTATGTTTTGTATTTGTTTTGTTTGTGCATAAAATTCCTAATAAAAATTATTTATAAAAAAAAGGAAATAATGGAAGAGTAATTAGAGAACCAGCCAAGGACAGCAGAACAGAGACCTATGGTCATAGGGGTAGACAAGCAAGAGAGAATAATCAGCTGTACTGAAGGAGGCAACAGTTCAAGAAAGATGAGAACTGAGTAGAGACCACAGGAGAACTATTTAGGAATCTTCAACAAATTTAACATTGTACTGTGCATGAAATTAACATTTCAATATAATACTACAGCATATCTAAAATGTGTGGTGTTAATATTCCTTAAACAAGGGGGATTCCTTTCAATGTTTTACTTCAGGGATGTCAAACTCAAATTCATCGGGGGCCGCATCAGCAGTTTGGTCACCCTCAAAGGGCCGGTTGTATCTGTAGGACTATGTGTCCACTCTTTATTATCATAAAATACGTTAGTCAAAACGCGATTTCCCATAGGAATGCATTAAAAACGGATTAATGCGCTCCTATGGGAAGAGAAATCGGGGGTCACTTACCTTTTTGATGAGGACGGCCAGGCTCCCGCAGCTCTCCTTTGCTTGCAGGCGGCTCTGGGGGGTGCTTGCCACCCCGGCACGCAGAAAAAAAGCCCCGAAAACGCGAAAAAAGCGCAAAAACCGACGGGGGGGAAAACGCGCCAAAAGCGGCTACGGAGCCGCCTGCCTCCAGCCATGGCGAGCGGGGGGGGGGGGGGGGGAAACCAAAAAAGCCCCGAAAACCTGGAAAAAACGCAAAAACCGTCGGGGAAGAAAATGCGCCAAAAGCGGCTACGGAGTCGCCTGCCTCCAGCCATGGCAAGCGGGGGGGGGGGGGGAAACCGCCGCCACGGCAAGCATAAAAAAGCCCCGAAAACCCGGAAAAAACGCAAAAACCGTCGGGGAACAAAACGCGCCAAAAGCGACTACGGAGCCGCCTGCCTCCAGCCATGGCAAGCGGGGGGGGGGGAACCGCCGCCATGGCGGGCAGAAAAGAGGGGAAAACCCCCCCAAAAAAGCCCGAAAAAGCGGCTGCGGGGCTGCAGCGAAGCCGCCCGCCTCCAGCCATGGCGAGGGGGGGGGGGGAACCGCCGCCATGGCGGGCGGAAAAGAGGGAAAACCCCCCGAAAAAAGCCCGAAAAAGCGGCTGCGGGGCTGCAGCGAAGCCGCCTGCCTCCAGCCATGGCGAGCGGGGGGGGAAACCGCCGCCATGGCGGGCGGAAAAGAGGGAAAACCCCCCGAAAAAAGCCCGAAAAAGTGGCTGCGGGGCTGCAGCGAAGCCGCCCGCCTCCAGCCATGTAGCCGTGTAGTGGCGGCTACACGGGCCACATGACGAGGTCTGGCGGGCCGGATTCGGCCCGCGGGCCTTGTGTTTGACACCCGTGTTTTACTTGTTAGCAACCAATTCACCATAATACTGTACTGGTATTTAAAATCTGCATCTTAAATCTTTTCCTGCTGTTTTAGTTTCCTCTCATAATTTAATGCACTCTAAATTAGCTTTAGAAAGCATATGTCACAAAACAATACTTCACATATTACAAATGTCCAAACCCCCCTTTATTCAAATTGCACTTGTGCTGCTAATTAAAAGCTCCCTATGCAATCAATCAAAAAGAGAACATCAGTTTAAAATAGGCTTCTTACTATGAAGTTTCAGAGTTCAACTCATAAGAAAACTATTTCAGCAGTGTAAATGAACATATTGACACAATTATTTACAGATCCCTACCATTTCTAAGTTTATTATGCTTACCCAAACCTTTAGGAGTAATGCCACTGCTATCCGCAGGATTAACCACCCAGTAGTAGTATTTCAGTGTGTGCATTAACTGTAATACTGTTCCTACTCTACATATCGTAGTGTAGATTGTAGCAGTGCCAATGAATTCAGCAGACAAGTATGTATACAGCGAGAGCTGAACCTGAAGAATATTATAAAAAGAACACATGGAATAAATAAATTCAATTACACTTTAAATAAATCATGTATCAACTCATTTCATTTTTCTATTTATATGGCCATAAGTCATTAGGGAAATTCAGAAGTGTAATACCGGTATATAAAATAATTGATGATAAAAGTTACCTTTTGCAGATTGTAGCTCAACCTAAAGTAATCATTACACAAGCATGGTAGCAATTCACAAGATAAAACAAATACAGAATGGGGAGGGAAGAGGTTGGTTGTTTATAGATATCTTTTCTTCCTAGCAAGTATCACAGATCTTGCTTTAGTTAAAAGAAACTAAATCACTAATAAATCCAGCCAAAATTCTGCTAACTTAGGTATAGTCATGCTGACAATTAAAAAAACACCTCAGAGCCCTCATATTTATTTATTTATTTATTTATTTATTTATTTATTTATTTATTTAACATGCTACTTCTCATGTTTTCAAACTTAGGACATCTGGCTCGAACAGCAGCTCTTTCCTTCCTTATTTTGAGACTTTCTAAGTGAGAAATGTGAAAGTTTGACACACTGCCCTGCATCAGAGGTGTACTTTGGCTTGTTGTCCAATGAGAGAGCTGTATTGAGTGGAAAGGCTTGATGGGGGATGTTTTGCAAGCCTGGCTGAGCATGCTTATAATCTTCCAAGCAAATGAGAGTCCTGTGTCAGGGTTCCTAATTGTGACGAGGAATTTACCGGTAAGTGTTCTCAGCCAAACACATGAAGAATCTTGCTTCAGATGTTACCTTCAATGTGGAAAAGATTAGTGGTGGAGTTGAAACACATGGGGATACGAGGGGTAGGGTTGTCATGTGCAGCCCTGCCCCTTTCTAAACAAGCTCAGACAATAAAAGGATTTCAGTCTTCAGGGTATCTTGGGCAATGAATTTATAGATTTTCACTTTTCTATACTATTCAGAAGTAGTCTTGAAATTTTGAAACTTCTATATGAGAAAAAGACAAGTCCAAGTTACTAATATGCTACTGATTTTTATACTACATATTATAGAATAATCTCTCTCATATAGGGAGTGTGTGTTTGTTAATAAATTTATATTTCACATTTCAATAAAAGTATCAGGGTGGATTACACTTTGCAAAACATAAGTTTTGTTGTTGTTTTGCTACTTAGACCGAGCCACAGTGGAAGCCCATTTGATTATTTTAACACTGGTGATGCTTATACTGATGAATCAACAGTGTAAATAAGGACTTTATACAACACACTATTCACTGACCTTTGCAGGAGTATGTATCCAAATAGCAGGGTTGAAAAGGATATGATCACATAATTGCTCCCCTGAAACATCCCCAGAAGAGGCAAAAATGTATGCCAGCCCTAGAGCTTCCCTTATTTTGAGACCAATGGGACAGAATTTTTTCAAAGAAGCAACCAGCTTAAAAGAAGGGGACAAGCCACCACTACCCCACAAGTGTGCCTCCGTTGAAACAAGTCCAGTGCAAGCCCAACAGCAGTCTCACTTCCCCACACCACCCTCCAAAGGATTGTTCTGCCCATCTACCTGATCAGCTTACAGGAGAAACTCCGACGAAAGTTGTCTGCAGTTTATCTTTACAACTCAAGAAGGCCTCTCTTTGTAAGACAGAATTATATATAAAAAAACCTCTTATACAGCAAGCCCTTACTAACACTGAACCTGGAAAGATTGCTGTGGCACTTCTTACATAAGCAACAACAGAAACAAAAAGTCTGGTAGCACTTGGCACAACCAGCACATCATTTCAGGTTTAGTAAAGAGTAAAATAAAGAGAGTCTTCACTAAAAGCAGATTTTAAAAAAGGAGAGTTGCGTGGTGAAGCCCCTCCCCCCACCATGAAATAAAGTACACAGACACAGAATATAGGTTAATGGGTAAATCAAGGCCACAACTTTATTGATTACGAATGTTGAGCGGTATTGGCATTAGGCATTGGATCTAACCGACTATATCAGACTCCAGCCCGCCGTTGCTGGAAGTCCAGGAAGGGATGGTCACCCAAGGTGAGTCCCACGAGGCACGTCAGCTGGTAACTCACCCTGTGACCACCGGTATGGGGCGTGCCTTTGGCCCACAGTCGGACTAGGCTTCGGACAGGGCCACGCCCCCCGTATTCCTTTATGAAATACCCTTCTGCATTTGGGGGAGGTGATGGCCTACCTCCCCCCCTTATCCTAACCCCATATCCAATGCCTAACCGCCACCCGAGCCAAAGGGGCTCGCCGCCAATACCCTCACATCCGTAACCAATTCCTAATGCCATCTGTTATGTCTGTAAGCCAAATGTCATTCCCCACCGCCGAGAGGTGGACACCATCATCACGAAATAGTTCCTGCTTGTTGTATTTTATCGATGGGTGATAAATGCAATGTCCATTCAACATTTTGACCTTGCGCGCCACTGCCCGGTCCAATTCCTTCCGAGCCTTGTTGATAGCAACCGGACAGCGTGCGTTGCGCCAAACACGCCTCTCCAAGAGTGAAGACCACACAAAGGTAATCCCAGGGAAACATGCCAATAAGTTCTCAAAGTCCGCAAAGATATTCCACATTAAGTCAGCCCCCTTGCGATGAGCCAAATCGTTTTCACCAAGCTGGATCACGATGATATCTGGGGGCCCTAGTGCCGCTGCCCTGGCCTTCACTGCGGGTAGGAATTCGCTCCACCTCATGCCCCGCTTTGTGATCCAGGAAACCTTTATAGCTTGCGGTAACTTCATGCTGACACCAAGACCACGGTCGAGCGCACGTGCCCTTGCCCAATGCATAATGCTGTGGCCCACCATCCAGATGTTTACTGTGGGGTAATCTGAAATTGAACAGCAGAAGAGCAATGAGGGAGACTGCCGATAAGAGACTTAGAGGTTACCACGAAGGTAGCCCTTGTAGGCATCAGACTTCCACCGACCCAAGTCCTTTATCCTCTCAGAAGACAATCCCAGATGCACCGCTGTAGTAGCGGCCCCAATACGGAAGGAGTGAGGAGCAAACGAAGCTGGAGGAAGGCCGCAGGCGGCGATTGCTTTCCGCATAACCCTGGCGAACTGGTGGCGCGCAAGGCATGACCTATCCTGATGAATTAGGAGAGGACCGGGGCCAGCTGGTCTTAAATAGAGAAAGCGTCTGGTATCCTTAACTGGGCAGGGGCCACTGCACCCGGTTGCTTTCAAGCGCATGAGGGCCCCGCGACCTTTCTGGTCTGTTTTTGAGTAAGGAATATGAACTAAGAGCTCAGACTCAGAGAGCATAATGTCTTGTAACCAAATACCTCGGGCATGAGTGTCGGAGTGATTCTCACACACCACCTCACCTACCCTGAGAGCCCCCAAAAAGGCGATGGAGTAAGCTGCTGAAAACAACCTGGACTCGTATTTGGACCAGCAGATTTGCCTCAGCTGTTTATGCATTTGGACCAGAATGTCAAAAGTGATGGGCTGCCTAGTGTCCTTCCTGGGTGGCTGCAGTCTCCTCCAACCCTCAATGGCTCTACGTGCATGAAAATTTGCACAGGGATCTTTGAAATAAAGGGCTTTGCTGAAGAAGGAGATTGCGGCGGCCTGGATGCCAATTGATTTAGGCACCCTCCCTGATTGCCAAAGGTGTGCCAAGTACCGCCAAGCCTCCTCTTCAGTCGGAGGGCAGGCCTGCCCAGCTGCTGTGAGTAAGGAGTCCCTGAATAGATTAAAATCGGACCAGGCTTTCTTATAGGACCTATAGGTTGAGTGAGAAACCGACGCCAATACTCCCTTCAGGATGGCTTGCTCCCAAGGCTCCAGAGGTGTTCCGGGAAGGTGTCCGGCAACTGCCGAGCCCCTGGGGCCAAGAAGCGAAAGCGGTCCATCTGAAAACGAGACAAGGCATCCGCAATATCGTTATTAACCCCAGGAACGAAATTCGCAGAGAAGTAAATGTTTAACTCCAGACATAAGAGTACAAAGCAGCGCAAGAGGCCTGCCACACAGGCAGAGCGGGAGGATTGCTTCGAGAGGACGCTGACGACCGCCTGGTTATCCGTCCAGAAGCACACACGCCGGTTGCGAAAGTCTTCTGCCCACAAGTGTACTGCTACCACTATTGGAAAGAATTCTAGAAACGTGAGGTTACGAATGATGGGTTTGCCTCTCCAACTCTCCGGCCATCTTTGGGCGCACCACCTCCCCCTGAAATAGACACCAAACCCCAATGATCCTGCTGCATCCGATTGAACCTGAAAGTCAGTGTGCAACTTCATGGTATCCTGCCACAGAGAGACCCCGTTATAATTCTCGAGAAACCTTAACCACACCTCTAGGTCCAGCTTGACTCCCTTTGGCACACGCACCCTATGGTGCGGGGCCCGGAGGCCTACCGTGAGTTTAGCCAATCTGGAACAAAAGGGGCGTCCGGGGGACACTACCCGACATGCAAAATTTAAATGACCCAGGAGGGATTGAATCTGCCTGAGCGTAAGTTTTTTCAGAGGTAGCAACTGCTGAATAGTTTGTTTTAGGGCGGTCAACTTATCCTCTGGCAACCGTGATGTCTGCATAACTGTGTCCAATTCGATGCCCAAGTATGTCAGGGTGGAGACCGGGCCCTCTGTTTTGTCTGCTGCCAATGGCACCCCTAGCTCAGAGGTAAGGGAGGCAAAGGCATCCATCAGGAAGGAACAGCCTGAATCGCTAGCGCTCGAGACAAAAAGAAAATCATCAAGATAGTGAGTAACCCCCAACATGCCAGTTCTAAAACGCAGGGCCCAATCTAGAAATGTACTAAAGGTTTCAAAAGCAGAACAAGCAACCGAACAGCCCATTGGCATGGCTTTGTCTATGAAGTACGCCCCTTCAAACCGAAAACCCAACCATTTGAAGTCATCCGGGTGGACCGGTAATAGGCGAAAGGCCGATTCGATATCGCATTTTGCTAATAGCGCGCCTTGACCAAATTTTCGAATTAATTTAATAGCCTGATCGAAGGTGGCGTACCTCACAGTACAGAGCTCCTGCGGGATACCATCATTGACTGATGCTCCTTTAGGGTGAGAGAGGTTGTGTATGAGGCGAAATTCCCCCGGGGCTTTTTTCGGGACTATGCCTAAGGGGGAAATGTGCAAGCCAGGGATTGGTGGTTCCTGAAATGGACCCGCAACTCTTTGAGCTATAATTTACTTACTGATTTTCTTCTTAGCTATTTCAGGCATATCCCTAACAGATTTCTGATTTGGGGGATCACCCCGAGTAGGCGGAACCATGACAGGAATCCGAAAGCCCTGGGAGAAACCCTTCCACAAATAAGAGGCAGCCTTTCTATTGGGGTAAACAGACAAAAGTGAATTCAATCTTTCAAGATTGATGGGAGAAAAAGCTAAACCAAGATTTAAATTAGTACCGGTTAGCATTGGAACCTTGGGCGGGACCTGAAGCATTCCTAGGCACCTGATGGGAGTTTCCCCTCCCACCCCGAAAGGGCTGCTTCCCCCTGTAACATGAAATCGCTGGATGATTCCCCAGGCACTTCTCACACTCGTGGGCATATTTGCAGGAAGACCTCTGACATAATCCTTTATTGTATTCCCAGCACACCCGTTTCCTAGGGTCGCGCTTGGATTCTGTTTTTATGGGCTTGAATGGTTCCGGATGTTTCTTGTCTATGTATGGGCCCACATGTTTGGACCAGAAATTGTGATTGATCTGGTCCCAACGAGTTGTTGGCAGGAGAGACGCATTTCTGCGAAACTCCTCGTCATACATAAGGGCCGGCCCTTCCCCTGCCAACTCCTTCGCTTTTCTGACGTGGGACATATATGCGACGAGATGCGTTGCCCTCTTAGGGTAACCAGCAACCACTACTCCCATAAATACCTGAAAACCATCCAACCAGTTCTCAAAGGTTCTCTCGGCCCTAGGCTCCTTGTAAGTACGCCTCCCGTGGGACCGCCTCTTCTCTCCCTTACCCATTATTTTGGCAGGGGGAAGAAGGGTGAAAATATCTATATAGTCCCCGTTCAGAATCTTAGATCTTTTCCTCTTAGATAAATGGTTGCCCAGAATTACATCAGTGGAGACATAGGTGGAGGTTTTTACATCCTCCACCAGCACTCCCCCCCTCCACTCCAGCGTCCCATTAAAGGACCGCCGGTGGGAGTTGGCCCTCCTCTCGTGAGCCCACAAAGGAAGACCCACCAGCTCCTCCCCCTGGCCCCAATACCCGTCAAATGACTCATCGCTGTCAGAGTCAGAAGAGGTACCTGAATCATCTGAATCTGATCCCTTGCTCTTGCTCTTCCTCCTATGCGAAGATTTCTTGGACTTCTTCCTTCCCTGCTCGTCCCCTCCCGGTGGTTGAGACCCAGAAGGCTGGCCCTGGGGAGGCTGCTGCTGGACCATGGAAGATCCCTCTTGACCCCTGGGCTGCTGAGCGTTAGACAGCTGCTCCCGGTTGAACCGGGCAACCGGCCCCGAGCTACGATTTTGCATGGTACCTGAAGATTGCTGAGGGACACTGACAGTTGACGTGCGTTCTTGCTCCTCATCCTCCGAAGTGTCCGATATCGCCATCCTCCTGTTTGAGCGATTCGCACGTCGCGACCTCTGGGAGAGCTGGGTGGAAGACGAATTAGCAGCGGTAGATTCCGCCCTTCCCCTGGTATTGCGCTGGCTCGAGGAGGCTGTGCCCGAAGACTGAGAACTGTGTCCAGCCTGCTGGGTTAAGTTGGCGCTCCCCTGTGACCCAAAAAGGGCTTGAGAGGTACCAGCGAGCTCACCCCCAGTGACCTGTGTATCCGCTATGAACTCCTGTGATTGTACCTGCGATTCCTCAATAAGCTCAGGGTTTTGCTCCCTGGGTGTTTCACCCCCGAGGATGCTGGGCCTGATCTGGCGATACAACTTCTCAAAGCCAGAGAAAAACTTGATGAGATTTGGCGTACTAATAGAGGCTGCGGACGCTTTTGGAGCCCGAGACCCTGTTGACTTCGATTGCTTAGCCACGGGACCGGCAGTCGGGGCGCCCTGCTTTCTTTTAGGTGCCATGCTATATGCGGCTAACACAGTATCAGGCAATGTAGCACGGGGACTATTAATATCAATATGGATTTATTACTACTCTTATTATTATTATTACTGTTATTATCTATCTATCTATCTATCTATCTGTCTATATATATGTATATGCATATATTACCAAGTTTATGTAGCCTGAAAAAGCACAAGCTAAGGATCTCACGGGGCTTCTGGAAAAGAACCTAATTTTTGCAGGCGAAATAAACTGTTTCCTGACTTTATTAAAACCCGCTCTTATTGAATTTAGTATTACGGCCGAATAATCAGCAACTTATATATATATATATATATATATATATATATATATATATATATATATATATATATATATATATATATAATTTATTTATTAATAAGCAATAGGAAATGTTTTATATTACTAAAATTATTAAGTGAATAAAGGCAGGACGCAGGCAGCGCTATTACCTATGAGAAAAAACTCCCGGACACTGGCTGCCACGCACCAATGGGAGCCAGTAGGAGGCTAAAAAGGTCACACTCCAAATTGCCACAGTGTAAAGGTATAGGTATCAGATGCAAACAAAATGACAGTCGGCAGCCTAGAAGCTCCCGCGAAAGGTGCAGGTATAAGCCCCAAATAAAATGGCCGCCGATTACGCACACAACAAGATGGCGGCCCCCACGTTCCCCTAGCTACCACTAACACACTTAAGATGGCGGCCCCCACGTTCCCCTAGCAACCACTAACACACTTAAGATGGCGGCGCCCACGTTCCCCTAGCAACCACTAACACACACAAGATGGCGGCCCCCACGATCCCCTAGTAACCAATAAACAAAGGGCGGCCTGCACGGGACAGAAAATTTCTCCCGCAACACAAAGACTTAAACCCTACCGAACTGCAATAAATCAAGGGACAGATCACCCTCCAACCGCTCCCACCAGAAAGCAAATTGCGGCTGCAGGCAGCCATTACCGTGCGGCTATCTGGCGTTTAAAAAAAAAACGCCGCTTCAGCGCTGAGCTGGTCACGCGGTGCTCCTTCTGGAATGCTGGAGACGCGCTGGGATGGAGAGCGTCGCAAATCGGGATCCCGACCACCGCCGAGCAGCTGATCCAACGGCGCCCTTCTCCTAGGCACCGGGGCTTTTCCGATGCCCGATGTAGGCGCTTCCGGGAGCCGGCGGGCGGCCGCCCCATAGACGATCTTCCTCGGGAAGCAAGGGCTCTCCCGACAGACCGGAGCCCCTTTTTCGGCGCACCGCTGCACCCTCGTCGCTCTCCTTGGCGGTCGCGGCTCCACCGACGATCCTTCCGCTGGAGCCTGGGCTTCTTATTAATGGATCGATGCTCCCCCGGCGCTATCGCAGAAGGCAGGGGCCGCTCCGATGCCGGACCGACAAAACCGCCTCTCCCTCGTTGCTCCTCCCTCCGGCGCTGAGGACCTGATGAAGTGGCGTTTAAAAACACCGTTTTTTGTGATTTAGCTCCAGGTTCCTCCGGCTGCGAGGGAGGTGGCGGTGAAGAGATGCGGCTGCAGAGCTGCTAAAGAGCGGCGGGATACTGGGGAGCGGTGAAGCCGGTGCCAGATGCCCGAAGAGCTGGAGTGATGAGCGGCTGGGGAGCGAAGGATCCCGGAGCAAAACGACGCGGCTGGTGGGCGAGCAGGAGGCAAGAGAACGTGCCTCCGCCTGCGCCGCTGCTAAATAGGGCGGGGCACGCCCTAACCGCGCGTCCTGATAGGACGCATGGGAGAGCGGCGCGGCCGGAACTCCCCACAAGGAGAAGGGGATGGTCCCGCATCCCCCTCCAAAGGTGGGGGTCACGGCTCTCCCGCAACCGTTCTTCCGGCGAGAGCCGGAAACGGTCTTTATCTGAGTTCGTGCAACTGGGGATGTGTTTACACTGAGATTTTAAACAAAACCATGTTAGTTCTTCACAGATGAATTTGAGGGTTTTTTTAGATGCCAACTTGGAGTTCAAGTCTTCAGTAAGCTGATGGCCAAGTGACTAAATGCGCTCAATATTTACCAGCCCAATATGAAACCATTTGCATACAACAATTATGGTGGACTTTGTGGCACATTTATTTAATTTCAATCTGTTCTGGGTAAAATATTATTAAAATAATATTAACACAACTTACCTTTTCAAGGAGATAGCCAATAACTAGGAATCCTTTTCCACCCAGCATTTGTTCTTGCATGGCAACTGAACTCTTAAGAAGTTCCACCAAGAAAGCCAAGAGGGTAGCACTGCATATAAAGTACAGGCACAAATTAGACTGAAAGTGTTCCAGATTTAGTTTTTAGTGATGTTAAGTTCTATAAGCAGAAAAAACCCGCTTGCAAATTACATTCTTCTGAATATTTTTAAATTCAAATTCAAATTCAAATTTCTTTATTTACGGCCATAGGCCCACAGGAAAATAAAATAAAATAAAATAAAATAAAATAAAATAAAAATAAAAATTGAGAACCATATACAGTTTATACAACATCACTTTACCAATTTAGATAACAATAGATTAATATTTTTAAATATTGACACATTACAATCATGCTCAAAACACAGAGCTCATCTGGGTCAATCCCTTATTTGTCAAGGACCGTCTGAGGTTTACATGATTAACAAATTATAGATAATCAGAAGGAAGCCTTGATAGGACTTGAGTTGACAGGACTCTGCCCGAGTGCATCATCTTGCAGGACATGCAAACAAACAAAATGTGATTGTCTAAATGCTTTTATTTTGGATATGGAAGAGTCCTACTTATGAGTGCAAGGCAACACTGTGTAATATCACGAGTAGTTCTGACACATTCTAATGATAATCAAGGCTTGACAACTCAAATGATGTCAAATAAAAATCAGTGCCATCCTTAAAGGTAGCAAGGGAGAAACGGAACGCCTGTCATAAAGATGAAGGAAAATCTGTCAGCTTCCAAGTACTCTCTGGCTAAGTTTACATGTAATGACCATGGTTTGCATTCTCCTCCCCCATCTGCTCCAATTTCTGGTTGAGGTAGACCATAGTTTATAGTCATATTTGCTAAAGCTCAAATTGGAAACCACACTTTGAAGTAAGATTTCAATTCTGGTTTGAAGGCAAAATACAGTTTGGGCAAACCATGTTCTAGATAGTTCACATGTAATGACAAAGTCAACTGTCATTTAAAAATAAATGTGACATTTCATTGTTTTAATGAATGTGGTAATCTACACTGAGGGGTTTTTTTAACAGAAAGGCCAGATACAAATATTTTAATAAAATTAAGGCTCCCTTTAAATGAGCATGTATTTAGCAAATTTCTTAATAAACGAATAAATACTAATATGAAAAAATGATCAGTGTGCTACAGGAAACAACAAGTATATCCAATGTTAGTCATACTCAGAAAACAGTTAAGTCTATTTATTCAAATAGGTCTACTGCAAGTATGATTTAGTTTGATATTACCCAATAACACTTCTTTAATTACCTAAATCAAGCATGCTATGTGAGCTGGATAGCTCAGTTGGTTAGAGCATGGTGCTAATAAGACCAAGGTTGCAGATTTGATCCCTGTAAGGGACAGCTGAATATTCCTGCATTGCGGGGGGTTGGACTAGATGATCCTCAGGGTCCCTTCCAATTCTATGATTCTTTGTTTAAGATACTTTCCCCTATTCTCAAAACCAAATAGAATAGTTGCAACAGCAGACAATTAAAACACAACCAAATTATACTAACCTACACCTCATTTATAATGGTACAAAAGCTACTGACAGAAGTAATGCCACATAGTTGTTACACAAGAGCCACACCAGCATAAACATAATCAGTGCAAAGGCTGACTAGGTAAAGCAAAAAAATCAAGCATGAGTCACTAGTGCACCAGATCTCATCTCATTCATGTGTTTGCTAAAACAACAATGAGATACAAGCCCTGACCAATGCAAATCCCAATCACCATACAGCAAATAAATAAATAAATAAATAAAATTGGCGGAAAGTTTCAATTCCTATTTTCCCATTCTTTGTGCCATGCTGGTAGTACATTTGGACTAAAGACAGGGTTACTTTTATGAATATTCTGAAGAAATGCAGTGTTTTAAAGGTTAACCATTTTATTATAACAAACTATCTTTCCCTTGAACAAGCAGAAGTGGACTTTTGTCACAGAGTGGTGTGTATGGGATTTCTGTCAACTCTCCCTCCATCAACTGCACCGCATGCTCCACTATTGCAAATGGGCTCCAATGACCATGGAAACGTTTGAGGAAATTAAAACAAATCCAGTGGTTTCTGGTTGAAAAATGAATGGCAGAGGTTTGTGTAGAGTGAGCAGGGTGAAGTGGCAGTTTAAAACAACACCTGAGTGCAGAGAGAAGGGAGTTGGGAAAGGGGATATGCATTAGCACCTGCACTGTCCAATTCTCTGCTATTTCACATTGTTAAAACCGGTTTTCTTTTTCTTTCTTTTTTAAATCGACCCCTCACTGTCCCACAGCCCTGCTTTGCTCAAACCTCTGCCATTTTTAAAACCACCATTTTCAATTCAATGTCATTCCACCCCCCACTTTATTCAAACTGAGGGGCACTGAATGGGGAAAAAAGTCTCCCTCTTCCATTCTTCAGCTGCCTCATGTGAGAGAGATGAAGGATGTAGAGCTCTCAGATGTTCCATTGTACCTTCCCCCAATGTATTTCATTCTTGGTACCATGTGTTATCTTCAACATGAAGTTCCAGATTCAACAGTAATTTAGAAGAAATGCTTTATTAACAAGTAAATGCCCATATATGTACCATATCCATAAACTGAACTGAACTTTCTCTAACTGAAGAAGTTAATTGACAGCCTTGCTCTTAAGATTCTTCTTATCCTAAAGACACAGTAACATATATCAGCATGGGGTTGTGCTGCAGAACAGGAGAAAGGAGGGAGCATGGAAATGAGGGGGTGATCTGTGTGCAAAGAAGAATTGAGAAAACTATGGAGGAAAGTGGAAGGGGGAAGGGAGTGAGGGTGAAAAGGATGATTAGTCATTATGATTCATGGGAGGAGGGAGATGAAGGAGGTCACCATGGGGGTGGAGGCATGGACAAGGAGTAAAAGTGAAAATAGGAGTGCAAAGTGGCGCTGCAGATTGGAAGAGAAAAGTGGCTTCAGAAATGGGGTGGGGTAATTTATGTGGTGGGAAGAGCAAGCTCCAAGGGCTTAATATGAGGAAACGGCAGAAGGTTTGGCGAGCGGAACGAGGAGAGGGGAAGCCCCTAATATTTTACTCAATTGTTATACTTTTATACATACCACCTATCCAACTGTGGTCTCCAGGCAGTTTACAACACATTTAACTGTGCAACTGTGCCCAACTATGTCAATCCTTTATATCATGATCATATTTGTTGCTATGGCATTCTCAAAATCATCTTAATCAACACATCTCTGCTACACATAAAACTGCATCAACCTATTTCATTATCTACACAAGATTTAAAAACAAAACACGAATCGGCTATGTAAATCTTCGTCAAGTAATAAGAGCATTAATTTGTTTACTGCATTCTCTACTATAAATGTGGAATTCCAAACTGTGTACAGAAACATAATCCATAAGAACAAGTATCAGTAGCTAATAAGGCTGCAATGCTAATTGATCAATCTGATTGATTAAATTTTGTACTTAATTAATCAGGAATTATACTTTTATCAACCCAGGAGTCAGTGTTAAATATATATGCACATGTAGGCACATTTGTGGCACCTGCCTTTTTGCAATGTGAAAAGCCTGAAACAGCCACCAGAAGCAAAGTGGTCAGAGGTGTTTCGCACCAGCCAAACTAGTATCACTTCTAGACACAGCAGAAGTGTCTATCTGGCAATCTCATCAGCAGACTAATTTACAGTCAGGTCACTGGCACCTTATGCCAGCTCAGTCTGCATTGCCAATAACTAAAGGAGATGTGCAAGGCAGCAAAAGCAGGATGGGCACCCAGCATTGAATGAACTCTTTGCAGATGCTGGTGAAGAAGGGGACCCTCAGTTTCATGGAATAGGAGAGAAACCCGACAAGGGCATGCAACTCTTTGAACATGGTGCCTTGAGGATGGAGAAGGAATAAAGTAATGAGGAGCAAAAAGAGGAATAGATAGTAGAATAAAACAGAGCAACAGAAAACCACCACAATGTTGCTCAGCGCACACAGCTTGGGCAGGTAATATCTATCAGGTTTTGCTTGTAAGCTTCTCAGATGTATCTGGCTTTCTATTCTTGGGACGCTATATCAAGTGGAAATCTGTTATGAGCCAGTTTATATGTTCTTTAAAAGCTACAACGGTCAACAATAAAACCTCTATGTACAGGTGCAGCAGCTCTTAATAACATTCACGTATACAAGTTCATGAAAACATGTAAATCAAACTAATGGACTAACTCAACAGAATCAATTAAAATTTCCTTAATCAATAAACAGTCATGTAAAACAAACATTTAAGGCTGAGAAACACAAATTAAAGTGAAGGCAGAGAAATGCCTTGATGGATCTGACTAAGGTGCATTCTAGTCCTGTCAAGTCTGGTACAGAGCATACCCTATTCATCTCCTGCATAGGGTACTCCAAATATACTGTTTCAGAACATGGATTCAATTTTTTTTGGTCAGAACTAATAGTGGCTGATTGAAGAATCTACCATCAATGACTCATCTTTAAAAAAAAAAACAAGCCAGAGTGAATTTCGTAAGTTATTTATGCATTGCACGAAATATCAAAAGCTGTGTTATAAAACAGGGAATATTTATGTACATATGTATTAATAATGTTATAGCTTTTCATCACATAGATTTTCTCCTACCGGTACTCCATCAAAATCGGAAACAACTTTGCTGGACATCGGGAGGGGGCACATGCAGTCTACCTCCGTATTCTATTGAAATGTCATAATATTCAAATATTGAGATACAGCAAACAAATAACAGGTTATGTGTTACCAATGGATCCAGTAAATATACTTTTATATTACTTGAAGGGAGGTGATGAAAATGTGGAGTTTGAAATTGTTTCTATTCTTTTGATGCCAGCAAAAATGTCAAAAGCCAAGTATTGGGGAGAAATGGTTCTTCTTCCTTACTAATTTTTTTAGAGTTTGGAATACTACTGTTATAAATAAAATTATACCCACACTGGAGAAAATATAATGTGTGAGAATGATATATATATATATATCTCTTTAGGGAATGACATGTTCACTTTTTTCTCTAGTTTAAAGCTAATAATTGCTTCTCTTATCTTTTATTTATTTTTCTTTTAATAATTGTTATCAAATTAATTTTGTTTCTTTGTATTTCTCTCCTTATATTTGTACAGTTTATATTAAAATGTCATTTTTTAAAAACCTGGAAAACCTTAACATCTTGATATACCAAAATAAAAGTGAAGTGCCCTTCAGACCTAATTGATTTATCTGAAATATGTCAAAATGAAGCATATAGTATTATTTTTCCATCTCCAAGGAAGCCTAATAAAATATTATCAATTCATATTCAACTTTAGTTCAGGTTCATTAACATTTAGCACTGAACAGAGTAAAGATCTGTTTATAAAAAATAATAGATGAAAACTGGGGGAAGGGGAGGAGTGCTACAAAGAAATGAAAAGCAAAAGCAAGATTAACACCTGAAACCATCTAAAAATGATAATCTAACAATGAAGCCACACTATTCAGAAACACCAGTGGAAGCACAGCCCTGACCTTGCCTCCACTTTAACCCTACCAAAAAGCAGACGCAGGACTCATTTTGCTGAGTAAGCTGCTCCTATAAGCTGCCTTATAATCATTGGTTCCATTCAGACAATTGCCTGTTGTTGACAATTGTCATGTTTTTTAGATAAAAATAAAAACTGGGTACTGAATCAAAAGTCCAGTTTTTTAGTGGCCCATAAAAGTATGCTTTCCGCAGAGTTTAAATAATAAGTGCAACAGAAAAACCTTAACTTGACTAAAGCATGCACCAGGAGTTAAAATAAACTTTACTAGCAGGCACTTAATTGCAAAAGGAAAGTAAGAACTCCCTGCTAGTTATTTACAGAGACTCTGTTCACTGAACGCTAATTATCCTTTATCAAAAGATTCACATTCCTATACCCCTAGCCACAAACACTCCCACCAACTCCAAAAGCTAGGAGCAACAAACGCTCTGTAGCAGAGCCTTAAATACACCCAGTGACGCCCACGCTTCAGTCAATCAATCACAATCACAAACACCTGTATAACTTAAAGAGACGGCATCGGTTTTAAACATCAGACCGGCCTAGGTATACTTTTTAATATCCAACAATGTTATGTATATAAATTTTACTCTTGGTATGCTTGTGGTGCATTTTTTTGTGGAAAAGTTTCTGAGCAAAGCATTTATTATTAATCCTAATTGCCTATTAACAACTGTTCAGGTTTTTACAAAAAACAACAACAACCCCCCCCCCCCCAAGGCTTCATTATAAATCCTAAGTGGCTATTAATAATTGTCCAAAATTTCTTCACAAAGTTACATGACCTCTGCCACCCATGAAGACAGGTGTCTTTATGTTTATTTATATTATATTTATTTATTTGTTGCATTGATAGTCCAACTTCTCCTCCTCAATTAATCCCCACAACAACCCTGTGAGGTAGGTTAGGCTGAGTGGAAGTGAATGGCGCACTGGTCCATCTAACTCAATAACTGACTACTCTAGGCTGCCAGCAGCTTTCCGGGATTTCAGAAAGAAGTGTTTCCCATCCCTGCCTAGAAATACTGGGGTTGAACCCAAGCTCTTTCACATAGCAGGTGCTTTACAACTGAGGTCTGGTCCTCTATCTATGACCTATTCCTGGATATATGTAGTTTCTAATGGTTGAAGAAAATGGTTTCTCCTGAGTGACACTAATGCTATCCTAGTACTTACTAGCAAGTGAAACCTTCTGCAAAACACTAGTAAAGTAGGATCTGACTAGTGTTCTAGGACAGCCATACATCAAAACGCTGGCCCTGCACTATATAAAATCCTACTAATTTTCTTACATGTATTTATACCCCACTCTTCAATCCTAAAATGGCTCCCAGCACCACTTAATACTTGCTATGTTGGTCATTCCAAGCAAAATAGCTTTCATGATTTTAATACCTAATTTATTCCATGAATAGCTTTTGAAATACTGAACAGAGGAGGAACATTTGTAAGAAAGTCATCTTCCAAGATGAACATTTTTTTCCCAAACAGAATTTAACTTACCAGAAACTAAACTGCATCGGACTGCTGCAGGGTTCACATTAAACTTGCAAAATTCTGTGCACTGCCATACAAAATTTCTCTCCATCTTTTCCTATTTCCAACTCCCCTAGATACAAAGGCAAATATAAAGGATACTTCAGCCCAATCCTATATCTCCTCTATACCATGTCCTATCTAGAACACAATAGTATATCTGTAAAGATAATATATGAGCAAAGCAATGGTCGATATACAAATTTATCAATAATTGTGATAGGCAAACCATCTCCACAGCCCACCCCACAGTTTGTCCAGTAATTAGTTGGATTGTCCAAGTACTTGCACAATTTGAAGAAAAATTGAAATTCTCCCTTTCAGTCCCCTACGAAGCAAACTTGACCTTGTGCCGTGGCAAAGACAGGCAACAGGAAGGACTGCTGATAACTAGGGAATGGGAAGAAATTCCATTCAGTTCACATTTCAAGGAGAACCTACCTAATTTGCACTTTCCAAAACAGTAAGTACATGAGCCAAAACACAGCTATCCTTCAAAATTTGCCTGCCTCTGAATTCTGTGATACAGTTCTTCAGTCAAGTAATGCGTACAAAAAGGTATTTGCAAGGGTGAAGTGTGCATAAAAATAGATATATTAAGTGAAAATATTAGGATAAATGTGTTTGCAAAAATTGGCATATTTGCAAAATTGCATAGAAAAATGTGTATATTAGGAGAGATTTGCACTGCAAAGCTTGTGATTTTTCATGAGGTTTTGGTTTTTTTTAAATCGCAAACTGATGTGGTAATGTGGAGAACTGAACTTAAGCTTGGAAAAATGAGAAACTGAGATAAACCAAAATGGATAGATTCACCCATCCCTACTGATAACAGGAGAGGTCTTGGAAGACTCACTTAAACATTGATGCTCCTGAGTTTGTCTAGGTCGGACTATCTATGCCTGAAAGATATGGCCAAGGAGGATGTTAAATAGTGGGAAAGATGGACGAAGACACAGCTCTTAAAACAACCAGCTCTTTATTTTAGCTCTGAGTCCTGGACTGGAAACAGCAGCTCAGTTGCCTGGCTTATATAGAACTCAATAACTTGCAACAGTAACAACTCCTCTGGCTACCCAATCAGTGAACGTCACTTTCAATCCTTCATTTGCATGTAGGGACCTGAGTGAGAACTGCAGCCACTGTGGGTAGAGTGAGAACTGCAGCCTCGGTGGCCAGAATGTGTACTGCAGCTAAACTCAATACATAACACCCCTTCCCACCAGGATGAGATGTTAGGCCCCAAATTCATAAAGGTTACAACTAGGCCCCGTAAGCATATGGTTTCACAAGTTTCAACAGCATACATTTTTAACTATATACAAGTACAATATACTGGTTCATTTGGCAACATAATCCTTAAGATAGGCTGGATGACTACGAGTCCGAGTAGACCGACGAGGTACTACTGGAGAGGCATCCGGAGTACCTGAGCCTTGGCAACCGTCCGCCACAGGTGACGCAGTTGGATCGGTTGAGTCTGAGGCTTCCGCGTCGGCTGCTGTAGCGGCGGCTTCAGACTGCGGTTGTACCGGAGTCTCCAGCGAGGGTGCCGGGAGAGATTGTCTATGCCCTGGATGTTCTTCCTCAGTAGTACTTGGTGGCTGGCCAGCCTCTGCCGGGGCCGGCGGAGGCACTGTTCCAGTGTCCAAGTTCCCAGCCCGGCGGCGCAGCTGGTCAATGTTCCGGCGCCATAACCGGCCGCAGTCCAAAGCTACCTGATACGATTTCGGCCCTGTAACCCCAACCACCACAGCCGGCATCCAGGGAATCTCTCCAGCATAGTTCTTCGCAAACACCTTGTCCCCTGGAACAAAAGACCGTGGCGGGTTACCACAGCCTGGGGGATCTTCCACAGCAAAGTCTGGGTGCAGCCGGTCAAGAGGAGATCGCAGGCGGCGGCCCATCAAAAGTTCAGCCGGACTCCGCCCTGTTGCTGTACACGGGGTGATGTGTTGGACAAACAGGTACTCGGCTACCCGTTCATGCCAGTTCCCATTGTCCATACGTGCCAGTGCCTCCTTAGCCGAGCGAACCATTCTCTCCGCCTGTCCATTGCTGGATGGATGGAAAGGTGCCGTCAGAGCATGGCGGATGCCTCGGCCAAGGAGATAGCGCTCAAATGTGCCAGACGAGAATTGGGCCCCGTTGTCTGATACCAGCACGTCAGGCAATCCATGGGTGGCGAAGAGCCTCTGCAGCACGCGTATAATGGCTTCTGAGGTGGTTGAGGACATCAGAACCACTTCCAGCCATTTGGAGTACGCGTCCACTATCACCATGAAGATGTGGCCATGGAAAGGCCCTGCTAGATCAATATGCACCCTCGACCAGGGTGCCTTGGGGGTCTCCCAGGAGTTTCCACGGTGCACCGGTGGATCTGGCCTCGATTGTTGACAGGCCTGGCATGATTCAACCCAGGATTCGATAGCTTTGTCCATGCCCGGCCACCAGACAAAACTGCGTGCCAACGCCTTCATGCGCACAATTCCTGGGTGGCCAACGTGGAGTGCCTGAAGGACGCGCTGACGAAGCTTGGGCGGGATGATGACTCGGTCTCCCCACAGGAGACAGCCGCGGTGAGCTGAGAGCTCGTGCTGCCGTTGGGTGAAAGGCTGAAACTCTGGATCAGTTGGCCCTTTTGGCCACCCCCTCCACACCCAGTTGAGAACACGGGCAATGGTGCGATCCTTGGAGGAATGGAGGGCGATGTCAGATGCTGACAGCGGAGATTCAGGTAGTTCCTCAATCAGGAGTACCTCTGACGAGGGTGCTGGATCTTCGACCAGTGTCGGCAATGGGCAGCGGCTAAGGGCGTCGGCATGCCCTAAAGCCTTGCCAGGTCGGTGCTGGAGCCGGTAGTTGTAAGCCGCAAGAAAGACTGTCCAGCGCATCATTCGAGGCGACAACACCTGCGGAGTTGGGCGGTCACCAGCCAGGATGCCCAAAAGAGGCTTGTGATCCGTGACAAGGTCAAAGTCTCTGCCATAAAGGTATTCGTGGAAGCGTTTGATGCCTGCCACAAGCGCCAGCGCCTCCTTGTCAAGCTGGCTATAGTTCCTTTCTGCTGGCGACAGGGTTCGTGAGAAGTAAGCAATAGGGGCCTCCTGGCCATCAGGGAAGCTATGGCTGAGAACAGCCCCAACACCGAATGGCGATGCGTCGCATGCCAGGATGAGAGGACGCTCCTCATTGTATTGGACGAGGACGGAGTCCGATGTTAATAAGGTCTTCACAGCAGCAAATGCAGCGGCCTCCTGGCGGCCCCACCTCCACGATGCCTTTTTGTCTAGAAGCCGATGGAGAGGCTCAGCGACGGTTGCCTTATGCGGCAAGAACATGTTGTAAAAGTTCAATATGCCTAGGAAAGCCTGAAGGTCTGTCTTGTTCCTTGGTTTGGGAGCCTGCTGGATGGCCTTGACCTTCGTTGTCGTGGGATGGATGCCGGAGCCATCAACCAGGTATCCCAGGAACTCGACCTGTGGTACAGCAATTTGGCATTTTTCTCTTTTTACCTTGAGGCCTGCTTCCTGGAACCTGGTCAGGACAGCTCTAAGACGATCAAAAAGCTGTTGCATTGTCTCCGCCGAGATGAGCACGTCATCAAAATAGGGGACGACGCCAGGCAGACCCTGTAGGAGCCGCTCCATCAAGCTCTGGAAAATCCCTGGTGCTATGCTGACCCCGAACTGCAACCGTCGACAACGGAAAGCCCCACGGTGTGTGACAATCGTTTGTGCCTCAGCCGTGGCGTCGTCTACTGGCAGCTGCTGGTATGCCTGAGCAAGGTCGAGTTTTGCAAAGATTTTGCCCTCTCCCAGCGAGTGCAGCAAGTGATGAACGACAGGGACAGGGTACGCATGCTGTTGAAGTGCCTTGTTTATCGTGCATTTATAGTCCGCACAGATACGTACTGACCCGTCAGGCTTGATGGGCGTTACGATGGGAGTTTCCCACTTAGCCTGGTCTACGGGCTCCAGGACCCCTTGTGCGATCAGCTTGTCCAATTGTTCGTCGACTTTAGGCTTGAGAGCAAATGGTACACGTCGTGGCTTGATCCGGATGGGCGCAACTTGTGGGTCAAGGTTAAACGATATGGGCGACCCCACATACTGTCCCAAGGTTCCGTCGAACACGTCTGAAAACTCAGTGAGGAGAGCGTCTACTTCTGGCTGTGACACGCTATGGATGCCAGTGACTTCCAAACCCAAGGACGCGAACCAGTCCAGTCCAAGCAGGCTGGGACGATTTCCATCGACTACCACTAGTTTCAGAGGTCCTGAAAAATCCTTGTAGGCCACACTGAACATGCCCACACCTACAACTGGAATGCTATTTCCCTGATAGTCTCTCAGGTGCAGGTGGTGGGAGTCAAGGCGTCTCTTGGATATCTTGGGAACCAGTCTCTTGATGGTACTCCAAGAGACGATGGACATGGCAGAGCCCGTGTCAACTTCCATGTCACAAGGTTTGCCCTCAACAGTCACAGTGATGTGGATTTTCCGGTGCATAGAGTCATCAGCTCGACCAATTGTCTGCTCAGCTGAGCAGTGGCAGTGGGTGACGGCATGGCAATTCTCTGTTACCGACCTTGATGCCTTCTTTTTTCCAGGTGATGGGGGCGTGTTTGCCGGTGTGGATGAGCGGCAGACCCTTGCAAGGTGTCCCTTACGGAAACAATGCCGACAGATGACGTCCCTGAAACGGCATTTGGATCGAGGGTGGTTACCGCCACAACCTGCACAGTCCGATTGGTCCATTGTTCGCTGTTTGAACTTCCTATGCTCCTGCTTAACACGGTGGACGTCGTCATCTTCAGCCGAGGAGCTCTCTGATTCGCTGATTTCCCCATGGTGGACTGGGGTTGGCCTCCTTGGAAACGCCGGACTGTTGGCCTTGCGAATCTCAACTGTTGAGTGCTTTGCCAGCTCCGCGGCCTGGGCATCTTCGATGGCCTGCTTGAGGGTGAGGTTGGGCTTGGCAAGGAGTTGGCGCTGCAGCTTTTCATCCCACACACCACACACAATTCTATCAAGCAGGGCGTCTTCCAGGTCTCTGAACTCACAGTGGTAAGCTGCCTTCCTGAGAGCAGACAGGTATTCGCTGATCGTCTCCCCCTCGGCTTGATTCCGGTGATGGAATGCGTGGCGGGCAACAATCCTTGATACCTTGGGCGCATAGTGAACCTTGAGTCTCTCCTTCAGCGTGTCCCAAGGTGTGGTCTGCACAGCGAGTGGTGCAATGAGTGCCCGAGCTGTTTCAAAAACTTCTGAACCGCAGACAGTGAGGAAAATGGCTCTCTTCCGATCATCTGTTAGGTTGATGAAAGCATTTGCCTCAATGTAGCATTCAAAACGGGCCATATATGAGTGCCAGGACTCAGTTACTGGAGAATACGGAGGTAGAGGCAGTAGCGAAGCCATGGTTCCCTGATGCCGACTGGATGGCGAAGGAATGGAGGCTAGCCTCAGCAGTGATTCAGCTCTTAAGCGTTCAGCTCAGTGATTCAGCTCTAGCTGTGGCTTGCTGTGTCCAATCCCATCCTCATCGCCAGTGTTAAATAGTGGGAAAGATGGACGAAGACACAGCTCTTAAAACAACCAGCTCTTTATTTTAGCTCTGAGTCCTGGACTGGAAACAGCAGCTCAGTTGCCTGGCTTATATAGAACTCAATAACTTGCAACAGTAACAACTCCTCTGGCTACCCAATCAGTGAACGTCACTTTCAATCCTTCATTTGCATGTAGGGACCTGAGTGAGAACTGCAGCCACTGTGGGTAGAGTGAGAACTGCAGCCTCGGTGGCCAGAATGTGTACTGCAGCTAAACTCAATACATAACAGAGGAGACCTCTATCACTTGTTAGTCTCTGCCATAAGTTCTTATGTTCTCTGTAAAGGTAATTTTGCTTGGAAAGTTTACAGCGTGTACAATTTTTAAAGAGAATATTATGAAGATGGTATACCGCTGGTATATAACCCCGACCAAATTAACGAAAATGTATAGGGTAAAGAATGATAAATGTTGCAAATGTAAAAGGGAAAAAGGTGACATCTATCATATGTGGTGGGGTTGCAGGAAGGCCAGAGATTTCTGGGAACTAATTTACAATGAACTTAAAAAGATGCTGAAATATACATTCCCGAAAACACCTGAGGCATTCCTGCTCGGCCTAGTGGGAGATGAGGTGGTAAGGGAAGATAGAAGATTATTCTTATATGCCACAACTGCCGCAAGGATCCTTTGGGCTCAAAAATGGAAAGTGGAAGAAGTCCCGAGTGTGGAAGAGTGGAGAAGTAAACTAACTGAGTACTTAGATTTGGCGAAATTAACTGGTAGAATTAGGAATCAAAAAGACCAGAAGCTCTGTTCAGATTGGAGTAAGTTTATGGAGTATATTAAAAAATATTGTATAGATATGGAAACACACACAGGTTTGAAAAGTGTACTTGTAATGTAACAGAAAAATTATATCTGAGAAGAAACATATGGTAAAGTAATGTTGATGTATGGATAAAAGCAAGGTGTGAGAATGAAGTGAGATAGTAAAAACCGGGGTAGAAAGGGATGGAGGTCCAAATACTCGGCGGAGTATACGCAGAGAATGTGAAATTATGTTGTTAATTTGAAGTGTGTTTTGTTGTAATATATGGGAAAAAACCTTTAATAAAAATATCTTGCAAAAAAAAAAAAGGAAAGTCAATGGGCAAGTCCCTAAGTCTCCATTAGTTCAACATTCTCCTTTCAATGTTGCCCAGCAAATGCCTCCTGAAAGTTTACAAGCAGTCCATGCTGACAAGAGTGATCAAGTGCTGCTTGTTCCCAGCAGCTGTTATTCAGATGTATGCTGTCTCTATAATTGCTGGTAGAATGTAGGAGGAGTTTTGAGTGGGTAGGGATAAGGAAACATGCTGCAAGACTGACAGAAGAGGGACTGGAATGGAATACTCAATTTTAGAGACACATTCCATCAATGATTTTATCTAGGCAACTAACACACAACTGCTGATTCCAAAATGGAATGCCATTGCAAGATTGGAATTTTACTAAAATCACTATCAGTCTGCTAAATCAGTATGAAATATAGGACAGAATGTCTACAAGCATATCGATTTGCAAAATTCTCCATATTTTCAAAGAGGTATGTGTTTCAAAGAGGTATGTCTTTGAAACCATTTTTGCTTGGTTGAGAACAAAGGTTGTTACAAATTATACTGTTTAGTTGTCAACAAAAAGTATATTTAACCTTCTTTGGCAAGAACAGTTATTGGAAAAAATAGCAATTTGGGGACAGTTCAAGATGAATTCTTACAGCACTCACTGATGTTACATTGTTTTTTTTAAAAAAAAGCAGCATAAAGTGGTCCTTACTAATTTGCTGGCTCATTACAAAAACAAAAATTCAGAACTAGGAACAGTTCTGCCCAAGGCTGAACAAGGATCATTTGGTAGATAGATGATTTTAGATAGAGGAAAGCTAGTCTCAAACGTTTATTTGGGGAGATCTAGGCTTCTTTTTTGTGTGTGTCCTGACTTCAAGCTTCAAGATGGAGGGTGAGGGAACAACTGTAGTCGCCTGCAATTCCTGCGCAATGTTTGCCTTCTTGCCAAAGGATGTAGGCAGCTACACCTGCAGCAAGTGCAAGTTGGTTGCCCTGCTAGAAGACAAGGTCCGGCAACTTCAGGAGGGGGAGGGAACAACTGTAGTCGCCTGCACTTCCTGCGCAATGTTTGTCTTCTTGCCAAAGGTTGTAGACAGCTACACCTGCAGCAACTGCAAGTTGGTTGCCCTACTAGAAGACAAGGTCCAGCAACTTCAGGCCCGTGTCTCTACGCTCCAGAAAATTAAAGAGCTGGAGCTTTTCTTGGATGCAGCAGAGCACACTGTCTGCACCAAGCAGGAGACAGGGCACATCCCTGAGGAGGAGATCAGTTCCCCAACTCAGGAGCCAGATGTATGGAGGAATGTGACTCACAGAAGTAGAATGCCCAGTGTTTAGAACTACACAATCAATTTGAAGTGCTCTCCCTTAACATGGGAGATGAAGAACAGACTCCATTGGAAGATCTCTCCCTCATCACAGTTGATGAGGTATATGAAGACGAACAGCAACGTCAGCCCTCCGGGAATGTGCAGGTGACCTTGGAAGGGACAGCACATGTAAGAATCCTGACCAAGCCTAAGAGGAGGCGTGTAGTGGTGATAAGGGATTCCCTACTGAGGGGTACAGAAGCAGTGATCTGTGGGCCTCACAAGAGGTCTCGAGAGGTGTGCTGTCTCCCCGGGGCCAAGATCCATGATGTAACAGAACGGCTGCAAGGAATCATAAAACCCACGGATAAAAACCCCTTCCTTTTAGTCCATGTGGGGACCAATGACACCGCAAGCCATAGCCTCCAGAAGATCAAAAGTGATTATGAGGCTCTGGGCAGGAAGTTGAAGCAATTAAATGCACAAATTGTCATCTCATCTGTCCTCCCAGTTGAACGCCGTGGCCCAGGAAGAGAGGGAAAAATAGGAGAAGTGAACAACTGGCTTCGCAAATGGTGCCGGCAGGAACGGTTTGGATTCTTAGATCACGGCAGTTTCTTGAAGATGGACTTCTGGCAAGTGATGGGCTGCACCTCACAAGGGTTGGGAGGAATGTTTTTGCCAACAATCTCAAAAACCTCATCAGGAGGGCTTTAAACTGACTTCTGTGGGGGAGGGAGACAGTGGTCCTGAAGGTAGGAGTCTATCAAATGCTGAAGATGATCATCCAACTGTCAAGGACCAAATGGAGCAAACAGCACACAGACCTAGTGGTGGGAGGAAAAAAATCCTTAAGTAGGAGACTAGGGGGAATGATCAATGGTTTTCAATGTCTGTATACAAATGCACAGAGCATGGGAAATAAACAAGATGAACTTGAGCTCTTGGTACAGCAAACTAAATACGACATAATAGGCATCACTGAAACCTGGTGGGATGAGTCTCGTGATTGGAATGTAGTAATAGAGGGATACAATCTATTTCAGAGAAATAGACCAAACAGGAAAGGAGGAGGAGTGGCGTTATATGTCAGGGATGTGTATACCTGTGAAGAGATCCATGATTTAAAACTTCAAAGCCAAATTGAGAGTGTCTGGGTCAAAATTAAGGGAGAGAAAAATAACAGTGATCTCATTGTGGGAGTTCACTATAGATCCCCAAGCCAAACTGAGGACATAGATGATGCCTTCCTGGAACAGATGACCAAGCATTCAAAAGGAAATGAGATAGTAGTAATGGGGGATTTCAACTATCCTGATATTTGTTGGATGTCAAACTCAGCCAAGAGCATAAGGTCAAACAGATTCCTCACTGGCCTTGCAGACAATTTCATTGTCCAGAAAGTGGGAGAAGCAACAAGAGGATCAGCCATTTTAGATCTGGTCCTAACCAATAGTGATGACCTGGTTAGTGGGGTAGAAGTGGCAGGATCATTAGGTGGGAGTGATCATGCTCTTCTGGAGTTTATTATACATCAGAAAGGAGCAACCAAGCATACTAAGACTCAAATTCTAGACTTTAAGAAAGCCGACTTCAGAAAACTTAGGGAAACGCTGGGTGTGATCCCATGGTCAGTAATACTAAAAGGGAAGGGAGTTCATGATGGATGGGAGTTTGTTAAAAGGGAGATATTAAAGGCACAACTTCAAGCAGTACCAATGAGACAAAAACATGGAAGGTGCCTAAAGAAGCCAGGGTGGCTATCTAAAGAACTTTTAACTGAGTTAAGATTTAAAAGGGATATGTACAAGAAATGGAAAAAGGGGGAAACCACCAGAGAGGAATTCAAACAAATAGCCAGCACATGTAGAGACAAAGTCAGAAAAGCTAAAGCACAGAATGAACTCAGGCTTGCTAGAGAGATTAAAAGCAATAAAAAGGGTTTTTATGGGTATGTCCGTAGCAAAAGGAAGAACAAGGAAACAGTGGGGTCACTTAGAGGAGAAGAAGGTGAAATGCGAACAGGGGACGCAGAAAGGGCAGAACTCCTCAATACCTTCTTTGCCTCAGTCTTCTCCAAAAAAGAAAACAATGCCCGACCTGAAGAATATGGAGCAGATGATTCAGCAGGGGAAACACAGCCCAGAATAAGTAAGGAGGTAGTACAAGAACACTTGGCTAGTTTAGATGTATTCAAGTCTCCAGGGCCAGATGAACTACATCCCAGAGTATTAAAAGAACTGGCAGAGGTGATTTCAGAACCACTGGCAGTAATCTTTGAGAATTCCTGGAAAACAGGTGAAGTCCCAGCAGACTGGAGGAGGGCAAATGTTGTCCCTATTTTCAAAAAGGGCAAAAGAGAGGACCCAAACAATTACCGCCCAGTCAGCCTGACATCAATACCAGGAAAGATTCTAGAGCAGATCATTAAGCAAACGGTCTGTGAGCACCTAGAAAGGAACGCTGTGATCACTAAAAGTCAGCATGGGTTTCTGAAAAATAAGTCATGTCAGACTAATCTGATCACATTTTTTGACAGAATTACAAGCCTGTTAGATGAAGGGAACACCGTGCATGTAGCCTATCTTGATTTCAGCAAGGCCTTTGACAAGATGCCCCATGATATTCTTGTAAAGAAGCTGGTAAAATGCGGGCTAGACAATGCTACCATTCAGTGGATTTGTAACTGGCTGACTGACCGAACCCAAAGGGTGCTCATCAATGGCTCCTCTTCATCCTGGAGAGAAGTGACTAGTGGGGTGCCACAGGGTTCTGTCTTGGGCCCAGTCTTATTCAACATCTTTATCAATGACTTGGATGATGGGCTTGAGGGCATCCTGATCAAGTTTGCAGATGACACCAAATTGGGAGGGGTGGCTAATACCCCAGAGGACAGGATCACACTTCAAAATGACCTTAACAGATTAGAGAACTGGGCCAAGGCAAACAGGATGAATTTTAACAGGGAGAAATGTAAAGTACTACACTTGGGGGGAAAAATGAAAGGCACAAATACAGGATGGGTGACACCTGGCTTGAGAGCAGTACAAGTAAAAAGGATCTAGGAGTCCACAAACTTGACATGAGTCAACAGTGTGATGCAGCAGCTAAAAAAGCCAATGCAATTCTGGGCTGCATCAATAGGAGTATAGCATCTAGATCAAGGGAAGTAATAGTACCACTGTATTCCGCTCTGGTCAGACCTCACCTGGAATACTGTGTCCAGTTCTGGGCACCACAGTTCAAGAAGGATACTGACAAGCTGGAACGTGTCCAGAAGAGGGCAACCAAAATGGTCAAAGGCCTGGAAACAATGCCTTATGAGGAACGGCTTAGGGAGCTGGGTATGTTTAGCCTGGAGAAGAGAAGGTTAAGGGGTGATATGATAGCCATGTTCAAATATATAAAAGGATGTCATATAGAGGAGGGAGAAAAGTTGTTTTCTGCTGCTCCAGAGAAGCGGACACGGAGCAATGGATTCAAACTACAAGAAAGAAGATTCCACCTAAACATTAGGAAGAATTTCTTGACAGTAAGAGCTGTTCGACAGTGGAATTTGCTGCCAAGGAGTGTGGTGGAGTCTCCTTCTTTGGAGGTCTTTAAGCAGAGGCTTGACAGCCACCTGTCAGGAATGCTTTGATGGTGTTTCCTGCTTGGCAGGGGGTTGGACTGGATGGCCTTTGTGGTCTCTTCCAACTCTGTGATTCTATGATTCTATGATTCTATGATTCTAAATGCTTCAAAAATACACTAACCATATTAAAGACCAAATGCATGTTTCCAGACCTCAAAAATAAAATGAAAATACTAATATAATGTATAATATTAACAAAATAGTTCAAGTTTTTAAACATCACAATCAGGATTTTATGTGGCTAGACTATCTCTGATCCTACCTTATGTGCTTACCGGTAAATCACATGATCAAGCGCAGCATGCAAAGGTTAATAATAACACCTTGTGTTGCTTAAGCTTTTGTTCACTATGGACTGACAAAGTTGATAGCCCAAATCTAATCTAGACTGACTAAATACACTCCACAATTGCAACAGGAATTCAACAACTACTTTAAACAATATGCAGTCCACACTTTATTAAAGAGAATAAAGGAAGATTCCTACATCAGCTAAAAACTAGAGGAGGAGTTTGTGTAGACAATATAATTACCCAAATGGGAATTTATCAAGGACACCCATGCAACCATTAATGATGCTCAAAGTACCCTGAGGTTTAATTAGCACAATCGCTTTAAAAATAAAAGAGAATACATATTACACATATGTAATAAAAATCATAAATTACCACCAAAATTTGGCAAACTAGGGATTTGAATTATTCTTCATTTAATATAAACTAGAGGTAATATTCTCAATATTCTACAATTTTGTTTTTGCTCTCATTTCTTTTTTTTTTTTTTTAAATAATTTTTATTAGGAAATTTTTAACAATAATCAAGAAACAAACAAATACAAACATACAAACAACTAAACCTTCCCCTCCCCTCCCCCCTAGCAAACAAAAAACAAAACACTTAAAATATTAACTTCCTAATATCATCTTTCTCTAACATTGTCTAGCGGACTTCCCCCTCTTCTCTCCTCTAGCATTGCATTATAAAATCAATGTAGCAATTTCTATTCATTTCAAATCTATTATTTACTTCTTATCACATTATATTATTTTACTATTCTTAATCCATTATCATCCGTCATTTTTTCTAAATCATCTTCCTTCATGTCAATATATATTTTCCTCTTATCTATTCTTTGTCAATCTATAAACTCTTCTATCTACTCGACAATGTTCTAACATAAATTTTTACATTTTAAAATATTCCTTCATATATTCCCTAAATTTCTTCCAGTCTTTATCCACCGCCTCTTCCCCCTGGTCCCGGATTCTCGCGGTCAGCTCTGCGAGTTCCATATAGTCCATCATTTTCATCTGCCATTCTTCCACCGTTGGTAATTCTTTTGTCTTCCAATATCTTGCAATCAAAATTCTTGCTGCTGCTGTGGCATACATAAAGAAAGTGTGGTCCTCCTTAGGTAATTCTTGGTGAATCATCCCCAAGAGGAAGGCCTCTGGTTTCTTAACAAATGTGTTTTTGAACACTCTCTTCAATTCATTATATATCAACTCCCAGAAGACCTTCACCCTCGGGCATGACCACCACATATGATAAAATGTTCCATCTGATTTCTCACACTTCCAACACTTATTATCCTGCAAATGATAAATTTTAGCTAGCTTGACTGGGGTTAGATACCATCTATATATCATTTTCATAATGTTTTCTTTTAACAAATTACATGCTGTAAAATTAATCCCTCTTCTCCACAGTCTCTCCCAGTCGGCCATCATTATATTATGTCCAACATCTTTTGCCCAATCTATCATAGCAGATTTCACCAGTTCATCTTGTGTATGCCATTCCAACAACAAATTATACATTCTAGACAAGTTTTTTGTTTTTGGTTCTAACAGTTCCGTTTCTAATCTTGATTTTTCTGTCTGAAAACCAAGTTTCTTATCTGACTTAAATAATTCATTAATTTGATGGTACTGTAGCCAATTAGCTACTTCTCCTGTCAGTTGTTCAAAAGATTTTAACTTGACACTGTCTCCTTCCTGTATCATTATGTCTCTATACTTAGGGAAGTTGCCTTCCATATTTATTCTTTTATGGGCCTTGGCCTCCAAAGGTGAAATCCAATTGGGTGTTTTCCTTTCTAGCAAATCTTTATACTTATTCCAAACTCTAAACAAGGCTTTCCTAATTACATGTGTCTTAAAACCTTTATCGATCTTAGCTTTATCATACCACAGATACGCGTGCCATCCAAATGCATTATCACTACCTTCCAAGTCCAAAACATCAGTATTCTCCAATAGGAACCACTCTTTCAACCAGCAGAATGCCGCTGCTTCAAAATATATATTTAAGTCTGGCAGGGAAAATCCCCCTCTCCTTTTATCATCTGTTAAGATCTTGTACTTAATTCTGGGTTTTTTCCCCTGCCAAACAAATCTAGAAATATCCTTCTGCCAGTTTTTGAATGGTTCCATCTTATCCACAATCGGTAATGCCTGAAACAAAAATAACAGTTTTGGTAGCACATTCATTTTGATTACTGCTATACGTCCTAACAAGGACAATTTCAAATTGTTCCAAATTTCCAAGTCTTTCTTGACTTCCTTCCATATTTTCTCATAGTTATCCTTGTATAGATTTTGGTTTTTTGATGTTAAATTCACCCCTAGGTATTTCACCTTTTTAACGAAACCAAGTCCTGTTTTTTCCTCAATTGTTTGTCTTTCTTCCAATGTCAAGTTTTTTTCCAGCAATTTCGTCTTGGTCTTATTTAATTTAAAACCTGCCACTTGTCCAAATTCTTGAATTATTTCCAGTGCCTTCACTGCACTGGTCTCTGGATCCTGGAGGGTTAATACTATGTCATCTGCAAAGGCTTTGACTTTATATTGTTTTTTTCCAACGCTTACTCCTTTTATGGCTTCATTTTCTCTAATCATATTTAAAAGGACCTCCAAGACCGTTATAAAAAGCAATGGGGATAGAGGGCACCCTTGCCTTGTTCCTTTTTCAATTTTAAAGCTATCTGAGATTATATTATTAACTATTACTTTAGCCTTTTGATCCGAATATATTGCTTCCAATCCATTCATAAAGGCCTTTCCCAGCTCCATTTTCGCAAAATTCTCTTTCATAAATCTCCAAGAGATATTATCAAAGGCCTTCTCTGCATCTATAAACATCAAAACTGCTTTTCGATCTTTTTTCTTCTCCAGTCTTTCCAGTATATCCACCACATTTCGTATGTTTCCATTCAGCTGTCTTTGAGGCAGAAACCCTGCCTGATCCTTGTGGATAACCTTTGTCAATATTCCTTTAAGTCTATTGGCCATGATATTTGCAAAAATTTTATAATCCACATTCAAAAGGGAGATGGGTCGGTAATTTTTCATTTGCGATCTGTCTGTATCCGGCTTTGGTATCAAAGTTATGTAGGCCTCTTTCCACGACTCGGGCGCCTTCCTTCCCCGTAAAATATCATTACAAACTTCCATCATTGGCTGTATCAGCCAAGTTTTAAGTATTTTATAATATTTTGCTGAAAGTCCATCAGGTCCTGGAGCTTTGTCCAATTTCATGTTGTCTATTGCCATCTCTATTTCTGTAGTCGTTATTTGGTAATTAAGCGTGGTTCTCAAATCTTCTGGGATTTTATGCAGTCCTTTTTCCTTAATAAATTGCTCTATTTTGTCTTTATTCAAATGTTCTTCTCTGTACAGCTGTTTATAAAAATTTTCAAAATTTTTCCGAATTTCTGCCGGCTTCGTAGTATTCCTGCCATTGATCTCAATATTCGTTATTGTGTTTTGCTTTGACCTCTGTTTCAGCTGCCAAGCTAAAAGTTTTCCACATTTATTAGCTGATTCAAAGGTCCTCTGTTTCATCATTTTAATTTTCCATTCTATTTCCTGATTAATTAGTTGAGAGTATTCCATCTGTAATTTCTTAATTGCTTTTTGAATATCCATATTTTGAGGCTTCACTCTCAACTGCTTTTCTTTCACCTTTAGTTGTTGTAGAATATCCTCCTTTCTTTGATTCTGAAGCCTTTTCCTTATTGCTTTCTGTTGAATCAGAAATCCTCTCATTACTGCTTTACTGGTGTCCCAAATGACTCTTTTTTCCACTGTTGTGTTGAGGTTAGTTTCAAAAAAGTCTTTTAGAGTCTTTTGGGCCTTCTCACATATTTTCCCATTTCTGAACAACGAGTCATCCATTCTCCATCGGAAAGTTCCTTGTAGATTAATTTTTAAATCCAGCTGTACAGGGTTATGATCCGAGCAGGTTCTTGGTAGAATTTCTGCTCTGAGTATCCTTGGTGAAAATTCCCTGGATACCCAGATTTGGTCCAATCTACTCCACGCTTTAGTCACCTCTGAAAAAAATGTTGGTTCTGTATCCGTTGGATTTTTTAATCTCCAAGCATCCACCCAATCCATATTATCCACCATCTCAAAGAAAGTTTTTGGTAATCTTCCATCATTGGTCCATTTTGTTCTTTGTGATCTGTCTAACAAGGTGGATGCTACTGCATTTAAATCTCCCATAGTTATTATTTTGTAATCCAAATAGTCCAGCAACTTGTCGTGGATTTCTTTAAAAAATTCCGATTTTCCTCCATTCGGTGCATAAATTCCCAGAACTAGAATTTTTTCACCTTGCACTGTAATTTCAATTGCAATGTATCTTCCTTCCTGATCCTTAAAAAGTTGTTTTGGATTCCATTTTTCTTTGGCGTAAATTACAATCCCTCTTTTTTTGGCTTTAGCCGCCGAAATAAACTCTTGGCCCAATTTTTTATTTTGTAGTACTCTTCTATGTACTCGTATCACATGTGTTTCTTGTAGACATATCAAGTCCAAATTCTGTTTATTTAAAACATGAAACACGTTGTGTCTTTTGGCAGGGATGTTCAAGCCCCTAACATTCCATGTTAACACTTTCAACGCCATAGTCCTTTACTTTATTCCTCCTTCCGCTCCCGCTGGGCCCTGTGGTGATGCTGTCGGTACTCCTGCCGCTGAATCTGTAAAGATCTCTGGATGTTTGTCCAAGAATTTCTTTTGGTCCTCTGGCAATTTAATTTTCACTCTCCTCTCTTTGTATTTGAAGGAGAGGCCTTCTGGAAATTCCCACCTGAAATCAATTCTCTTCTTCCTGAGGTTCCTTGATAACTCTATATAGCTGTTTCTTCTATCCAGGAAATACTTGGGAATATCCTTGAATAGAACCACCTGTTGCTTGTCAACCATCAAGTTTTTTGCGTAGTGAAGGTTCAAAATTTCATCCCTTGTTTGCTTGGATTGGAATTCAATTATACAATCACCTGTTGATTTAGAATCTTTGTCTCTTACTCCAAATCTAAATGCCTTCACTATTTTAGAATCCAGTTCCGCATCATCAATTTGCCAAAAATCTGAAAAGATCTCAACCAAGTACTCCTTAAGATTGCCTTTCTCCCCAACAGGAAGATTTCTCACCTTGAGATTGGCCTCTCTCTGCTTCAACTGCACATAGGCCAGAGCAATCTGCGTTTCTCTCTGATGCTTGTCTTGGACGTGTTCTAGAAAGTCTACTTTATTTTCAACTTTTGCCACTTTTTCTTTGGTATCTTCCAAATCTTTCTTAATTACAGCAATATCATCTATTTTACTACTCAAAGTATCAATTCTTGCATTAAGATCTTTTCTCATAGAGTCCAAAGATTGTAAAACCTGCTGCATCACTTCTTCTTGAGCTTTGGAGTCTCTTCTCTCCTCCTTAGAGTCTCTCCTGTCAGATTTTTTTCCTCTTTAAGCACTTTTGCCCTTGCTCCTGCTGAGCTAGACATCTGTTGACAGTTCAAGGTCACTCCTGTCTCCAGACTTCCTACTACAAAAGGCTCAGCCTGGGTGGAATACAGGAATGTAAACACAGGAAGCTGGGGCTTAAACGGTCTATTGTCTTTCAGAGTCTTTCAAGGTCTTTTTGTCTTAGCCTGGGAACCAAGACTTTCCTGAATTGTAATTGTAGCCAACTTTACAGGGTAGGATACATTGCTATGTAACTTTTTACACACCTTCCACTATTTTGGAACAACAGTAGCAGTTTTCCTTTTAGAAAGTATCAAAGTTTCAAGATTGTCCACAGAACTGTCAAACTCTTTTGCAGCTCGAATGGCTGCTTTCTTCTCCCCGCACTGACCCGGAATTCTAGTCCTGAGGGTGGCAGGGAAACTTTATTTCCTCTTGATTTAAAGGGTAAATTGTCTCTATCTCACCCCCTTCGCCCTGAAGAGCCCGGGGGGATATCTGTCAAATTCCAGCTTGCCGAGCGCTCTACTTTTAATCCAAGCCGCTCTGCTGTTTACAGTCTTGTTAATTGCTCTATTTACATACTAAAGGAAGAGATGGACCTCCTCTTTAAATCTCTTCCGTGGTCGAATTAGGTCCCAATCAAAGTCAATTCTTGTACTCACAGTTCTTTTTGAGTTGAATTTTAAAGGAGGAATCCAGCGCTGTCTGCCGTCAGCTTTGCCGCTTCACTGGAGACGGTTGATCAATGGAGTCACAGCGCTCCGAGCTCAATCCGCTCTCCCTTCTGCGACCCGTATTCGGGTCCTCCGAAGGGTGGAGAGCTCGTAAGAGCACCCGCCGACTCCCCAAGCCTTCAAGCCGCCCTGCCTGAAGTTTGAGGGGGGTCCGTTAAGCAGAAACAGTACCCCCGATCCGTTTCCAGCTAGCCCCCGCCGCGGGAGACGAGGACCCAGCCGATCGGGCAGTTGCGCTAGACCGGAAGCCTGTTTTTGCTCTCATTTCACCAAGATGCATGTAATATGTAAATAAAGTCTCTCAACATACCATAGTAAAAAAATAATTAAAACTACATCATGGAACTCATTAGTTTTGCATATTTATAGCAGGGTGGATTTGATTTAAATCAAATTGATTTAAATCACAATTTAAATCACGATTTAAATCACTAGTCAGTAAGGCTTGATTTAATTTTTTTTTTTACAGAAAGACTCATTCTTGCTGGTATAATCTTAATATTTACAACCATATGAAGGTTTCATTTTTTGGAATAATAAATTTTCAGAGTAGTTTTTACAGTTATATCAAAAATTACTGATTTGGTAATACATAGACAGATAATTATGAAATTATGGTGAGGTTTAATAAGTTAACTTTATATTTGGACAATGTTTCTGCTGTACTTTATTGGAAGGAGAAAAATAATCATTTCCTTAATAACCATTTAAACAAATTATTTAACTAAAACAATAGCATGATTGCATATGTATCCATGTTTGTTAACTGATGTGCTTAAACATTTTTTAAAAAAAAACTTAGACTGAGTTTTAGCACACTTGATAAACTTAAAACAAATCCTTATTTCCTGATGAATAGCCTTTGGACTACAATGTAACTTAAATAGAAGACTATATTTAGAAAGATTTTTCCTCCAAAAGAATTTTATTTTAAAAATCCAATTTAAATCAAAAAAATCCGATTTAAATAAAAAAATTTCCGATTTAAATCCAAAAAATTCCGATTTAAATAAAAAAAATCTGATTTTTTTGATTTTTTTTAAAAAATCGTTGATTTTTATCCACCCTGATTTATAGTTTAAAACAGTTTAGGGAATTTCCTAATATGCAGATTTGAAAATAGCACCACAAAATGAATATAGTTTAAATATTTATATTTTTAACTTTTAGTAAAAATGTACTAACTTATCAGTCACCTCAATAAAAGAATACACTGGCATGCCTCCCATGTATCACTGACAAAATTACAGCCTCTTAGTGCAGACACAAGCAGGAAGAAGCCAAAGTAAAGACCCCTGCCCCATGCAGTCAATAATAGGGACTTTCGCAGCTTTTGTTTTCACAGAATCCTGATTTATCAATAAGTAAGAAACAGTGTATGTACCGGTAGTTTAAAACAAACTCTGGCCCGTTTCAAAACAAGTCCACCTCAAACCACGAGTTAGGAAGCTGACTAATTTATCTAACCAGAGTTTGTTGTAAACCACCCCTGGTTTGTGCAGAGCAAGCTAGGATTCTCTGAAAGTGGCACTAAATGTCACAGACATCTTTCTCCTAGCTATGTGGGAGTAGCAGAGGAGGAAGAAAGCATGTGGAACAAATAATACTTGTGTATCCAAGTGCCAGCGGAGTGGGGGAGCGGGCAGTAAATAAGGACTAACACAAACTGGTGTTGGATTAAATTAGGTCACACAACTTTATTGATTACAAGGCAACAGGTTTAGCATAGGAATTTGGTATGTATCCACACGATCAACCAAACCACCTGATGGTAGATGAGCTGTCATTCAACAGTTGGGGTTGACCACTGTTGAAGTCCCCCATGGCACCAACTGCTTCCAGGAGACCTCATCCCATCACTGGTTGAGCGCATCATGGGCCCATCAGCCCCCAACTGGGCTTCTGGGAAGAAAGCACTGCTCTCCAAGATCCCTTATGGGTATTCCTGCTTGAATAAAGCAGCGTGCCCTTACCCTGCTCCTCCATACTAAAAATTCAGCCCAACATCTTAGATGACATCGAAAAATTGTGACACTTGCTATGAGGTAGGCAAAACCCCGCAATCATCCTCTTATGGGTGAAATTCATCCCCAGCCCTAATTCCAGTGACTGGCTGCTGTGCACTCGATTTAGGCATTTAAATAGTACGAAAACACAACAATATAGAATAAGCATTAGCTTGACATAGGGAGGCTGGGTGAGCTTGCCTTTTATGCTCCAGGGTGACCAGACGTCAGGAGTTTTCACTCCAGTCCACCTCCAGAGCCCCACTGCCTGGGAGCCCCAAGATGAAACTGACTGGCTCCCAGCTCCCTAGGAAGTCTCTGTCATCGTCGCCCCCTGGGGATGTGCAGCTGTAGAGTGCACAAAATGCCCCAAGCTATACCAAAGGATCTTGAACCCAACTGCTTCTGCCCCGCCAACCATGCCAAGCTGCAAAAGCCACCTCTGGTAAACTGGGAACGGTATTGTTCTAGCTCATGCATGTAGAGCTAAACCATAATTTAGTATTACATGTGAACAAAGCGTTACAATTGATGATTACTGCTTCTTCAAACATCCTATAATGGTAAATCATTTCCCCACTTTTCTACAGTTTATTCCTTTCTGCAGTCAATGAAGGTTAAGTGCAAATTCTCTGGAAGCTTGCAACACATAAGCTGTGAATTATAGTACATGTTATTCAGGTTACAGTAGAATTTCTAGTACACAAAAAATCATAACTAGCAAAGCTGCAAGAAAGTAAGTTTTAAAAAACTGAACCATTTTAGTTGGGACCACCACTACTCTGTTGCAAAACTATGGAAAAAACTTTACTAGTGGGAGAGGTAGGTTATTAAAAACTGAAAAAATTAAATTGATTGAAAAATCTTATCTGTACTGGCATAGGTGTCATTTGCATTACACACTCACTTGTTGGTTTCTAATAAGGATATTGAGGAGCTAGAAAAAGTGTCCAAAAGGGCTGGAAGGGAATTTGGCAACATTTAGAGCTGTTTAGTTTACTATAAAAAGTGGGTGAGGAGAGATATGATAAAGCTGTGTTATATTATAAAACTGAGAGAAGTTTTTCTCTCCTCGTACTATTAGAACCAATGGTCATCTAATGAAACAGCCAATGAAACTGAATGCTGCAAGATTCAGGACAGACAAATTAAAATATTTTTTTTACACAGCACACTTGCTATCAAAAGATTTGGATGGCTTCAAAAGGAGATTAGACAAATTCATGAAGGATAAATTCATAGAGGATATTAACGGCTACTAGTTATAGTGGATACATTACCTTCAGCATTCTGACATTCATTATCATGAGTAGGTTAGAAATATTATTAAATAAATAAAATCACAGGCAGTGTGCCTCTGAATACCAGCTACTGTAGATTATGAACAGCAGAATGCTATTGCATGCACATCCTGTTTGTGGGCTAGTTACTCATAGGCATTTGACATCTCATAATTTTGTTTTTATTGCATTTTTATTGCTTATTTCTTACGTTGTATTTTATTGTATTACAGTTGGAATATGGAATTCAAATGGTATTACAAAATAATGCAATATATATGAATTAAATGCAGAAAAATATAATTAGAATTCATACAGCATCTAGCACAGCACATTGCCATCACTACAACAGGCAGGGAAATCATTAAGTGTTCCACTGAGATCCCCAGCAATTTCCAAATGGTCCATGGCAGAAAAGGTTTGAGAACCACTACTCTAGAGTTCTAAACATAAAAATGGACTCAAGAGTTCCAATTTAGAGTTCTCAATGGGGCCTTCAGCTACACAATCCAGCCTACATATATAAGCTTCGCCTGAATGTTGAAGCAACAATGAAAACAGTTTTTCCCTAGGAAGAAAATGCTTTTGAAAAGAACTGAAATATGTAAAAAATATTTTTGCACCTAGCCTAAACTTGTTTTACGACTTTAAGAATATGAAGCATATTGTGTATGAAATATACTCAGAACAAAATTGCATAGAGTTCAATGGAACTTATTGCCAAGTATGTATAGGACTGCAGACTGAGCACATATAAAAATGCAATTTTATTTAGGAAAAATATTTTATCCTTCTCACTTATTTGTATGAAATATCCAATAAATTCATTAAGTTTTAAATGCAGTAATACTGGTATCTCCAGTTAATACCGGTAGTAGGTATCGTGGTGGGAAAAACCTTTACCTAAGAACATAGAGAGCTGTTACCAGTCTGAACAGACAGTACTAGGCTAGACAGACAAATAGCCTGACCTAATACATGAGACAAGCAGATTTATATGTGAAAATGCAAGTACTCTTATCCCAAACCATTTGTACTGTGGAGAGCTCTGAAACTGAAATGTATTAATGCCTCAGCTGTATTCAAACAGTTTTTACCAAACTATATTATCCTGCTGTAAGACTAACTTTATTTAAAGTCTGGAATCAAGCAGATAAATTCATATAGCAGAACAATATGACTTTAAGGGAAACTTCTCAGATCTAGTATGGTTCTATGGAGCACACTAGATATAAATTTATTGAGAAATTGCTGGAATAACAGATTTCATGTCAATGTACAACTGCGTGTCTCTTTTTTTCTACCTTTGAAGACCTTGCCTCTTACATATTCACTTCTATGCCCCATATTTCTATATGACAAAATCAGTCAGGTAATAGCAATTTAACAATCTCTACACCCAATCCAGTCATTAATATTTTTTATTTACTGTTTTGTTGTTATTATTATTATTACTGATCTCTTTAAGTTCTATATTTATGAATGTATTTTTTTTTCTTATGGTCACATTCTGAAATCCTGTAATTTTTCTCTATTTATGAAATAATGAAAATACATTTAAAATATATAATTACGAAACCTATCCAGTGTTAGATATGTAGCTGCAAGTTGTGGCACTCCAAGAAAAAGGATAAAACAGAGGTTCCAACTTGAATCCATAAATGTTGTAGTAAGCAAAGGAAAGGTTTTTATTTTCTTAACCGTCCTAAGAAACACTTGACACTTGACAGAGCGGTAAGTTTCGGCAGAGTTGTGGCCAAAAATGTTACAATTTAAAGTAACAACTACCATATTTTTGTTTATGCTTAAAATCAGTAGTAGCCAGCATGCCAAAGAACATATTATAAATTCCCCTTCCCCATCTCTATTATTTCACTTAAATTTCTAACTATTTTCATTTTACACACTGAAAAACAAACAAAAGCAGTTTTTTATTTTCTATTCTTGCTTCCTTGAAGTATTTCTCTCATACTTCTTCCTCCAACACTCCTTTCCTCTACTGCCTTACAGCTCTACCCAAAATATGCCGCAGGTAAAATCTTCTCCAGATGGTTCACTTTATTTCCCCCTCCTGCAACAACAGGATAGTTATATGACCACAGTGGGAAAGACTAAAGAAATGGGGTCTCATCTGGAGCCCTTAAAATCAATGAAACCTTTCCCACTGGCTTTTACAGGAAATGTACAAAATGCATTGTTAAAAATCACAAATATTCTTGTAGATTTTTTTATTTATTTCAGAATTTAATCCAGCTCAAAGATGGATTAACCATGGCACAATTATTTAACTATATAAACAGAAGGTTTGGTCAGGCAGCTGTTTTAGTTTTTAGTTGGAGATCATGCCCTCACTCTATCAGAGGGCATAGTTCTCTGGATAAAACATTCATGCCCATCTGTCAGAATATTAAGAGTGCCAACTGATATAGCAAAACTATATTCATTCAAGAATTTATCTGCCTACAAGTTTGGATTTTTTTTAAACATGCTAGAAACAATACAATGTTTTGTAAGGTCTGCCCTTTCCAGTGGAGCTTTAAGGTTTTTGTTTGAACAGCAACCCTGTTCTACAATGCTTCACAAACATCTTATATTTTTATTTATTTAAAACATTTATAAATTTTAATAGAAATGCTGTAGATTAGGATTAGAGCATCTGATTTGCATGCAGAAGGTCCTAGGTTCCAGCTTCTCAACACTGGGCAAGAACTCTGAAATCCTGGAGAGCTGCTGTCACTCAGTATGAACAATACTGACTTAGACAGTATGCCCCGGGTAGGACCTTGAGGTCCTCAAATAATAACTTTCTGGAGATCCCAGGTTATAAGGATGTCAGGCTGGCAGCTACCAGGGCCAGGGCTTTCTCGGTTCTGGCCCCGACATGGTGGAACGATCTGCCGCAAGAAACGAGGGCCCTGCAAGAGCGTGCATCCTTCCGCAGGGCGTGTAAAACGGAACTGTTTCGCCTGGCTTTTGGGTTAACTTGAGGGTAACCCCTGACGTTTCTATTTCGTGGTGATTGGTGAACTACTTATAATGAAGTGGCTTTTAAATCTTTTAAATTTTTAAACTTTTAAGCTTTAAACTGTATTTTAGATTTGTATTTTTAACTGTTTGTCCTATGGTTGTGTGGTTTTATAATTGTTAGCCGCCCTGAGCCCGGTCCTGGCTGGGAAGGGCGGGATATAAATAAAAGCTTATTATTATTATTAATTGTCTTATGTATAAGGCAGCCCCCATGTTCATATGTACCCAGCCTTTCAGTCCTAAAAAACATCCTCAAGGTTTTAAAATTAAAACACATGCAATAAAAACTGAGTATAAAAAGACCATTAAAACAAAACTCAGCACATTAAACCAAAAACACAGCAGGAACAAAATTCAGCACAGACCGAACACCTGGAGATGTGAAACCATATTAACAACCTCTAGTGCCCACAAGCTATTTCTCTCCCTCCCCTCAAAAAAAAAAGGATTTAAATTGTCTGCCTGCACTGCTCCTCCATGTACTCATGTTCCTTGTTAGGCCAATAGTGCACACAAACACACACACACACACACACCCCTCCCTTCCAATTGCATGGCAGGTCTTTGGATTGCTTGGAAGTAAGAGAGATAGGTGAGGGAGCTCTGCCTCTGTGTATATGTTTCTATATAGATAGATGAGATTGGAAAGAAGGTAGGGTGTCCCTGAAGAACAGGTAGGACCATGAGAGGGATGTGTGCACTGGCTTGTGAGTGGATGGATAAAATGTAGAGTACATGTATATAAAAGGTTGGGGAGTTATCCTGAAAAGGGAGAGAGACAGATTTGAGGAATGACTTTTAGCATTTCTACAAAGCCGAGGGTAATATGCCTTTATAAAAACTACTCAATGCTGTTAACAATGTAGAAACATTTAAGACAATATTTAAACTTGAATCAAAACAATACAACTACAATGAAGAAGTTAAAATCAGAGAAACCAGCAGCAAAGATACAATTAGACGAATAAGGTTACAGCCTAACAGAAAATATTAATGATCTTCACATATATTAAAACAACCATAAATATGTCATTTAATCAAGGATATCTGCTTCTAACATAATTATATAATACCTGACTATGTATTTTGTTCAAGTGTCAAGGCCAAGAGAGTCCACTTAACTCTTCATTAGGACACTGTAAATAAATAAAAACAGTTATTCCCCTGTATAAGTTTAACAAAGACAGGCAGATGTGAGACTTGTTCTAGACACCTTTCTTTGCTCTGATTTTCCAGCTGTGGGCTTTTGTCAAAGTACTAATAGGCTCCAAAATTCTCTCAACTAAACTCTGTTATCTACCAATATATTTTTATGTGTTAGTTTCCTAACAAGCACCAATAATTATAAAGCAAATAGCACTAATCTATGGGGAAATGTTTCAATAAAAGCCTTTGATGATATTCCTGCTGAAAGAAATTGTCCTCCAACTTGGCATTTGCCACCTTTTATTTAAAACCATTGTTTTGAATTTTAACTTATTGTTCTATACTTTCGTAGTGGAAGACACTACAAAACTTTGTGTTGAAGAATGGAGTATTAAATGCCTGCATAGTGTATACAGGTATATAAGAAAAAGTAACTCAGAACCCAAACCAATAGATTCAAATTACAAGGAAAATTTACAAGAAATTTACAAGAAAGGAGATTCCAACTAAACATTAGGAAGAACTTTCTGATGGTAAGAGCTGTTTGACAGTAGAATGAACTACCACAGGTGACTGATTCACCTTCTTTGGAGGTTTTTAAATAGAGGTTGGATGGCCGTCTGTTAGGGTTTCTTTAGCCGTGCTTCATGCATTGCAGAGGTTTGGACTAGATAACCCTTGGGTTTCCTCTTCCAACTTTACATTTCTATGATTCTATCTTCAAGAAATAAGGAGTGTTTAATCTGCTTCCAGATTAATGTACACTTCATCAAAGATGAGAGAATTAACTTTTTTTTCCCATGAACTCTTAGACAGGCTCCCATTTCTATCACATAAGGCTCCCTGGCATTAAAACACGTCACACTTTCTGGCTGCTTAAAAATTAATGCTGCAATTCAATGCACACTTACTTGGAAGTAAGATGTGTTGCACTCATTACCAGAGGAGCAAGCTCCAAATGCATTGTTTACAAGCCAGCTGTTGACAATATAGTTTTCCAGCATAACCCTTAAACCATCTGTTCACAATCTGGCATAATTATTATATAGGGCTGCCCGCTTATAAATCACCTGTCATTTTTATTTTAAAACCCTGGCTCATCAGCTGATGAGTAAAGGGTTAAATCATGTTGCTTTGGCTGCATGCACCAGTTCTGTGCTAGGAATAGGCATACAAAGCAAATGCAGCATTTAACTCCAATCATTTGGTTGCATCATGGGTGATATCAGTTGATGGTTTGGGGAAAATGGCCTCACAGGCCAAATTGGACCTACTGGCAGGTCAAGACTGACCTTCAGACAAGAGCTTCTACTTCCCTGTCCTAAGAGCTCAAGGTGGTATACTTTGTTCCTCAATGAGCTTCATGGCTAGGTGAAGATTTTAACTAGATTTTTCCAGTTCTAGCCAAACATTCTAATTATACTACACAAGCTCCCCTTCTAAATATTACAATAATAATAATAATAATAATAATAATAATAATAATAATTTAAGCAGTTCTTAACTTTTTTGGAGGGGAGACTATATAGATGATCTTTAGTCTCCAAATTTATAAACTCCATCATCTCCCAGAAAATCCATGAAAAACCTAATTTGAAATTTCCAACACTCTCTGTCCTGATGTTGCTTGTTTCACCACTCTCCTATTTAAATAAAGCAGTAGCCTGTTACTTAACAGGATATGTTACTTCATAACTGTCAAGTATAAACATGTGAAATGCTATCCAGTAGAAACTACCGTAATCAGTTACACAGAAGTAATTTACTACCAATGGATCACAAACCATCCCAAAATCATTTTTTATTTTTAAAACAGGGCATTTAATTGCACATGAGTAAGTCAGACCCAGGTAACTATAGACCCATTAGCCTACTTAACATCGTGAGCAAATTGTATGCCTTACATCTCAAAGACAAGCTGATAGATTGGCTCGAGAAGGAATCCTTAATAGCAGATGAACAGGCGGGCTTCCGGAAAGGGCGAGCCACAGCTGACCACTGTTTGATCCTCCAACATCTTGTAGGAAAGTACACAGTCGATAAATCTTCTGCAATATATGCGGCTTTCGTCGACTTAAAGATGGCTTTTGACTCTATTTCAAGAACCAAACTCTGGGAGAAGCTAAAATCTTCTATAGACCAACGCCTCTTCCATCTAATAAGATTATTATACACGAACACCAATCTTCGGATCCGCTGGTCCCCCCAGGGTCAACTAACACAACAGATAACAACGCAGCGAGGTGTCAAACAGGGTTGTGTGTTAGCTCCTCTTCTGTTCAATTACTATATAAATGACATTGTATCAAAAGTAAAAGGGCCACAGTTTCACTCTCCTAAATTAGCAGATAGGCATATATCTATTCTTCTATACGCGGATGACGCTCTGGTCTTATCGAGGACACCAATTGGGTTACGAAGGGCACTACAATCCATAGCGGAATATTGTACAGAAGCCCATCTCACTATCAATTATCAAAAGACAAAAATAATGTCTTTTGCCAAACGGCCTAAGAACTATACATGGTGCATAAGTGGCCAGAAAATTGAACAGGTCCACTGCCTAAAATATCTAGGTGTCGTCTTTCACGATAAAGGGCTAAAGAAAGCCCACCTAACACAGTCAGTAATAGCAGCCCACAAATCCTCTACAGCCATTTTAAGCTTTCTTAGAACAAAGGGGGGACAGTATATTCCCGCGGCTTTAAAACTGTATGAAGCTAAGGTGATGGCTCAGCTCCTTTTTGGGGCCAACCTTAACATCCCACCACCTAATCTGACGACAGCCGAAAGAGTACAGTCCAAATTCCTTAGAGCGGCCTTACAAATGCCCCCATGTGTGTCAAATGCGGCCATACGATTAGAAACAGGCCTGACCTGCGTGGAGGCCAGAGTGTGGATGCAGGCTTGTAATCTATGGCTGAAATACAACATGAATCCCCAGGGCCTACTTCTGGTGCTAGCGCAAGATAGTTATCAATCCCTCTGGAGCAAGACCATAGTGAATAAGATGCTGAGTATAGGCCTCAATCCATCCAGCCTTATGTCACACGATCTTAATACAGCAAAGACCCTCATTAAACAGAGGATCATAGATATAGAAAGACAGAAGGATCTAAGTAAAGTACCTCACTTTCTAATTGAGGAGGAAAGGAGATACTTGGCCCGCCCAGCCAGATATCTATTCAATCTGGAAATACCCTCTCATAGAAGAGCATTTACTTTGGCTCGCAATCGAATAATGCCTTCAACAGTTCTCCAGGGGAAGTATAAACAGATCTCTTTTTGTGAGAGATGCTGTCTGTGCGGCTCAAGAGAAGTGGAATCTATTGGCCATATACTTTTGCGATGCTGCTTCTATAAGGAGGTGCGAGGTGAGCTTATTCACACCATACTGGCAGAGCTACCTGGACGCTCGGAAACCTTCTATATAGAGTGGCTTCTCTCCGACGCTAAGCCTATTGTGTCAGCGAAGGTTGCTAAATTTTGTGCCAAAGCTATAAGAATTCGGTCCAATCTAATTAGCAGTGCCCAAATATCCTCAGAACATCTTCAGGACTAGCTAAGAGGATCCAGCGATATTAATTGCTGTAGCCTACTTTTTAAAGTAGTAATACCCCTATTAATTAGTTTCTTTTAACCAATTGTTAAAACCTATTTTGATTGTCTATTTTAGATAATAATAATAATAATAATAATAATAATAATAATAATAATAATTTATTATTTGTACCCCGCCCATCTGGCCAGGTCTCCCCAGCCACCCTGGGCGGCTTCCAGCAAATATTAAAAAAAACCAAAACATTAAAATATCACAGATTAAAAGCTTCCCTGAACAGGGCTGCCTTCAGGTGTTTTCTAAAGGACATGTGGTTGTTTATTGCTTTGACCTCTAATGGGAGGGCGTTCCACAGGGCGGGCGCCACCACCGAAAAGGCCCTCTGCCTGGTTCCCCGTAGCTTCGCTTCTCGGAGTGAGGGAACCGCCAGAAGGCCCTCGGCGCTGGACCTCAGTGTCCGGGCTGAATGGTGGGGGTGGAGACGCTCCTTCAGGTATACAGGACCAAGGCCGTTTAGGGCTTTAAAGGTCAGCACCAACACTTTGAATTGTGCTCGGAAACGTACTGGGAGCCAGTGTAGATCTCTCAGGACCGGTGTTATGTGGTCCCAGCGGCCACTCCCAGTCACCAGTCTAGCTGCCGCATTCTGGATTAATTGCAGTTTCCGGGTCACCTTCAAAGGTAGCCCCACGTAGAGCGCATTGCAGTAGTCCAAGCGGGAGATAACTAGAGCATGCACCACTCTGGCAAGACAGTCTGCGGGCAGGTAGGGTCTCAGCCTGCGCACCAGATGGAGCTGGTAGACAGCCGCCCTGGACACAGAATTAACCTGCGCCTCCATGGACAGCTGTGAGTCCAAAATGACTCCCAGGCTGCACACCTGGTCTTTCAGGGGCACAGTTACTCCATTCAGGACCAGGGAGTCCCCCACACCCGCTCGCACCCTGTCCCCCAAAAACAGTACTTCTGTCTTGTCAGGATTCAACCTCAATCTGTTAGCCGCCATCCATCCTCCAACTGCCTCCAGGCACTCACATAGGACCTTCACTGCCTTCACTGGTTCTGATTTGAAGGAGAGGTAGAGCTGGGTATCATCCGCATACTGATGAACACCCAGCCCAAACCCCCTGATGATCTCTCCCAGCGGCTGCATATAGATGTTAAAAAGCATGGGGGAGAGGACGGAACCCTGAGGTACCCCACAAGTGAGAGCCCAGGGGTCCGAACACTCATCCCCCACCACCACTTTCTGAACACGGCCCAGGAGGAAGGAGCGGAACCACTGTATAACAGTGCCCCCAGCTCCCAACCCCTCTAGACGGTCCAGAAGGATGTTATGGTCGATGGTGTCAAAAGCCGCTGAGAGATCCAGCAGAACTAGGAAACAGCTCTCACCTTTGTCCCTAGCCCGCCGGAGATCATCGACCAGTGCGACCAAGGCAGTTTCAGTCCCATGATGAGGCCTAAATCCCGATTGGAAGGGATCCAAATGGTCCGCATCCTCCAGGCGTGCCTGGAGTTGTTCAGCAACCACCCGCTCAATCACCTTGCCCAAGAATGGAAGATTTGAGACTGGGCGATAGTTGGCCATATTGGCCGCATCCAAAGATGGTTTTTTAAGAAGCGGTTTAATAACCGCCTCTTTTAGCGGGTCTGGGAAAGCTCCCTCACAAAGAGAAGCATTCACCACCCCGCAAAGCCCATCGCCCAGCCCTTCCCGGCTAGCTTTTATAAGCCAGGATGGGCAAGGATCAAGGAGACAGGTGGTTGGTTTCACTCGTCCAAGCAGCCTGTCCACATCCTCGGAGGCAACAGATTGGAATTGATCCCACACAACTGGACTAGACAGGACTCTAGCACTCTCCCGCCCCAGCCCTGCTCCCACGGTGGAGTCTACCTCTTCCCGAATCTGAGCGACTTTATCTGCGAAAAACTTTGCAAAAGCATTGCAGGAGATCTCGGGGTCCCTACCAGACCCCGGTGATGACGGTGGTTCTGATAAATTTCGAACCACCTGGAAGAGTCTCCTGCTGCTGTTTTCTGCAGATGCAATAGAAGCGGCGAAGAAGGTCCTCTTCGCCGTCGCCATTGCCACTTGGTAGGCTCGAAGTTGAGCTCTAGCCCGTGTCCGGTCTGATTCAGAATGAGTTTTCCGCCACCGGCGCTCTAGCCGTCTCAACGACTGTTTCATCGCCCTCAGCTCCGGGGAGAACCACGGGGCTGTCCGGGCTCCATGCAATCGGAGAGGGCGCTTCGGAGCCAGACAGTCAATAGCCCTGGTTAGCTCCACATTCCAGCGGGCCACCAGGGAATCGGCTGAAAGGCCATCAACATGGGATAAAACATCCCCTACCACTCTCTGGAAGCCAATTGGATCCATTAAGTGGCGGGGGCGGACCATCCGAATCGGTCCCACCTCCCGGCAGAGGGGAAGGGTCGCGGAGAAGTCCAGCTGCACCAGGAAGTGATCTGACCATGGCACTTCTTTTGTTTCGCTTTTACTTAGTGTCAGATCACCAACATCCGTAGAGGTAAACACCAGGTCTAAGGCATGTCCGCGGCTATGAGTTGGGCCAAACTTATTCAGGGACAGCCCCATGGAGGCCATGCTTTCCACGAAGTCCCGAGCGGCCCCTTGTAAGGTCGTGTCGGCATGGATGTTAAAATCTCCTAAGACAACCAAGCTAGGTGTCTCCAGGAGCACATCCGCCATGACCTGAAGCAGCTCGGCCAGGGAATCCTTGGTGCAGCGGGGAGGTCGGTACACCAAAAGGAATCCTGTACTGCCCCTATTGCCCAACTTCCAGAACATGCACTCAGAAAACTGGGTCTTCCCAATAGGACGCCTGGTGCAAACTAATGACTTCCTAAAAATCACTGCAACCCCCCCTCCCCGCCCAGATGGCCTGGGTTGCTGTGCGTAAGAGAAACCTGGTGGACAAGCAGCGGCAAGGACTGGCCCATCTGCCTCATCCAACCAAGTCTCCGTCACACATGCCAGGTCAAATCCTCCATCCACAATCAGGTTGTGGATGGCAGTGGTTTTGTTCATCATTGACCTGGCATTACACAGCAACACTTTCAGGTCATGTGGGTACCCCTTGTTGATTCTGGTTTCTTCTTTTATTGTTTTATGTATTGCATATTTATGTGTGCTGGTCAAGAACCGTAATAAATCAATCAATCAATCAATTCTATATTGCCTCAAATATGTTTTGTTGACTTTTAAACACATCTTAATCTATCTTTACTATGAATTGTCAGTTTTGAAAACTACTTTGGTTTCATTTTTAGAAGAAACTGAACATTTTAAGCTACTTTTGAAGAGACTGTCAAATGGAATTCATGTGTTGTTCATACATCCTCAGTAAGTTATACAGGCTTGTTCCCCTGCCTAAAAAATCCACAATTAGCAGTTTAAACGACTACAGACCAGTTGCACTGACTCCTATCATCATGAAGTGTTTTGAGAAACTGGTACGTAGTCACATTATTTCCTGTCTTCCATCGACCTTTGACAACTACCAGTTTGCATACAGGGCAAACAGATCCACGGAAGATGCCATCACCACCACTCTCCATGCTGCTCTGTCCCATCTGGAGCAGCCGGGGAGTTATGCGAGGCTGCTGTTCGTGGATTTCAGCTCTGCTTTCAACACGATCCTCCCCCATAGACTGGTGTCCAAGCTAGAGGCGATTGGACTTTCTAACTCCATTTGTCTCTGGGTTTTGAACTTTTTGTCAGATCGTTCTCAGAGGGTTAGAGTAGGGTCACATATGTCCACAGCCCTTAGCCTTAACACCGGCTCACCACAGGGTTGTGTGTTGAGTCCCCTGCTCTATACCCTCTATACGTATGACTGTACAGCCATCTATTCCAGCAACAAAATCATCAAGTTTGCTGATGACACTACTGTGGTGGGGCTCATTTCAGGAGGGGATGAGTCCGCCTATCGGGATGAGGTGGAGCAGTTCTGTGCTTGGTGTAGTGATAACAATCTGGCTCTAAATATTGCCAAGACCAAAGAACTGGTGGTGGATTACAGCGGTGTATATCGGCGGGGACCAGGTGGAGAGGGTGGCTGTGTTCAAGTTTTTGGGAGTGATTATAGAGCAGGGTATGACTTGGAGCGCAAATACTACTGCTCTGGTAAAGAAGGCCCAGCAGAGAATTTATTTCCTCAGACTTTTAAAGAAGAACAATCTGAGTGAGAGACTGCTGGTGTCCTTCTACCAAGGCTCCATAGAGAGCATTCTTATATACTGTATTTGTGCTTGGTTCTCCAGCTGCACAGCCAGGGAGAAGAAGATACTTCAAAAAGTCATAACCACAGCCCAAAACATTATTGGTCATCCTCTCCCATCTCTGGAAGAACTATATAGTTCCCGTTGCCTTAAAAAGGTCAACAATATTTTAAAGGATCCATCTCATCCAGGACATAGCCTCTTTGCACCACTGCCTTCGGGTAGAAGATATAGAACAATTAGATCAAGAACAAATAGAGCTATAACCAAGAGCTATAACCAAGAGCTATAACCATCTTAAACACTGTAACCAGATAATATGACCTTGGAGAGCTGTGATGGGTGTATGTGTGTGTGTTTTGTGCTGCTTTTTTCTGTTTTTATGGGGGGCATGCAATTTCGTTGCACTTGTATAGCGTTGTGCTTGTACTTGTGCAATGACAATAAATTATCTTATCTTATCTTTGTCACGTCTTATTCATGCTCTATAGTTCAGTTCTCGGTCAAATACAGCATAGAAAGTGGCTGTTTGTGGAAGAGGTACTTAAAAATGAAATCTTAATATATAGTACAAAACTGAAGTCATTGAATACTCAGGTTCATATTTATTAAATAAAAGTGTCATATTTTTAAAACATACTACTAAGAATACATGTAAGTTTTGATTGTTTACAAGTTTATATGATGTGAAGTATTCTGAATCTTTTGGGGCACAGAGCATCAACTTTGTTTGATCAAACTAGAAAACAAGGTGCAAATAATATTAAGAGAAATCATATGTTACTCTGAAAAGAGAATCCTATCCATGCTGGGGGGGAAACCTGACAGCCCCTCACTAATAATAACATTATTGTTGTTATTATTATTTATTTATTTATTTATTTATTTATTTATTTATTTATTTATTTATTTATTTATTTATACCCCGCCCATCTGACTCGGCTTCCCCAGCCACTCTGGGCGGCTTCCAACAAAACTTTTAAAACACAGTAATTCACCAAACATTAAAAGCTTCCCTAAACAGGGCTGCCTTCAGATGTCTTCTAAAAGTCTGGTAATTGTTGTTCTCTTTGACATCTGGTGCGAGGGCGTTCCACAAGGCGGGTGCTACTACCGAGAAGGCCCTCTGCCTGGTTCCCTGTAACTTGGCTTCTCGCAATGAGGGAACCGCCAGAAGGCCCTCAGCGCTGGACCTCAGTGTCCGGGCAGAAAGATGGGGGTGGAGACATTCCTTCAGGTATACTGGACCGAGGCCATTTAGGGCTTTCAAGGTCAGCACCAACACTTTGAATTGTGCTTGGAAACGTACTGGGAGCCAGTGTAGGTCCTTCAAGACCGGTGTTATGTGGTCTCGGCGGCCACTCCCAGTCACCAGTCTAGCTGCCGCATTCTGGATTAGTTGTAGTTTCTGGGACACCTTCAGTACAGTATTTGTAGTCATAGTCCATGTGGATTCTTCAGGAGACCCCTTGGTTGCCAAGGCCTTATCTCTAGGTTCTAAGAGGCAGAGAGGCCGTGCTGCAACCAAACAGGAAGTGACCTGCACAAGACACCATCAAGCATTGTATCCCCATGGCAATAATGACCAACATAAAGGGAAATTAAGAAGGAACTAAGCTAGGCACCTTCCAAGTAGTCTCCTCTATGAGACAACATGGAACTGCTTCCAGCCCATATTCATTTTGGATGCAGGACCCTGTATCATTGGGGAGTGAACCCAGCTTTTTATGGGATGCACACCTTCAGTTCTATCCTAAATAAGGGTCCACAGAGAGGTTCACAATCAACTATTTAAAAATGAAATAGCAGCAACAAAAACATCAACAGCCAGACACAGTACCAGAAAAGGTATATTCAAATAAAGCTGTTGCATGATTGCATACAGGGAATTTGTTTGCTGGGTCTCATGGGACAATGCATTCTATAACCTATTCACTGGTACTTCATCACCCTCTGCAACTCAGAGTGGTGGGACATGTGGTAGGACTTTCTTGCTGAATTGTGTGATCAGCTTCATGAAGGAAGAGCTGGTCTTTCAGATATCTAGGTTACTAACATGTTGACATGTGCAATGCACAGAGAACTTAAGGGAGGACGTCTCTCACCATGCTGAGCACTTGGAAGAAGGGATCAATAACATTTATCAAAGTTCCCCTCCCAAAATAATTATCTGCTATGTAGGTGCCCCTTCTGCTACTACTTCACTTATCTGCAATCCTCTCTCACACTTGCTGTTTACAATTCTCACATGAATCTTCTTCCATGAAGTGATGGAAAGGTTTTGAGATCTGGAAGATACATGTGGACATGTTTTTCTAGTAGCTATGCTAGCTGCTTGCAGGAAGGGTGGATGGTGCTGCTTTCACCGAATATTATCATAACAGCATGCAGAGAGTAAGAAAGAGGAACTTGGTCATTTGGTGCAACTCTAGTTAGTTGCAACTAAACATGAACCACTGTTCTAGGATTCCAACTACCGGTATGATGTAACCTTTTTCTAGATTTAGCGTATCTCTGTTTTTCACATGAGACTAGATTCATGTGAGTAGGTAAAATGCCACACCACTCTCTCACTATCAGTCCTACTTGTGAGTAGGTACCGGTAAGTAGGTGAGTAGGTACTTAAGACAGCTGTTTATCATTTTTGTTGTTAGTTCTGAAGGTCAATGGTTTAACTAACTTCTATATTTTCCTCACACTCAGACTGGAATTTCACCTTAACATTCTTAGGCCCATGGAAATCTGATCCCTCCCCTTTACCTTTAATTGATATAACCATAAGCCAAGGCAATAATATTCACTTCAACCAGGAGACCACTGAGTGTTCTGATTTCGAAGCCAGTTGCTGGGTTCATGATAAACCTTTGCTTTAAAGCCGAACATCACCAAAAGTTTACAGTAACAATTAGAAGTTTCTGTCCCATTTCCTTCAAACCTGGGCATGGCATGGGCAGAGAAAAAGGATAAGACCTGTTGTTACTGAAACACCTCCCTTGAAAGAAACTTTTCCAGAGAAGCATTACAATAGAACAGAAATCAGCTGTTTTAGATGCCTGCTACAACTTTTGTTTCAGCAAGCCTATCCTGACAAGTAAACAAGTTATGTATATCTGTATTAAAATTTTCTGATTTTATTTGAAAATCAATGCAGTAATTGTTTTATATTGTTCTCTGTACACCACTTAGGGATTTTTCCATTAAAACCCTTTATAAATTCTTTTAAATAAATCAATGCAATATAATACAATAAGATTAAAAACATAAACACTAAATCAATAATGCCAAATCAGTATTTTGGCAAACAAGTATGAACCTCATGAAATAAAAAAGAATAAAGTTCAATATTTGATCAAAAAGTAAGATTTAACCTTTCCTAAGTGATTTCCACAGATAATATGGGTCTGATGTTGCTGTGGCTGTGGACAGCATTATTTAAATCAGCTATGCATGCACAAACATTAACACTGGAAGTTTCTTGGTAATGGGAAGATGAAGCTTGATCTGTGATGTTCTGCAGTTGACCAAAATCTAACCAAATTCTGCAAACATTTCCCAGTCCTGTAGAAACCTATGAGCACAGCACTTCTTTAGCGCAAGAACCTCAATTACATAATTCTACATAAATATCTAATTGCTTACTCACACTTTTAAATGTGTGTCGTGTCCCCAATGGTAACTGTAGCTAGCTGTCAAGAACGCACGCCACTCCGAGAAGTCAGCGGAAGGTGTCTTGAAGTTTATTGTACAGCACACAGAGAAACGTGGAAAGTCCGTAAGGATTCTGAGGAGGCCATCTCAGAATCCCTCTTAAATACATTTTGCTGGGTGACTCCCAATTCCCCCCTCCCTTCTGCCCTAAGGGTCCGGGGGCAATCCTCTTCCCCACCCGGGATGGCTTGGACAAAAGAGTTAACTGCTCCGGTCTGCCCGTGCCATTCATGGGTGTCTTTTACATTGTTATTGCGATGCTGACGGTTCCGCCACGCCCGCCGCTGATGGCTCGTTAGCGGTCGTTATCGCCCATCCTGGGGTTGTTTACCCTGCAGGGCATGCCTGGGCGAGGCCGGGCCTTCCTGCGCTCGGTTTAACCCCTGCGCGCCTGGATCTGCTGTCGCCCCCTTTCCTGGCCCGCTGCATGGTTCCCCTTCCTGGCGCCCGCATGGCGCGACCCCACTGTCTAGTTGGGTCGCGACATCCTGCCCCCCCGAAACTGACACCCCCCTCCCCTGGGGAGCGCCCTGGGTTCCGGGGCCCCCCGGCCGGTTTGGCCACTGCTGGTGGAATCTCTTGACCAGCTGCGGGGCCAAAACGTCCGACGCCCACACCCATTCTCGGTCCCCTGTTGCAAAGTCCTTCCACTCCACCAGGTACTGCAAACGCCCTCTGTGGAATCTGGAGTCCAAAATGTCCTTGACCTCATGGTGCTCCCCTCCCGCCAGGATCAACGGGGTGGGTGGCGCCGCCACGGGGTGCCAACCGTCGTCCTCCGGGGACTTCTTCAGCAAGCTGAAGTGGAACACCGGGTGTATCTGTTGCAAGTTCTTTGGGAGTTCCAGCTTCGCAGAAACTCCGTTGATTATCTCTATCACTTTAAACGGGCCCAAGTACCGGGGCCCGAGTTTCTTGCTGGGGAGGCCCAGTTTCAAGTGCCGCGTGGACAGGTAGACCCGGCACCCCGTCTTGATGTCCCCCGCCGGTCTTCTTCGCTGGTCCGCCGTCCTCTTCTGTGCCGCCTTGACCTCCAGCAGTTGTTCCCGAAGGGATTCCCAGCACCTGGCCGTCCTCTCTCTCCACTTTCCGAGCTCCTCCGGCTCCCGGGCGGTGGGCTCCCCCAAGTCCGGCAGGTGCCTCAGGTCGACCCCGTAGACCACGGCGAAGGGGGACATCTCCGTGCTGCTATGTACGGAGTTATTATAAGCGAACTCCGCCAACGGAAGCAGCTGTGACCAGTCGTCCTGCTGGTAGCAGCCAAAACACCGCAGGTACTGCTCCAGCACCTGGTTGACATGTTCCGTCTGTCCGTCAGTCTGGGGGTGGTAGGCCGAGCTGAGTCCCTGTTCGATCCCCAGCAGTCCCAGGAACGCCTTCCAAAATCGGGACACAAACTGGGAGCCGCGATCGGAGATGACCTTGTCTGGAACCCCATGGAGCCGGAAGATGTGCTCCATGAACAGCTTTGCCACCTGGGTGGCGGTAGGCAGTGAGGCGCAGGGCACGAAATGGGCTTGCCTGGAGAACAGGTCCACCACGACCCATATTGCTGTCTTGCCTCGGCTGGATGGCAGATCCGTAATAAAGTCCATGGAGATCACCGACCAAGGTCGAGGTGGGACCTCCAGGGGCTGTAGGAGGCCCTGCAGCTTGCCCACTGCCGGCTTGCAGGTGAGGCAGGTGGGGCAGCCCGCGACGTAGTCCTTGACATCTTTACGGAGCGTGGGCCACCAGAAGCTCCGCCGAACCAGCTTCCACGTCTTGACGAAGCCGAAGTGTCCGGCCGCTTTGGCGTCGTGGCATGCTTCCAGGGCGGCCCTCCGGAGGGGTTCCGGGACATACGCGGCGCTCCCTCTTCGCCAGATGTCCCCTTCCAGTGTCAAGGAGTCCCGCAGGCTCTGTAGTTCCGTGTCTGTCGGATACGCCGCCACTAGTCTGTCGCGGAGCGCTGCAGAAGGCTGGCTGCGCTCCCGGGGGGGTGTCCCATCTTGACCCCCTGTCTGTCCCTCCTTCCTCCTAGCCTGGTTACGGGTGGTGACGGCTCGGGCTAAGTGTTTGTCCTCAAATAGCGGACGCATCTCCGTGCGGACGTCCGCCTCGTACTGGGGCAGGCGAGACAGGGCGTCCGCGAGGAAGTTGTCCTTCCCGGGGATGTGGCTTAGCTGGAAATCGTACCGGGAGAAGAACTCTGCCCACCGCATGTGCTTGGCGGTCAGCTTCGGTGGCTGTCGGAGGGCCTCGAGGTTGCGGTGGTCTGTCCAGACCTCAAACGGCTGCCTTGCCCCCTCCAGCCAGTGCCTCCACTCCTCAAGCGCCATGCGGATGGCCGCTGCCTCCTTCTCCCAGGTAGACCAGTTCCTTTCCGCCTTCCCAAACTTCCGGGACAGGTACGCTCCGGGCCTCAGGCGGCCCTCCCCGTCCCTCTGCAAGAGTACCGCTCCCATGGCCACATCACTAGCGTCTACCTGTACCACCATGGGCCGGGCTGGATCCACATGGATCAACGTAGGCTCGGCGGCGAACGCCCCTTTGAGCCCCTGGAAAGCCTCCTCCGCCCGGGACCCCCATTCCAGAGCCGCCCCGGGACGCTTGGCCCCCTTTCCTTTCCCCTTGGTACCTAGGAGATCGGTAAGGGGGGTCACCAAGGCCGAATAGTTGGGCAAAAAGCCCCTGCAGAAATTTGCGAACCCCAGCAGGCTCTGGAGTTGGCGCCGTGTCCGCGGCCGCTCCCACCCCAGGACTGCCTCCACCTTCCGGGGATCCATGGCCACCCCCGCCGCCGAGATCCTATACCCCAGGTAATCTAAAGAGGGGCGGTGGAACTCGCACTTGGGCAACTTGACGTATAGGTGGTTGTCCAGGAGTCTCTGCAAGACCTCCCGGACCAAACGGACGTGTTCCCGGGGGTCCCGACTGTACACCAGCACATCATCCAGGTAGACCACCACCCCTTTGTACAGGAGGTCGTGGAGCACCTCGTTGATGAGGCTCATGAACACCCCCGGGGCCCCGCTCAAACCGAACGGCATTACCAGGAACTCGAACTGTCCAAACTGGCAGTTAAAAGCCGTCTTCCATTCGTCCCCCTCCCGGACCCGCACCCGGTAGTATGCCTCCCTTAAGTCTAGCTTCGTGAAGATCGTGCCGGTACCCAACTGGTCCAGCAGATCCGGGATGAGGGGGAGCGGGTACGCGTTCCCTGCCGCTATGGCGTTCAACCCTCTATAGTCCTGGCACAGCCTCCGGGTGCCATCCTTCTTGCCCACGAAGATGACCGGAGCCCCCATGAGGCTCTTGGCGGGGCGGATGAACCCTCTGGCCAGATTCTTGTCCAGGAACTCCCTGAGGTCCTGGAGTTCCTCCCCGGACATCTTGTAGATGCGTCCCTTGGGGAGGACCGCATCTTCTGGGATGTCGATGGCGCAATCTGTGCGGCGGTGGGGGGGCAGCTCGTCTGCCTCGGTTTTCCCGAACACCGCCGCCAGATCCCGGTACTCCGGGGGTATCTCCGGCGCCACCACATCCAGCTTGCCCTCGCCCCCGTGGACCCCTTTGGCCTCCCCCTTTCCGGGGCACTGGGGGTCCGATTCGCCCCTGTGCTGCCCACACCTATCCAGGTCGAACGTCAGGCGCCCTGAGCGCCAGTCTACTATGGGGTTATGTTCCATCAGCCAATCCAACCCCAGCACTACCTGATACCCATCCGTGGGGACCCTAACTAGCATCCTGGACTCCCGGTGGTCCCCCACCCACAAGGAGACCGGCCCCACTTCCACCCCAAACGGACCCCCCTTTATGGGACTGCCGTCCATCTGGACGAAAACTAAGGGGGTGCTCCGAACCTGGGTGGGCAAGTCCAGTTCCTTGGCCACTTCGGGGTGCAGCATGCTGTGGTCGCAGCCCGAGTCCAGCAGCGCATCGCCCGTCCATTGCTTGCCGCCGTCCGGGTTTTCCAGCCTCACCCGGACCAGGTTGGGTGGTCTTCCCGCCCGTTTCTTGGGGTCCGTTGACCCTGGCGGGACCTGCAGCCGGGCGTCCTTCACTGCAGGTCCAGGTCGTTTCCCGACTCCGAGCCTTCGGAGTCGGACTGGCGCTTTTCCCTTGGCTCCGACGCGACAGCCGCCCGGCTCCCGGTCTTGGGTGTCCGGCTGGTTCCCGACGTCGCTTGGGACCCTGCCGGGGTCCGAACCTCTTCTGGGGGTCGCTTGGGGCACGCTGCCGCATAGTGTCCTGCCCCCCCGCACCTCATGCAGAGTCCCTCCCGGCGTCTCCTCTCCCGTTCCGGGTCGGGGGTGCGCTTGGGCCGGGGGACCCCCGCGCCATTGGCGGGACGGGGGGTCCCTGAGTTCTCCGTGGGCCTTCGGTCCTTGCCCGCCCTGGGTCCTAGCTCCAGCATCCCCAGGTCTGCTTCCAACTGAGCCACCATGCGGCACCAGCCGTCCAGCGTCGACAGCTCCCGAGGGGTCCCTTTCACTACGGCCCACTTGCGGAGCTCAGGATGGAGGCCCTCCTTGAAGTAGTGGACGAGGACCTCCTCGTTCCAGGAGGAGATTTGGGCGGCCTCCCCCCTGAACATGTCTACATAGTCCTGTACCGGGAGACCCCCTTGCCTGGCCTTCTGGACCCGTCGCTTCGCCTTCTCCTCCGCCTGCGGGTCTTGGAAGCGCTCTCGAAGGGCCGCCAAGAAGTCCTCCAGGTTGGCCAGAGCTGGATCCCTGCGGTCGACCAGGAGCATGGCCCACTGGCCGGCCTTCCCCTGCAGGGAGGAGATGACCGCCGCTACCAAGTCCTCTGGGTCGTAGTCGTCTCCCCCGTACCTTCTGGCGTGGTTCCTTGCGTGGAAGATGAAGGTGGAGAGTTCCGCCGGGTCCCCCTCGAAAATGGACTTCAGCTCCGGGGGCGGCCTGCGCCGCGCCGTCGCCCTCTGGCGGACGTGCCTCCCACGGGTCTCCGGGATCGCTGCAGCGCTCTCGTCCTCGCTGCTGTCGCCCGTGGAACTCCCCGCCACTGCGTCGTCCTCCAGCCGGCTGCTGCGACGTCTTGGCGGGGAAAACGCCTGCCCCCTCGGGGCCGTCCCATCCAACCACGTCAGCCGCTGAGTCGTTCCGGGCTCCTGACCTGAGCCCTCCCTTGGGGTCTGCCGACTGCAGACCCCCGATCCCGCGTGGCCTCGGCTCCCGCCGCCGCTACGACTTGTCCGGGGCACCGCGCCCCCACAGGCCTGGTCCAACAACCGGCCTGACTCCTCACCGACCCGCAGCCGCTCCCAGATGAGGTGGTTCAGCTGCTCCTGGAGTCGCCGTAGCTCGCCCAGGCTCCCGCTGTCTGGTCCGGCCGAGGAAAGGCTCCGTTGATTTGAGGTGAACAGATCCGCCGGCCGCTCGAGTAGGGTGCTCGAGGTAACGGGGGTCTGAAAACGTGCCGCTCCGCGCCATGGGGTCGCCATCTCGGTAGCTGCCGGTAAGCGATCCCAACACGATACGGACGTCGAAGTTTTTGGGGAGAATCCTTACTATGTCGTGTCCCCAATGGTAACTGTAGCTAGCTGTCAAGAACGCACGCCACTCCGAGAAGTCAGCGGAAGATGTCTTGAAGTTTATTGTACAGCACACAGAGAAACGTGGAAAGTCCGTAAGGATTCTGAGGAGGCCATCTCAGAATCCCTCTTAAATACATTTTGCTGGGTGACTCCCAATTCCCCCCTCCCTTCTGCCCTAAGGGTCCAGGGGCAATCCTCTTCCCCACCGGGGATGGCTTGGACAAAAGAGTTAACTGCTCCGGTCTGCCCGTGCCATTCATGGGTGTCTTTTACATTGTTATTGCGATGCTGATGGTTCCGCCACGCCCGCCGCTGATGGCTCGTTAGCGGTCGTTATCGCCCATCCTGGGGTTGTTTACCCTGCAGGGCATGCCTGGGTGAGGTCGGGCCTTGCTGCGCTCGGTTTAACCCCTGCGCGCCTGGATCTGCTGTCGCCCCCTTTCCTGGCCCACTGCATGGTTCCCCTTCCTGGCGCCCGCATGGCGCGACCCCACTGTCTAGTTGGGTCGCGACAATGTGAGCACTATTTTCATTATTAACAGGAAGAAATGCCTATTTTACATGGCCCAATACACATATAGCACCATCAAGTGCACACACATTTAAATGATTTTCCTACATTAAAGGAAGCAGTGAGTGGGACAGGATAAAACCCTTTGCAGAAAAACCACTAATTTACAGTTACAGGTAGGTAGCCATGTTGGTCTGCCGTAGTCGAAACAAAATAAAAAAATTCCTTCCAGTAGCACCTTAGAGACCAACTAAGTTTGTTATTGGTATGAGCTTTCATGTGCATGCACACTTCTTCAGATAAACTGAAACAATACAAACTAATTTACAATACAAGTACAGTACAGTGGTACCTCGAGTTACAAACGCCTCAGGTTAGAAACGCTTTAGGTTACAAACTCCGCTAACCTGGAAGTGTTACCTCGAATTGAGAACTTTGCCCCAGGATGAGAACGGAAATAGTGTGCCGGCGGCGCAGCAGCAGCAAGAGGCCCCATTAGCGAAAGCACGCCTCTACTTAAGAACAGTTTCAGGTTAAGAACGGAGCTCCGGAACGAATTAAATTCATAACTAGAGGTACCACTGTATTCATAATTTAGTAACTTAAAGTATGACTGAACACAAAATAACAAAAATGTTATTATGTAACTATATATTTTAAAAAAACAAACAAGCATGCTTATCTGTAGGTTTAATGTTAAACAATGCAGGACACATTTAAGTATTAATCTCTACTATTGCACTCTTTTCAGATCTTCACCATCACACACAAGAAGCATTTTTTACATAAATCTTCAAATATAGTTCAGGTGCTTAGCAGAAAATGCAATGCAATACAAATCTAAAGCTTTGGGGCAGCTTTAAACACATATGGCAGCTACAGTTTAGGTTATTGCTGTAAGCACACTTGTACTGACTTCAGTGAAACTTGGAAGTGTTTGGTATGCAGGTGTTAATTTGAGTCTTTTAACTTTCAGATCCTCTGTCATTACAATCAAACAGTTCATAAACATTGCTCTCAAATTCCATTACATTGTTTCCAGCACATAATTAGGTAGTCATTTTTTCACACAAAATGAATTGTGAGAACTATTTATCAGGTATTAATGTGATCTAATTTTTTGGAAGACTAGTCCATTATCAATTCCAACAATAACACTTCAGACAGAGTACTTCAGAATTACCACTATGCAACCAATAAAATAACTGAATATATAATTGTCAGATAAACAAACACACAGGACTATCTTTTAATCATTCAGAAAGCAGTCACATAAGATAATGATTCAGTCATTCACATTACAACTACAGAAAACCCACTTAGCCTGACCACCAGTCTTTCCCATTCTCAAGCTTCTGCCTATCTTGCCTGCTTCCTCTAAGTACATATAAAAGAAATTAATGTTATGTTAACTGCATGAAAACTGAATTAATAACACACCAGCAATAACCTTTTGCTGCTGCTGGAAACAGACCATTATAATTTTGTTTTCTAGTTTTCAAACCAGAATGTATTTCCTTACAAAGAATTTATGATTCTTTATATCACACCTGAAGCTCTGTTCTTCACAGGTATTGACTGTACCAAAAGGGAAACTACACAATGTTGTCTCAATTTTCTTTCCTGTCCCATCTTGACATTTGCAGGAAGTAATTCTAGTATAAAATGCACTGCTATCAAAACAACTTCTGAACTTTCCCTTTACTCAAAATGCATCCTCTGATTTATACATATATATATAAGCAGTTACAGAAGACACTCTCCCCCCAAAAAACTAGTAACTGGGTTATGAACATATAAAGCATTTCTTGACACATCAACAGGTTCTCAGAGGTTTAATTGCCAAAACAAAGGATGAAAACAACAAAAGAAAAGAAAAGGATCAGGGCATGATCTTGAAACTGCTCAATGAACTATTTTTCTATATTACCTTATTCCACTGCTATGCTGAAATAAATTAACAATCACTTTAAAAATACCAAATTACAGCAACTTAAAAAACAGGTGTTTTATTAAAAAGGATAGCTGTGAAAGCTGAGAAATGGATATGAATTCTGGGGAACCGTTCATGTTTATCATTATTTACTCAGCAGTCCCCTCATGTCTCGAACACAGCTTTAACTCTTGTGCATTTATTGCTCAAATGTTGTAACAGCCTATCTCTAAATATATGTTAGGCTGGGCCAGTGGTAAATATTTATTAGACATAAAAATGACATATTACTTCAAAGTGACCAATGTAACTATATCACAGGTCCAGCTTTTGCCTACAGGTTAACATAGGATGGTTACAACTTTGTTACAAAAGCATTTTAAGGTATCTGTCATGTAGCAGCTCTCCTCCTCATTTTATATCCAGAACAGGATGTTTCCATTCAACTGTTCCATGAGCTTTGCTGCAGCAAATCTTGCATTCAGGAGAGGCATCAAATCTCTCATAATTAAAGTGATTCATTTCTATACCCAGTTTCCTCGCTCTCTCTTGTGTAGATTTCTAAACCTCTAACGTAAGTAGAGCTAAAACCTTGCCATACAACTCTGCAATTAATGCTTGCACTACAAAGTGACTATGAGCTAATTTAACTAACATGAAATGTTTTTTCCATGTATTGGAATCAGCACAGGGGTGGTGTGTGTGTTTGTGTGTGGAGATCAGCACCATTTAGACAGACAGCAGGCAAGAAAGCTATTTCAAACAATAAAGGTGACAATGAAGCTACCTGGTGTAACAAAGTAGTAGAAGCTCACCCAATCAACAGATTGTAAGAGACAAAACCTCTCTTCAACATGTCAAAACCAATGGGCTGCAAGGTAATAGGGTTAAATCATTCACACATTTCAGCAACAGAGGAAAGACGCCATCTGGGGCTATTCTTTAATCTTATATAATTAAAAATAGATGTACTATCAAATCCCTCTGCTTGGCAACAGACTGAAGTCACAAGACTATCTAAGAGCACCTAAGGTTGAGAATAATTAATACAATTAAATCCACTTTTTCAGATAAAGCATTTGAAGAAGCACGGATTAGAACTGTATGGGCCTATGTGACCGAGCAATATTCCCATACACTCTCCTACTCAACAACAAAACAAGGAAGTAAACTAAAAAGGGCCAGGAGTTGGACAGAGAGTGAGTACAGGTCATAAGCACAAGGTGGAAATGGAATCTGAAGGGAGCCTGGTACAAAAGCTGGCAGGAGAAAGGAAGTCTCAGTTGCTACCCCACCCCCACCCCACCCCCAAAAAAGATCTGTGGTGGAAGAGAAGTCATCACTAATTAACAGTAAAGAAAAGGTATTACTTCCGGAGGTGTAGGATTTATCTGCCTCAGGCCGTGGGAAGTGTCACTAGGTGGATATGAGAATCCTGTCAGGAGGAGGCACCAGGGATGCCATGAGTAGGAAAGTGGGCAGGAGCTTGTTAAGGAGGGCAGAGTAGAAGCATATGGCTAAAGGGAGCTAGCTCTCGGAAAGGGGTAAAACCCGGATCTACACGGATCCTCCACTTTTTAAAAAATAACTCCAATAAACCCAGTGTCAGATCACATCTGGAAGCCACGCCTACAGATTGGACTATAAAAAACGTGGATCCAACACTTTGCCGCGCCACAGCACCAAAAAAACATGGATCCGAGGCATATGATTTTTATATTCAAACAAAATAAAACCAACATGATACTTTAGACCACATCTTAGTCTGTAGACAACACCAAAAAATCACGCACCCACTGTTTCGTGCGGCCACAATAGCGCAAAGACGTGGTTTAAAAACACGGATCCTCATGGATCCTCATGATTTCTGCACGAGATCAGCCCAAAGTCACCATCAGATCAAACATCATGACCATGGGCACAGAATGCACCACAAAAATCATGGAGCCACCGCTTCCTGGCGACACCACGGCCCCAAAACGTGGTTCAGAAGCACGGATGCTCATGGATCCTAACCCTTTTTAAATTGGGCCACACCAAACTCACCGGCAAATCACACATCATAGCCAGGAGCACAGCCTGCACCACAAAAAACATGGATCCAGTGCTTCCAGGCGACACCACGGCCAAAAAACGTGGTTCAGAAGCACGGATCCTCATGGATCCTAACCCTTTTTGCATTGGGTCACACCAAACTCACCGGCAAATCGCACATCATAGCCAGGGGCACAGCATGCACCACAAACATCCCAGATCCACCTCTTCCTGGCGACACCACAGCCCAAAAACGTGGTTCTGGAGCACGGATCCTCACGGATCCTCACCCTTTTTGCATTGGGCCACACCAAACTCACCGGCAAATCACACATCATAGCCAGGGACATAGCATGCATTAAATAAAACATGGCTCCACTACTTCCTGGCGACACCACGGCCCAAAAACGTGGTTCAGAAGCACAGATCCTCATGGATCCTAACGCTTTTTAAATTGGGCCACACCAAACTCACCGGCAAATCACACAGCATAGCCAGGAGCACAGCCTGCACCACAAAAAACATGGATCCACCGCTTCCTGGCGGCACCACGGCCCAAAAACGTAGTTCTCAAGCAGAGGCGTAGCAAGCCCAGGTGGTACCCGGGGCGGAATTTTTTTGGTCACCCCCCCCCACTTTAATTTTAAAAAAATTTAAAAAAATTAAAAAGTGTCACCCCCCTCTGATGGTGCCACTTTGTGAGGTGTGGGGGGTTGTGTGTGTGTGTCTATTATCTCTTTTTTTTCAATAAAGTTAAATAAAAAAAATAATAATAAATGGTAAAAATTTAAAAAAATTAAAAAGTGCCACCCCCCTCTGATGGTGCCACTTTGTGAGGTGTGGGGGGTTGTGTGTGTGTCTATTATCTCTTTTTTTCAATGAAGTTAAAATTTAAAAAAAAAAAAAAATTAAAAAAATTGTTTTTTTTTAAAAAAAAAATTTGTTTTTTTTTAAAAAGTGTCACCCCCCCTCTGGGGTGGAACCCGGGGCGGCCCGCCCCCCCGCCCCCCGTTGCTATGCCCCTGTTCTCAAGCACGGATCCTCACCCTTTTTGCACTGGGCCACACCAAACTGACCGTCAAATCACACATCATAGCCAGGGGCACAGCATGCACCACAAAAAACACGGATCCACCACTTCCTGGCAACACCGTAGCCCAAAAACGTGGTTTTCAAGCGCGGATCCTCACGGATCCTCGCCCTTTTTGCATTGGGCCACCCCAAATTCACCCTTTACTCAAATATCTTCTACATAACCACAGATCTGACCACAAAAATCATGGATCTACTGCTTCATGGACCTGGCCAGATGCTACCCTGGATCTATTGGCCAATTTTTAGGTGGGTGTGCTGGGATGGAGGAAACGGAGTCGGCTGAATCTCAATCCATTAAAGATGGGAGTCCAATGGCTCGGCCGGAATGATTTCGGTTCGGTTTGCCAGCTCCCAGCTCTTGATTGTGCGCAATAGTCACCTGTACCCGCCATCAGGAGTCTGGGTGTGATCCTGGACGCTTCTGTCTCTATGGAGGCACTCGTCATAAATGTAGCCAAAATGGCAGTCACCTGCAAACTAGACTACCTTAACTTGCTCTACGCCTGAGCCAGGGAGGACAGGGTATAAATGGGATGGGATGGGATGGGATGGGATGGGATGGGATGGGATGGGAGGAAGATACGCGGGGCTACCCTGGAGACTGCTCTAGAAACTCCAAATGGTCTAAAATGCAGGTGCATGAGTTCTTACTGGGACTTTGTGGAGAGCCCACATTCAGTTGGTGGTTCATCAGCTGGATTGGCTCCAGGTGGAGTATCGAATCAGGTTCAAGGTTTTGGTGCCAACCTTTAAAGCCCAAAACAGTCTGTGACCTTTCTTATCTGTGGGAATTATCTTCCAATACACCCCCCAAAGAGTGTGACGCTCATCTAACAGCAACCTACTGGTGGTCCCTGGCCCAAAACACATCCAGCTGTCCTCAACCAGAACCAGAGCCTTTTTGGTGGAACACTTTGTCTAATGAGACCAGGGCTCAGCACAATCTATCTCAGTTCTCTCACTCCCTTGTTGTGGTGAGTGGGCTTGCACATTCCTATGACCCTTGTGAGCGAAGCCGTCGGGAATCTCATACTCCCAGCAGGGTCACTCAAGGTGGTAAGGTCAAAGGGAAGGAGCTAGACAAAGAATGATCCAAGAAGTCCTCAACGGCAGAACAGGCAGATGATAACAAGCGGTATGTTACAACAGCTGTGAAGGCAGATGAAGGCTGCAGCAGATAGGATCTACCAGTTTGTAATGACTATTCATGCCATCGGAACAGAACCATACTGCAAAGACTGTGCGTTGGTCAGCATGCACTGATCTACATGTGGGATGTATAACACTGGTGCAGTCAATCACAACATTCCTAGAGTGTACACAAAGGGGTCTTGGTCCTCCAGCTAGAGTTTCCTGTGCCTGGACTGAGATCAACTTCCTTTGTGTGACCAGAGGTGGGAATGGCCTTACCTGAAAGTACACAGGTTTGTGCCATTCTCCTCTCTCTTCCCTCGGATCTTCAAGCAAGCAACATCTCAAGAGAAGATGCTCTCTTGGCTTCCAGCCAAGAGAGGCCACATGGAGCCTTCTCCCTTATGGAGAGACTCCACATGTAAATACATTTAATCTAAGCTAACCTGCCTTCTGAGACTTGTAAAAGCCTGGAAAGTCTGTGAGTAAAACCTTTATACTTTTATAAGCTTATGTGTCGTGTATTTTCTTTTAAGAGGGAACCAGGGGAAATATATGCCAGGATCTGCCTTGTTCTAGAAGTTCATAGGAACTTAAACGCCACGTTTTGCTGCGTTTTATTGGGGATGAGAAACTCTGCTAGTTTGGAGCTTGTTAGCATAAGCTGGGATAGGAAATATTAATCAATATTCCCTCATCCACATTCCCACTCATCTCCCACACTACACGCATAAAACAAATTGCAGCCCAGAATCACATTGGCTAAGACTCCCAGATCCCTTTCACAGGTACTGTTGTCAAGCCAAGTGTCCTCCATCTGTGCATTTCATTTTTTTCTACCCAGGTGTATTACCTTACATTTCTCCCTATTGAACTCCATTTTGTTTGTTTTGGCCCAGCTCTCCAGGCTATTCAGGTCATTTTGAATTCTGACCCTGTCCTCTGGGGTATTAGCAACCCCTCCCAGTTTGGTATCATCTGCAAATTTGATTAGCATGCCCTCTATTCCATCATCCAAATCATTTATAAGAAAATTGAATGGCACCAGGCCCAGGACAGAACCTTGTGGAACCCCACTAGTCATTTATTTCCAGGATGAAGATGAGCCACTGATGAGCACTCTTTGGGTTCGGTCCGTCAATCAATTACAAATCCACCAAACAGTAGCTTTGTCTAGCCCACATTTTACTAGCTTTTTTGCAATAATATCATGGGGGACCTTTTCAAAGTCCTTATCGAAATCAAGGTAAGCTGGTACAAGGGAAAGCAGGATTGTAATTACCGTAAAAATTACTGTTCACTTTGGATCAGCAGTCTCAACCTAACCCACTACATGGGGAGAGCCATGTGTTCCTTTGTAAGGCAGGTGGAATACAGTGTGATATACTGACAGCTGTTTTAAAAGATGTTAGTGTAACTTAAAATCCAGTATCAGAATAAAAGAAAAAGGGTGGTCCCTGTGTGGATAGGCAAGTCTGCATGATGGGGCCACCTTTAGTGACCATGTGGCCTGATGTACGGTAAGAGGGTTCTAAAATCAGTCCTGAAAGCAGACACACACATACAGGTAGCTTTTGCTTTCCCATTAACAGGGTGAACTGAAGCAAATGCTTGCCTCCCTTTGGGCTTACCGGTAGCAATATTTCCTACAGCATTCTTGTCAAAGGACATTGAAGAGTTAGGTGAGGGTCACTTTTCTGTTTTTCCACCAAGCCCCCAGACAAGAATGCTACAGCATCAGCCCCAAATGCTCAGTCTCATTACAAAAAATACTCAACAGAGTTAGGGCTGAGAGTAGGTACAACCATCATCTTTCCAGTCCTCTAGAAGCTAACCCTTTTGGTCATTTTGGCCATGGAGCCAAATATCTGTTCCCAAGTTTAAAGAGTCTAAACAAGAACAAGCTTGCCCTTTACATACAAAAGCCCTGAAATTCAATCCATTGGGCGACTGATAATGGGGCTGTGAGGAGGGAAGTGAGGACCAGCACCTTCTCTGCCCTCCACCTCCAACAGCTACGTACACCTGAGAGTTTCATGATGGGGTTCTATTTGAGAAGCTGAATGTTTATAAAGGCACTTGGCCAATTTCTGCCACAGAAACTCTGAACAGAGACACTCTGCGGGTTCAGCCCCCAAAAGAAACTGCTCTATGGTCTCTGTGTTGGGAAATGGGAACAGATCTTGCTCATCACCAACCCTCCCTCCGCAAATCAGTATCACTATGAGGCTGAATTGAACAGCTTGCTGCAGAGTTTTAAGAGATACTGTACGTTTCTGTGGTGTAGTAGTTAAGAGCCTGGTTTGCTTCCCCGCTCCTCCACATGCAGTCTGCTGGGTGACCTTGGGCCAGTCACACTTCTCTCTGAACTCTCTCAGCCCGACCTACCTCACAAGGTGTCTGTTGTGGGGGTGGAAGGGAATGGAGATTTTTAGCCGCTTTGAGATTCCTTAAAGGTAGAGAAAAGCAGGATATAAAAACCAACTCCATGAATAAGAATTCTATGGAAAAGGACCATCCCTGCCATGATGATGAAAACTATGTGTTTGGATTTTGCTCTATTATACCAACCTGTGGAATATGACAGTTCGCAGTTTCAAAATCTATTTGGCCACAGTGGATTGACAATCTGGACACACGAAAACCTGTTGAAGATCTTTCGAATCAATGCCTATGCAAAAGCAGTGGTACCAGTCCTTGCAGTTTCCTTCACAGTAAACCATAGATAGGTCACCACTGGGCCTCCTGCACCCTTCCTTCAAAAAACATACCGGTAGTGACCAGTGGTCTTCAAACAAGGAAGATAAAATATTTAAGCAATAGGTTAGTGTATCCTTCCATCCCTCTGGGCATGATCTTAACACAGTAATGTGACTCTCTTTCAAGATTTGTCTCTTCTTGGGAGCAATTTCCAGTTGAAAATATTTTGTCGTCTTTCATGATAGGTTTTCCCACTGTACTGTATTATTTCTTTAGCAATCCAGGGTCTAATGGCAGCCATATCCTTTTGTGTGAACTGTATTTGGGCATCAGAAGCAATTAGATGTGCAATGGTACATGTGAAAGGACCGCAGTCACTAGAATTACCTTGCCTGGGTATATCAGTTGGTGCAAAAAAAATGACCAGTCCGCAAAACTATAGGGACATTTTGAATCCATCTCATGCAGATATGCTAAGAAGGATGTTATTGCATCAATCACAGAGTGGTTAAATCCATGTTTGGAATCTAGGCAGAGCATGGTCTTGCTTTTAAAAATGATTACTATCAGTATCCAGAGCTGAACCTCAGTGTCTGGGCAGAACGACGGGGGTGAGGACGCTCCTTCAGGAATACTGGACGGAGGCCGTTTAGGGCTTTAAAGTTCAGCACCAACACTTTGAATTGTGCTCCGAAACGTACTGGGAGCCAATGTAGGTCTTTCAATATTGGTGTTATATGGTCTCTGCGTCTGCTCCCAGTCACCAGTCTAGCTGCCACATTCTGGATTAGTTGTAGTCACCTTCAAAGGTAGCCCCACGTGGAGCGCTTTGGATTAGTCCAAGCGAGAGATAACTAGAGCATGCACCACTCTGGTGAGACAGTCTGCAGGCAGGTAGGGTCTCAGCCTGCTTACCAGATGGAGCTGGTAGACAGCTGCCCTGTATACATAATTGACCTGCGCCTCCATGGACAGCTGTGAATCCAAAATTACTCCCAGGCTGCGCACCTGGTCCTTCAGGGGCACAGTTACCCCATTCAGGACCAGGGAGTCCTCCACCCCAGCCCGCCCCGTCCCCCAAGAACAGTACTTTTGTCTTGTCAGGATTCAACCTCTATTTGTTAGCCACCATCCATCCTCCAACCACCACCAGACACTCACACAGGACCTTCACTGCCTTCACTGGTTATGATTTGAAAGAGAGGTAGAGCTGGGTATCATCCGCATATTGATGGACACCCAGCCCAAACTCCCTGATTATCTCTCCCAGCGGCTTCATGTAGATGTTGAAAAGCATGGGGGAGAGGACGGATCCCTGAGGCACCCCACAAGTGAAGGCCCAAGGGTCTGAACACTCATCCTCCAACACCAGTTTCTGGACACGGCCCAGGAGGAAGGAACGGAACCACAGTATAACAATGCCCTCAGCTCCCAGCCCCTCTAGACGGTCCAGAAGGATGTTATGATTGATTGTATCAAAAGCCGCTGAGAGATCCAGCAGAACTAGGGAACAGCTTACACCTATGTCCCTAGCCCACCGGAGATCACCGACCAGGATGACCAAGGCAGTTTCAGTCCCACGATGAGGCCTGAATCCTGATTGGAAGGGATCCAAATGGTCTGCATCCTCCAGGCGTGCTTGGTGTTGTTCAGCAACCACCCACTCAATCACCTTGCCCAAGAATGGAAGATTTGAGACAGGGCGATGGTTGGTCATACTGGCTGGGTCTAAAGATTTTTTTTTAAAGACGTGGTTTAATGACCGCCTCTTTAAGCGGGTCTGGGAATGCTCCCTCACAGAGGGAAGCATTCACCACCTCACAGAGCCCATCGCCCAGCCCTTCCTGGCTAGCTTTTATTAGCCAGGATGGGCAAGGATCAAGGAGACAGGTGTTTGGTTTCAAGCAACCTCTCCACATCCTCGGGGGTAACGGATTGAAATTGATTCCATGCAACTTGACCAGACAGGGCTCTAGCACTCTCCCGCCTCAGCCCTGCTCCCACCATGGTGTCTACGGCTCCTTCCAAATTCTTTATTAATTTTTACCTTCCCATAATTGAGATATGCATGCCATCCACACCTATTGTTAAAACTTTCAAGACCACACACACACACACACACACACAATTTCCAATTCTAGGTAATTTGCCATTGGAGAAATTCCATATATGATTATAAAAGTCTAAAGCCAAAAATTATTTAAAAATATGATTTCATTTCTAGATCAGACAGACAATATTTTTTCTACTCTATATTTCTTTCTTTATCATATACACATAAAGTTTCTATTTTTAAACAGGAAATAGTTTTGTAACCTAAGGTCTATTATACAAATCCATACAGATGTTCATTTTGTTACAGTTCTGTTAAGTTGTATACAAATTATAAAGATTCCATTTTTTTATGTTCCTCCATGGGTCTATTATTTACTAAATTGGTGAGTTTTGCCATTACTGCATATTCTGATAGTTTCTCTTTCCATGCATCTATTTCAGGACATATATCAGATTTCCATATGTTAGCCAACACCACTCTGACTGCTGTGGTCATATAACTGAATAGTTCCACTGACGATTTCACAATAGCTGAAGGAGTCATCCCCAACAGCATAGTTTTGGGGTCCAATGCAAATTTAGGGTGTTTTTTTTAATTTACATTTTTTGCATTTCGAAATGAACTTTCCTCCAAAACTTTTTGGTTCTTTCCCAGGTCCACCATAAATGGAAGAAGGTCCCTTGAGGTCTATGACATTTCTAGCAATGTCCATTCATTTCATCATTCATCTTCTGTATATCTTTCAAATTTATATACTATCGAAAGAACATTTTTGTATTTTTTGTGGTGCAGGCTGTGCCCCTGGCCATGCTGTGTGATTTGCTGGTGAGTTAGGTTTGGCCCAATGCAAAAAGAGTTAGGATCCGTGAGGATCCGTGCTTCTGAACCACGTTTTTTGGCCGTGGTGTGGCCAGGAAGCGGTGGATCCATGTTTTTTGTGGTGCAGGCTGTGCCCCTGGCCATGCTGTGTGATTTGCCGGTGAGTTTGGTGTGGCCCAATGCAAAAAGAGTTAGGATCCATGAGGATCCGTGCTTCTGAACCACGTTTTTTGGCCGTGGTGTCGCCAGGAAGCAGTGGATCTGAGATGTTTGTAGTGCAGGCTGTTCCCCTGGCCATGCTGTGTGATTTGCTGGTGAGTTTGGTGTGGCCCAATGCAAAAAGAGTTAGGATCCATGAGGATCCGTGCTTCTGAACCACGTTTTTTGGCCGTGGTGTCACCAGGAAGCGGTGGATCCATGTTTTTTGTGGTGCAGGCTGTGCCCCTGGCCATGCTGTGTGATTTGCTGGTGAGTTTGGTGTGGCCCAATGCAAAAAGAGTTAGGATCCATGAGGATCTGTGCTTCTGAACCACGTTTTTTGGCCATGGTGTCGCCAGGAAGCGGTGGATCCATGTTTTTTGTGGTGCAGGCTGTTCCCCTGGTCATGCTGTGTGATTTGCCGGTGAGTTTGGTGTGGCCCAATGCAAAAAGAGTTAGGATCCGTGAGGATCTGTGCTTCAGAACCACGTTTTTGGCCGTGGTGTCGCCAGGAAGTGGTGGATCCATGATTTTTGTGGTGCATTCTGTGCCCATGGTCATGATGTTTGATCTGATGGTGACTTTGGGCTGATCTCGTGCAGAAATCATGAGGATCCATGAGGATTCGTGCTTCAGAACCACGTTTTTGCACCACTGCGGCCACACGAAACAGTGGATGCGTGATTTTTTTTGTGTTGTCTACAGACTAAGATGTGGTCTAGAGTATCATGTTCGTTTTATTTTGTTTGAATATAAAAATCATATGAATTCATGAGGATCCATGCCTCGGATCCATGTTTTTTTGGTGCTGTGGCGCGGCAAAGTGTTGGATCCACATTTTTTATAGTCCAATCTGTAGGCGTGGATTCCAGATGTGATTTGACACTGGGTTTATTGGAGTTATTTTTTAAAAAGTGGAGGATCCGTGTAGATCCGGGTTTTACCCCTTTCCATATGATAGTGTTGTCATCCATCTCGATTGGCTCCAGCATTAAAAAAAAAACCCACACAAAACAAAGTAAAGCTTGCTCGTGCTGCAGGTGTGGGGAACATTGGGTACTCTGGATATTGCTGAACTACAACTCCCATCAGCCCTGGCCATTGGTCATGCTTGCTGAGGCTGATGAGAGTTATGGTTCAGTAACATCCATGGGCCAAATGTTCCCCACACCTTCATTTGTGGGTCACAAAAACACAGATATTTGTGGGTTATAGTCTAAAGTCCACCCCAAATCCACTATCAAAACACAATTTGCATCTATTTCCAGGGTTACATTGTGTGGGGACAGCATAGGCATGTGCGGCACATTTCAATAGGGTGTGCACTGAGGGATTTTTAATTTTTTTTAGGTGCACATTTATTGCTAACAAACTCATACTCAAATCATAAAGGGTATTATTTTTATGTCTGCGACAAATCCTGTGGAGGTAAAGAAAAAAGATGCAACTACCACACGATTGGGTCACCTTACCTTCAATGAAAGGTTAATGTTTTAGGCGGGGCTTTAGCTTTACAGATTAATTATTATTATAATTATACCCTGCTCATCTGGTTGGGTTCCCTCAGTTATTCTGGGTGGCTTCCAACACATATAAAAGCATAATAAAACATCAAACATTAAATAAATGAATAAAGGATGGCTAGTGAATGACAAAAGGCATCTGAACAACACTGAATAGCCTTGAAATAAATCAGCCTTGGTGGTAATGTACCCCCGCCCCCTCCACTATGGCCATATAAATGTAGTCAATTAATTTAACCTAAAGGGCTTTAGGAAAGCTCTTGGATAATTACATACTTTGGAATTACATACTTTTGAGGCATATAAGCAAAGGAGAAGCAGGACTGTGAATGAAATGAGAAGGTTGTAAATAAAAAAATCAGAAATGTGTCCAGACATTCTAGGCTAGTGGCCAGACCATCAGCAGCTTTTACTTACCATCTTAGAGGCCCCTTCGACGCAGCGGCATGTAAAATTCATAATGTGTCAAGAATAACCACACCTCCATTTTCTGTATAAGTTCCTATTACCGTAGTTCTTGCTTCAAGAATGAACATTCTACTGCTCAGCCTGCAAATGAGCTGCCCAGAGCTTCATTGACATTGATTCTGCCAAGCCTGCAAGTAAGTTCAAAGAGGCAGGGTAAAGGCAGATTTCCAGACACATACAACAAAACTGAATAATGACTTACTCACATTTTTTCAATCTCTTTTCTCCACGATAAGTCATGCTAACTGGCATGCATACTATTCTATACCTGTTAATTCAGAAACTATGCTAAATTGGTTAACACTGAGTTTATTGGAACTTGCTTCCTACTAAATGTGCTTCCAGTACAGAACTCATTTCCAAATTGACAGCCTATGTATTGTAAACATGCCTGGCCCAACTGAACCTACTTTTGACAACAACATTGTAAAAATTAAACCAAACCAGGTTTCCGAACTGCTATTCCTTCAGGACCTATCTTTCAGATTGCAAACAGCGAGACAGAGTTTCTAGGCACAAAACAGTTTTGAAATTAGCTGCGGTATCTTGATTTTGCTTTTCAGAGGCCATCAGATAGCAAGAAGCTGTGCTTGGATATGAGTACTGAAGATGGTGATCTGAATGAATTTGCACAAATTATGGAGCCTCATCCTGAAAGGTACTCTGATAGGGCATGCATATTTACATTATAAAACTGTGGCCTGTGTGCGCACACCAGGAGATGTTTTTGGAGGTTTCTACTGCAGATGATCACCTGGGGAAATGAGAAAGAAGCCAGGGAAATACAGTGATCCCTCGACTTCCGAATGACCCGGCTTACGAGTTTTTCGAGTTGCGAGGGATCAAAGCGGCCGCCGCTTCCGAATTTTTTCGACTTCCAATTGGAAGTCACGGCCGCTTTAGATGCGGTTTCCTCGAGTTCCGAAGGTTTTTTTGACCTACGAATGTGTTCTACCAACGCATTCCTATGGGGACTTGACTTACGGTGATTTCTACTTATGAGGATTCCATCGGAACGGATTATCTTCGTAAGTCGAGGGTCCACTGTAGTTAGAGTAAAACCCTTCATGAAATCCACAGAATGCAGAAGCAGATGTGCATTTGGTGGGGCTTTAGCTGGTCTCTTTCCAGTGTTACAATATAAGTGGCTTTTGGAAGTTCAGAAGAGTCACCATTGTGGCACCCATGGGCATTGGTGTGCCAACCATTACCTTCCATGGGGCCCACAAAAGGTCTCAGTAAATATCTACCCCCCAAAAAAAAATCCACAGTACATGAGAGATAGTTTGCTCTTCTTCTTTAATTTGTGTTTGCAATGGCTCAGTCTTTCCTACATTGAACATGGGTTCTCAGAGAGCACGGTGGTGGCTGATGTGGTTGCCTGGTTTTTATTTTGTTTTTATTAAGGGAGGCAGCTGATGGGGTGTGTGTTAAAGTTATACATTTGATGAACATAAAATGCTGTATTTAAGTGCATTATGGGTTTTTTTAAATATCGGAACAGAACTGGGTTTTTTTTTTACTTGGTGTGGTAGGCAGTCTTGTGACTGCATCACAAGCTTTAGATCTGAAATCTGAGTAACTACCTCTCTCTCTCTCTCTCTCTCTCTCTCTCTCTGTGTGTGTGTGTATGTAAATGAGACTGTGTGCAACACAGAGACACAAGATACCGAGCTGCCAGCATGCAGAGGAAGGAGAGAGACACATTTTTATTTTAGCAATAAAAACCATTAAAGTTGCTTAGGTTCTCTCTGGGACCAGAGGGAGAAGTACTTTATGGAACTGAGTCATTGCAAGTTTTTTTGTTTTTTGTTTTTGCATTGTACGGTATACATTTTTGTTATTTAGTATCATTTAAGTATTTAAGACTGTTTTCACCTGCAGTAAAGCTTGAAAACTCATTTCTTGTGGTGAAGAAAGTTTATTTCTGCACATTTGGGACTTCCATTGTACAACTCTAACAGGAGGGCATGCGCTGACCATTTTGTGCTCCTGTCTCCTGCTCTTTTAGATGTGGCAGCCATTTTTTGTTATGCCACACCCCATGGCAGCCATTTTCTGACTGGTGCCCATGGCACTTTTTCAGAATTCCGTGACTCTGTTGACTCTGAAAGTTTGGTGATCCTTGTTCAGAGGCTACCTCTAATTTTGGAAATATGTCAGATGCATGAGTGTGCTTTATGGGGAAAGAGCAAAAGGCAGAAGAATGGGGAGAAAAGGCAGCCATAGGAGAAGCAGCAGCCCTGTTTTGGAGACAGTGGGAACTCATTCCCCACTGCTGGATGGTTTCCTTGACATTGGGCTTCCTCATAATTTGCCAGGAAAAGGGTATGTCTGAGGAAACACATATGCAAAGCACAGGAAGGAGTCCTGTGGTTAGAGATTGAAAGAGAGAAAATAAATCTTCCCCTGGGCTGAAGCCAAAGGCCCCCAAAGTCCACTGCTTAAAAAAATGTCCTGGGAAAATATTCCCAGGAAAAGATGAATTGTATACCATCATTGGGCTCTGATGTTTCTGTCAGGAATTAATGAGATCATTTGGAAGCACTTATGTACCAAGTCCTCCAGGCATTTCATCAACACTTCCCAGTTAAATATGTGAAATGTTGTTAAAAGTCTTAGAAAGGTCACACAAGTTTATCCACTTTTCAATATGAATCTATAGACATAAAATTAGAGCCAAATATGTTCTTTCATACATGGAAGGGCAGCTTTACACATTGTGTTGGAGTGGTTCACAGTAAGTAACTCACTACATCTACACTTTTAGTGTAAAAACACTTTTAGGATAAAAACCCCTTCCTTTTAGTCCATGTGGGAACCAATGACACCGCAAGCCATAGCCTCCAGAAGATCAAAAGTGATTATGAGGCGCTGGGCAGGAAGTTGAAGCAATTAAATGCACAAATTGTCATCTCATCTGTCCTCCCAGTTGAACGCCGTGGCCCAGGAAGAGAGGGAAAAATAGGAGAAGTGAACAACTGGCTTCGCAAATGGTGCCGGCAGGAACAGTTTGGATTCTTAGATCACGGCAGTTTCTTGAAGATGGACTTCTGGCAAGTGATGGGCTGCACCTCACAAGGGTTGGGAGGAATGTTTTTGCCAACAATCTCAAAAACCTCATCAGGAGGGCTTTAAACTGACTTCTGTGGGGGAGGGAGACAGTGGTCCTGAAGGTAGGAGTCTATCAAATGCTGAAGATGATCATCCAACTGTCAAGGACCAAATGGAGCAAACAGCACACAGACCTAGTGGTGGGAGGAAAAAAATCCTTAAGTAGGAGACTAGGGGGAATGATCAATGGTTTTCAATGTCTGTATACAAATGCACAGAGCATGGGAAATAAACAAGATGAACTTGAGCTCTTGGTACAGCAAACTAAATACGACATAATAGGCATCACTGAAACCTGGTGGGATGAGTCTCATGATTGGAATGTAGTAATAGAGGGATACAATCTATTTCAGAGAAATAGACCAAACAGGAAAGGAGGAGGAGCGGCGTTATATGTCAGGGATGTGTATACCTGTGAAGAGATCCATGATTTAAAACTTCAAAGCCAAATTGAGAGTATCTGGGTCAAAATTAAGGGAGAGAAAAATAACAGTGATCTCATTGTGGGAGTTCACTATAGATCCCCAAGCCAAACTGAGGACATAGATGATGCCTTCCTGGAACAGATGACCAAGCATTCAAAAGGAAATGAGATAGTAGTAATGGGGGATTTCAACTATCCTGATATTTGTTGGATGTCAAACTCAGCCAAGAGTATAAGGTCGAACAGATTCCTCACTGGCCTTGCAGACAATTTCATTGTCCAGAAAGTGGGAGAAGCAACAAGAGGATCAGCCATTTTAGATCTGGTCCTAACCAATAGTGATGACCTGGTTAGTGGGGTAGAAGTGGCAGGATCATTAGGTGGGAGTGATCATGCTCTTCTGGAGTTTATTATACATCAGAAAGGAGCAACCAAGCATACTAAGACTCAAATTCTAGACTTTAAGAAAGCCGACTTCAGAAAACTTAGGGAAATGCTGGGTGTGATCCCATGGTCAGTAATACTAAAAGGGAAGGGAGTTCATGATGGATGGGAGTTTGTTAAAAGGGAGATATTAAAAGCACAACTTCAAGCAGTACCAATGAGACGAAAACATGGAAGGTGCCTAAAGAAGCCAGGGTGGCTATCTAAAGAACTTTTAACTGAGTTAAGATTTAAAAGGGATATGTACAAGAAATGGAAAAAGGGGGAAACCACCAGAGAGGAATTCAAACAAATAGCCAGCACATGTAGAGACAAAGTCAGAAAAGCTAAAGCACAGAATGAACTCAGGCTTGCTAGAGAGGTTAAAAGCAATAAAAAGGGTTTTTATGGGTATGTCCGTAGCAAAAGGAAGAACAAGGAAACAGTGGGGTCACTTAGAGGAGAAGAAGGTGAAATGCGAACAGGGGACGCAGAAAGGGCAGAACTCCTCAATACCTTCTTTGCCTCAGTCTTCTCCAAAAAAGAAAACAATGCCCAACCTGAAGAATATGGAGCAGATGATTCAGCAGGGGAAACACAGCCCAGAATAAGTAAGGAGGTAGTACAAGAACACTTGGCTAGTTTAGATGTATTCAAGTCTCCAGGGCCAGATGAACTACATCCCAGAGTATTAAAAGAACTGGCAGAGGTGATTTCAGAACCACTGGCAGTAATCTTTGAGAATTCTTGGAAAACAGGTGAAGTCCCAGCAGACTGGAGGAGGGCAAATGTTGTCCCTATTTTCAAAAAGGGCAAAAGAGAGGACCCAAACAATTACCGCCCAGTCAGCCTGACATCAATACCAGGAAAGATTCTAGAGCAGATCATTAAGCAAACGGTCTGTGAGCACCTAGAAAGGAACGCTGTGATCACTAAAAGTCAGCATGGGTTTCTGAAAAACAAGTCATGTCAGACTAATCTGATCTCATTTTTTGACAGAATTACAAGCCTGGTAGATGAAGGGAACACTGTGGATTTAGCCTATCTTGATTTCAGCGAGGCCTTTGACAAGGTGCCCCATGATATTCTTGTAAAGAAGCTGGTAAAATGCAGGCTAGACAATGCTACCATTCAGTGGATTTGTAACTGGCTGACTGACCGAACCCAAAGGGTGCTCATCAATGGCTCCTCTTCATCCTGGAGAGAAGTGACTAGTGGGGTGCCACAGGGTTCTGTCTTGGGCCCAGTCTTATTCAACATCTTTATCAATGACTTGGATGATGGGCTTGAGGGCATCCTGATCAAGTTTGCAGATGACACCAAATTGGGAGGGGTGGCTAATACCCCAGAGGATCACACTTCAAAATGACCTTAACAGATTAGAGAACTGGGCCAAGGCAAACAGGATGAATTTTAACAGGGAGAAATGTAAAGTACTACACTTGGGCAAAAAAAATGAAAGGCACAAATACAGGATGGGTGACACCTGGCTTGAGAGCAGTACAAGTGAAAAGGATCTAGGAGTCTTGGTAGACCACAAACTCGACATGAGTCAACAGTGTGATGCAGCAGCTAAAAAAGCCAATGCAATTCTGGGCTGCATCAATAGGAGTATAGCATCTAGATCAAGGGAAGTAATAGTACCACTGTATTCCGCTCTGGTCAGACCTCACCTGGAATACTGTGTCCAGTTCTGGGCACCACAGTTCAAGAAGGATACTGACAAGCTGGAACGTGTCCAGAGGAGGGCAACCAAAATGGTCAAAGGCCTGGAAACGATGCCTTATGAGGAACGGCTTAGGGAGCTGGGTATGTTTAGCCTGGAGAAGAGAAGGTTAAGGGGTGATATGATAGCCATGTTCAAATATATAAAAGGATGTCATATAGAGGAGGGAGAAAGGTTGTTTTCTGCTGCTCCAGAGAAGCGGACACGGAGCAATGGATTCAAACTACAAGAAAGAAGATTCCACCTAAACATTAGGAAGAACTTCCTGACAGTAAGAGCTGTTCGACAGTGGGATTTGCTGCCAAGGAGGGTGGTGGAGTCTCCTTCTTTGGAGGTCTTTAAGCAGAGGCTTGACAGCCACCTGTCAGGAATGCTTTGATGCTGTTTCCTGCTTGGCAGGGGGTTGGACTGGATGGCCCTTGTGGTCTCTTCCAACTCTAGGATTCTAGGATTCTATGACACTTTGGGTCGTGGTGGCTTTGGCATGAATCTGATGGAGGGCTGGAGGTGAGGGGTAGGTACTAAGCAGCCTCCAAGAGAGAGCAGACTGGCAGCACTTGTTCCCCTGCTATAGGGAACCACATCGGCACAGGAATTGCGTCATGGGCAGGCAGCACAGGTCTTGCAGACTAGTCCCCAGAGAGGGATGTGTGGGCTAATTCAGTAAAAAGTCTTTATTTTGACATTAGCATGATTAACTAGAGTGGCTGGGGCAACCCAGTTGGATGGGTGGGATTGTTGCTATGTATCCTCTAAATAGGACTCTTGTCCTTTGCTTTCTCTCGGCTGCCTGATGCTAGAGAGAGAGGAGCCATGATGTAGAGCTCCGTGAATGTAAATATGTAATAAAGTAGTTTTAGCTACAATGCTGAGCTACTGTGTCTATACGCTACTGCGCACACTTACTGCTGATTCCTGAGTGTGCTGGATGTCTGCCGACACCAGTCGCTGTGATGTTCGGGTTGAAGAAGCTGATAAGCTCCCGGACGGTCTTGGAAGGCGAGATCATGCCAGTCGGGCATGTGTCTTTGCTGTGTCTTTCCTGAGAGTAAAGACCGTTCCATAACAGGGATATGAGTAATACATTATTATTATTATTATTATTATTATTATTATTATACTCTCAACTCCTCTCATCCTACTCAGCCACCGGGGCTGGTGGAAGTCATAGTCCAGCAGCATCTGGAGGTTCCCCACACCTGGCATGGATATCCCTTGATAGCAAGGATGGGGAAACAGAGGCCCTCTGGATGTTGCTGAATAATACTCCCCACCATCAGCACCAGCATCTTCCTTGAGCCTTGATGCTGGCTACTGGGACTGCTGGGAGTTCAACAAGTGTTGGAGATGCCAGGCAGGTCTGAGTCCTGCTTTTATGGCTTGTGAAGATGCAGCTTCCTCCACCTGCATGTCACTTCCCACCTAAATGCTGCCTTGTCTTTTTCCAGCATCCCACTGGCTGCTGGCCAGTTTGATCGAGAACTCTACTTGATTGGCATCAGGCGACGTATCACCAGGGAACTTCAGAAGAAGCAAGCACTCAAGGACCAAAAAGCCAGTGCCGTCTGTTCTGTTTCCTGACCTCAAAGGGCCATCCAAAGAGAGCTTTTCTGAGCTGGGCACAAGAGGAGCTTCTGACTGCTCCCCACAGTGAAAGGGCCTGTGGAGGACAGAGCGCCAGCACCTGTTGCTTGGGGCCTCCTGCCATCAGGTCTTTGGAACTGCCTTGTCGCTGCTGTGCCTGGAAACATGGAAGGAATGCTCTGAGGTTGACAGCAGCTGGCTCAAAGAAACCTGTCCAGTGGGGCTGGGGGGACTTTTCTAAACTGAAATGCTCCCTTGTCTCATTGATGCTGTTTTGGGAAACTTGTTGCCTGAAAAAGCGTCATGGGCATCCCTTTTGTGTTTCAAGACCACGTACTCACATCTTGGTTTTCATCAGGTGCCTCTGGGGACCAGCTTTGGGAACAAAGGAACCTTCTGCATCTGTATTTTTGCTCCATTCATTCCCTGCCATCAAGAAGCTGAATATGCAGAAACATTTGAGCATGCTGCCAGCTTCATTTGCCCCCCAAAACACATTGTTTTCTCAATTCCAGAAAGAGCAAAGTCCCCATCTGGAACAGGCACATTTATTTTTGAAGTAGGAAGTGCCAGGGAGAGTGCCGATGGCATGTTGCAACTCCTGGGAAGGGCCTCAGATATCTTCACTCATTCCCTGACCTGGACATAGATTAGTAGTATTAAGAAATAGAAGGCTTTCTGGTTTCATTGAACCAAGAACATTTGTTGCTTGTCTCTTTCCAGCTGGCTACAAAAATCAGTATTCTTTGTGGCAAAACCAAATATTGACTTGTCAACAGGTACAAAGCAGGGACGCAGGCATGTTGGGAGTTTTGGGTTTACTCTTCCACCATTTGGTTGCTTGTTACTGCTCTGGACTGCGTTGTGTGACCATAATTTAATAAACAAAGAGCCAGATTTCTAAAAACTTATTTCAAATGTGTCAAGCTTTCCTTCCTCTTCAGCTGTAGTTTGCATCGCTGATTCACCATCAAACATCCTCACACAGCAAACAGAAGGCATCCCATCAGGTTAGGATAAGCTTTCAGTCATTTTGAAAAGGCAGGACCCCACCCCTAAATGTTGTGACATGTTAAACTCTTCTCAGAGTAAATAATGCAAAAGGAAATTACCGGTAATATGGTTCCATGTTGGAGTAGGAGCTTGTTTCTTTAATAGGTTGAATTTTGTGCCTCATGGCAAATTTCACACCTATAAATGCCCCAAAGATGCAGGAATCTACTATTCATCACTGTTGTGCACTAATGGATTTGGGATGGGGGGCATCTTTCTGGTAGTGACTGGTTGAGTTGCCCCTCTTTCACAGGAGTTAAAACTTTGCTTCCATGTGGCAGGGGCCACCAATTTGAATGTCTTTTAAAAATTACAGAGTCCTGATGTGCCTCTGTGGATCTACCAGTCACTATCAGCCATGATGGCAGTGTACTGCCTCAGTTTTGTCGCTTCCTGCCTCTGAAAACCGTTTTCCAGAAACCACAGGAGGGGAGAATGCTGTTGTTGTACTCAGGTCAAGCTTGTAGGGTTCCCATTGGGGCATCTGCTTGACCACTGTGAAAATTGAATGCTGGACTAGGTTATCCAGCAAGGCTCTTTTGTTCATGATGGGGCATTGCAAGCAGACTTGAAGCTACCACTGGCTAAGCTGCTGTAACTCTATAGAGGCAGAGGAAAAGACTGGCCATGGGTAAGTGGGCAGTAGGAAAGGAAAATAATCCCATTCTTCAGACAGCCCAAATATTCACCTAAGGCTTCCAGTCACTGTTAAGCACTCTATACTCTTCCTGCCTAAGTGAAAGACCATAATAGTGGCATATACAAGTATTGTAGTAAGAATGTACTTCTACACCACTCTGTTTGTTACCCAGCTGAGGGACCACCTCTTAAATAAAACATAGAACCAAGGAAATTAATTCAAGTCCAGCACCCAGGAGGGACCTAGCATTGATTGTAGCTATTGCAATAGGCTAGAGCTCAACTTAATGTTCTAGCTGAACCGCCATTTAAGAAGTCTGCCATGAGGAGCATCAAAACAAGGGTTTTTTGGCAGCACACGAAGAGCCACAAAATATCTAAACATTCTTAAAACATAAACATCCTTTTACATACATCAGGAAAGGTTACGGGTCATGAGAAGTAAAAAAACACACGCATGGCTCCATATCAGTATCTTCACCCTTGCAATCACCTTGGAGTGACCAAATGTGGCCAGGCCATTGATCTCAAATGTCATGCTTCTATCACTGCTGCTCTGGCAACCAGGCCTTTGGACTATTGACATGCCTTCCTTGTATCTCACTTCCCTTCTACTTTCTCCCAAGAAGATTCAAGGATAGCTGGTTTTACAGTCTGGAACTAACTCATGATAGAACAACATCCTGGAGGGCCATCTGTGCCACTTTGCTAGTTAGGAAACTTCACACAGAAATCAAACCTTTCCCTTTGTGCATTCTAGCTAAGAGGTTAAAAGCAATTAAAAGTGAAACATTGAAATGTTGCAATCAAAAATATACACCTTGGGTCTCTAATATTTATATCTGTATTTTCCTGTGGCCAAGCAAAAATCAGTATGTAATCACAACACATGACCTGTTAAATTCATTTATTTGTGTTCTTTACTACCATGGAGTGGAATGGGTCTTGGTTGCTGGGCTGCAGGCACCTGATTTAGGACAAAAAATCAACATGAACAGAAACTTCGGGAATAATAAATAATCATAATAATAATAATTTTATTATCTAAACCCTGCCCATCCGGCTGGGTTGCCCCAGCCACTCTTGGGTGGCTTGCAACACATATAAAATCAAACAGCAGGCTGTTCCTCTGTGGGCAGCTCTTTCCACTGTCTTTTCACTGATGCATGTTTTGCTGTTCGTTTAGGAAACTTAAGAAGAAACTGTTTCCAGAGCCAAAGGTGCTTGAGTTGACAGGCGAAGAGTGTTCCTTTCAAAGTTACGAAGGTGCCTGGAGAGCCTGCACAAATCTTCCTCTCCTGGGCTCACACACACATGGGAGCTGCTTTGGCAGGGGAACCACAAATCTCGACAAGTGGATCCGAGAGGGCTTGTTAACGGAAGAGCCGATACATCCTTGGGAGCCGCCCATCCTTGCTGGAAAGGGCTGCCTGGATGTGTTCGTAACTGGGCAGCTCAGTCAAGTCCCCCAGGGAGGCTACAGCCGGCTTGTTCCTCAGCATCTTTGTCACCACCCCCTCTTGATGTCGCTAGCATTCACTTTGCCTAAAGAAGGGGAACAAAACTATCAGGCATGGCTTCAAGGGACATTCAGAACCAATACCAAGTCAAGCCACATTGCCGCTGTTTCTGCTTATGCAAATTTAGTTTTTAAAATTTGGTGCTGAGTACATGTAGATATTGGCTATTGGACTGTAATGGTGAACTGTAAGGATAACAGGCAAATGCTTCCAGCCCAAGGGTTGCACCTTCCAAAGGCACTGAGTGGGGCTAGAGCAACAGATGCGAATGTTATTTTGTTAAGATGGGAGGTAACATTCCAGTTGTGTAAAAGCCAGAGGTGTCTTTTCACCCATACATCTCTCTAGCCTCCACCCAGCCAAATCAAGAAACATCAGCACAGCTAAAGGACACGTTCCAAGCAGGCAAAGGCACCCAAGGTAGTGCAGAGCACACCCTCTGGAAAGTCATGAAGGCTGGATCGAGAGGCCCAGAGGGATGCATTCAGCCTCGGAGCTGGAGGCTCCTCACCTCACCTTACTATTAGCAGGAGACGAGTTGGGGGTGACTAGCACAAAAAGGGAAATCTAAGCCAGGAAGGAGGTGCAATAAGAGCAATGGAGATCAAGGGGCCAGCAAACAGCAGTCATGTGGCCCAGAGAAAGAAAAAAGTGGCTAGAGAAATGAGAAGGATCTAAAATTGCATTAGGAGCCAGAACTTTGTGTGTGTGCCCAGGGGTGTCAAAGTGATGTGGGCACAATCAAGTTGGTCTTGGTAAGAGGCCAAAATAAAACTGATGGTTACAAAAATATCTTCTCCCTCAGAGAAGCTGCCCTCTAGCTGCATATTGTCTACACTGACTGGCAGCAGCTCTCTAGGTTTTCAGGCAGAGGACATTCCCAGCCCAAACTGGAGATGCTGCTGGGGATTGAACCTGATACGTTCTGCATGCCAAGCAGATGCTCTGAGCTATGAGGCGTAGAAAAAGAGACCCTAGAAAAGCCAGTCAAGTTCACTTACCAATCAAGACGCAGAGCTCATGGGGCAGCTTCCTCATGCCAGTTGCCAACACCTGCCTTCCGACATCCTTAAAAATAACCGGCCGAGACTCCAGGTTCATCATCAGCATGGACTGCAACTGAGTCTTTGCTCGCTCAAGTTCAACCTGGAAGAAGAGACAGAGGACAAACGCAACCTATGCTTCAGGCTTTTGTTTCATGCGCTCCATGGGAAGGAAGGGAGCAGGGTCAGTGACAAAGACACCAGAAAGTCATGAGCAGCAAAAACCTCCCCAGGAACCTGGAACTCCTCCCAGGTACCCAGATGGGAATTTGCTGCTGCTACTCTGTTTAAGAACAGCAGGTGAATTCTAGGAATATGGGGAACAGCTAACCTCTCCAACTGCTCCTGCCATTAAAATGAATTCCCGGGTGATTATTTCCACCATTTCTCGAACCTGGAAACAAATAATGATGTAAGTAGATGAAAAGCAGCAATGAAGGTGGCTGTCAAGTGGGGACAGGAAGGATGGAAGGAAGGCAACTGTATAAAATGCTGATCACCAATGAGTTCTTCCTGGAACCCACGAAAGATGAAGAGTATCACCCAATCTTGCCCCATTGGGAGCAGAGGGATTCCAGGGCTGCCTGTACGCCAGCCTTGAAAGCTTTTAGCTGTGGTTGTAAACGCATCCCCACACTGCAGTTACCACTGATCAGCTTGTGAGGTGGCCAGAGGAGATGCCCAAGACCGGACACCAAGTGGTTTGTGATGTGAAATCAGTCCAGGAAAGCCACCCGCCTGTCTGGGGTCTGCACTGGCATGGATGCACAGGAGGCCTGTGTCTTTGTAGCTGTGGTGGTAGGCTGTGGCATTGTACATCCAGTGATGCCTGGGAAGAGGAGACGCTAAGGTGAACTCCCACAGACAACAATTCTTGCTGGCTACTCCACCCTCGTCTCACTCTTTTCCTCTGCTCAAAACCTCCCCTGTGTACAAATGCGCAATTCATCCCCAATGCAGAAGCACAAGTCTGGGATCTCAGACAAGGAGGCCTTGTGAGGGGATCTGTCACATTGCCCCTTGAGCAGAAGAGACTCACCGGTTGAGCACGTTGAGGTACAGCCGGGTGAACATGCCTTTGCCTGGCCCTCCAGCAGAAAAGGACCCACCTCCTCCCATCATCATGTTCAGGACCGCAAAGGGGATAAAGTCTTCCTCCTAGAGTGGGGAGGGGAGCAAAGGCAGTGGGTGGCTGAGAGTTCGGCGAAAAAGGATGTTGAGTGCAAGCAGAGGCTTCAGGGGGCGGGGAGGTCCTTACCAGAAATGAACAGGTTTCCAGCCCAATCATGATGTGGGTCAACTCTGGGATGGGGGTGGGGCCCAAACTCACATCTGACATGTCTTTCTCCAGCTGCAGAGGGAGAAATTAATCAGAAAAAGAAACCAGATGCTCAGCGCAGACTGCGCTTCTTCCAATACGAAGCCTGCGCCACCAACTCCACCTGGAAGCACTTCTTTAAGCACCCACTGGCTAGCAGGAGTGGATTTTCTCTGGCTTACCTTGAGGATCCCTCCTGTGTACTGGGCGACAGACCTGTCCACTGCTGCAGCTGTACCACTCCCCCACACAGGCTCAGCTCCAAGGAAATACTTCCGGGCGCAGTCCACCAGCTGGTCATGCTCGATCCCGACGCCAGCCAATACCATCCTATTGGGTGTGTAGTAATTCCGCATGTATGAATGGAGAACCTTCCTGTCAATTTTGTCTATGTTCTCAGCCGGGCAGAATCTGTTCAATCCTACAGTGTTTTCACTGAAAGCTGCCTATTGGGAGAAAAAAATGGATGGAGAGGCTCTTTTTTGGGGGGAGAGAGGGAGGCGATCCACAAATTTATTTGCATTCCCTTGCCTTATAAGAGACGACGAGTCCCAAGAGTCTAAGTAGCAAGAGATTAAACGTAAAAGGACCCCTGACCATTAGGTCCAGTCGTGACCAACTCTGGGGTTGCAGAGCTCATCTCGCATTATTGGCCGAGGGAGCCGGCGTACAGCTTCTGGGTCATGTGGCCAGGATGACTAAGCCGCTTCTGGCGAACCAGACCAGCGCACGGAAACGCCGTTTACCTTCCCGCTGCAGCGGTACCTATTAATCTACTTGCACTTTGACATGCTTTCGAACTGCTAGGTTGGCAGGAGCAGGGACCGAGCAATGGGAGCTCACCTCATGGCAGGGATTCGAACTGCCGACCTTCTGATCGGCAAACCCTAGGCTCTGTGGTTTAACCCACAGCGCCACCCGCGTCCCAGCAAGAGATTACCGCTGGCCTAAATATGTTTATCAGGCAAGACAATAAAAGTGTTTGCCTTCAGCAGAAATTCAACTTTTGTGAACATAGAGCACCAGCAACAAAACCAGTGGCTTAATCACAACAAGATGGAGATCGTCTAAGTGAGCTGTTCTTGTGTCCAGGAATTAGGGAGGTAGCCTATCCTAGAACAGGTACACAGTCCGGGAAGGCTCTCAGCACTGGACAGCTGTTCCGGTAATGCCCCTAATTTGGACCACTGAGAGTGTCGTCCCAAAGAGCACCCTCATAGTCAGTTCAAGAGATAAGCGGTCTCTTAGCTACTGCTCTTTTTCCTAAGCTGTGCAGCTGAGGGATTCTCAGGTATCACACACAGAGCGCTCAATTTCAATCTCAAAAACTTGTTCCTGGAACAGATTCAAACAGGACCTACTGCATGAATCATCTCTGTAAGCAGCGGCTCTGGATCGGGCCTCATGTTCAGGTCCTCCAATTCAAAGCGGACCGCCATGCGTGTCATCTCAATCTCATCTGTCCCAAGAGAAAAAAGCATCCTAAGAACATACGAAGAGCCATGCAGGGTCAGACCTGTGGCCCATAGTCAAGCATCTGGTCCTCACAGTGGCCAACCAGGTGCCTCCATTGGAAAGACGCAAGCAGGATCTGAGCACAAGAGGATCCTTGAATGCAGCTCACAGAGCCAAACTCAAAGCAAGGCCAGGAATGACACGATGTCATGTTACTTCTTGACCTTTTGGTCAGTGTACAACAGCACATTTGCTGAAGTGGCACTTACGATGGCACATTCACATGCCATTCTCATGTGGAAGGAAATTCCTGTCTGAACCTCAATATGGTCCTCAAAACAGAGCCAACCCTCTGAGTTGCCAACAAATAAATTTAACTGCCCCCATGCTACTCTTCTTCTGCCCCCAATCCCCATATTCATGCTATCTGCTGCAGCAACCACCCTGCCCTTAGCACAGTATTTTGTAATATCTAGACTATGGCCCCTGTTATGTCTTTTATCTGTGGACACAGGGGCTCCCCAAGCCAGGATTTCATGTCCTCTCTCCCTCCACAGTCTCAAGATTTGTACCGCCTCACCTGATAATCTGGGCTGTAGCACCACATCAGACAGCAGACTGACAACAGTATCCAGGCCTTTGGCATCGGCTGAAACGGCGTACATGGTGGTGTCCCTGCAATGGTGGATGAATTTGGGTGGATGAACAGTTTAGGACATTCAGCCTCAGTGAAGTCATGGCCCCTGAGACACCTCCTACAATGCTGTGACTCTGCTGAGGCCCCTTCTTAAACTATATGAAAAAGCAGTCTTAACTGCATGTAAAGAAAGTGCACCAGACTTAAGAAATCCTGGAAAGCTACTACCAGTCAGAACAGTTTTGTTATTTATTTACTGCATTTCTATCCCAACTTTTCTCCAAGGAGCACAAAGTAACCCACGTTGTTTCTTCCTTGTTTAATCCCCACAACAGCCCTGTGAGGCAGGTTAGGTTGAGAGAGGCAGCGACTGTCCCACAGTCACCCAGTGAGCTTCATGGTTAAGTGGGGATTTGAACCCTGGTCTCCCAGGTGACACTCTAACTACTACACAACACAGGCTCTAATTTGAACCCTAAAAGGGATTAACTTAAGAGGTGGGAGTAAAAGTAGGTCCTACAGTAAAAGGTCTATTTTAGAGGTCCATATATTATTTAGTGTCAGGGGCTGGCCGGGTTCCGAAGCAGTGTCGGAGGGCACAGCTGACCAAGACAGGGCTCAGCTGACGCCCGAAGAGTTATTGAGGGTCTGGGATCAGGAACAGGCGCAGCCCCTGCTAATGCCAGAAGCGATAATGAAGCAGTGGGAGGAAGCCCCAACCGGGTCTCCAGCGCAGCCAATGGGAAGGGATCAGGAAATGGAGACCGGGGAGGAGTTGAGGCTAACAGATCCTGCCAGAGCATCAGACACCACCAGCGTGGATGATGAAAGTGAAAGGGAAGGGGCAGGTGCCGCACCTCTCAAGTCGAGAGCACGGAAGCGGAAAGAGGGGAGGCGGCGCCTGGGTTTCCCAAAGCTCCTATGTTGGGGGAGGAGTCGCAAACTGGTACTTCGGGGATCTGACTCGGAGGGGTCGGATGCAGAACTGTAATGTCTGAATTGACTGATGCTGTAAATAAAGCAATTAGTTTAGTAGACGGTGTTTGTGGATGCTTACTCCCGAGGAGGCCACACATCCTTCTCACAGCATCCCCGAAGTCTTCGTCACCTCCTCAGGAGTAAAGCAAAGCCAGCATGAGTAACGCGGAAGAGGCAGCGGCGGCAGCCCAGCAAGCAGGCGGTGGACAGATCCCCACCTGGGAGGACAGAGCTCGTGAGCTGGAGGTACTGTACCGAATTAGTCAAGCCAGGCTGGAGGAAGCACGGATTCACGCTGAGCAGGGCAGGAGTGCACAGGCGGGAAGGCGGATCACCATGCTAGCAAGCAGGTTTCAGGGCAAGCCAGAGCAGTACATAGGATTTAAAACGGACATGCTATATGCCTTGGAGCTGCAGAAAGACTCCTTTAAGAATGAAGCAGAGCAGGTCGGTTTTATAATTTCGCATTTTGATGTAGCTGCTCATGATTGGGTGAAACCACTTATCATGGCCAAAAACCCAGCGCTTCAGAAAGTAAAAGCGTTCTTTCAAGCGATGGACGTTGTTTATACGAGCCGTTCCGAACAGGAGCTAGAATCGCAGGAACTCTTGCTGTTGAGGCAAGGAAATATGACTGTGTGAGAATTCTGAGGAAAGTTTTCGCTGTTAAGCCACCGTCTGGGATGGGACACAAATACGCCCCAAATGGTAGCGCTTTTCAAGTTAGGACTGGCGGATGAGGTGAAAGACTCTTTGGCGAGAGGGGGTCCCTACAACGACATGAAAAGCCTCACAGAAGCAGCGATGGCGATTGGAGTCAGATTGGAGCTCAGAGACAAAACTAAGAAGGAGGGGAAGGTGGGAAGGTGGTTCAACTTTCGCATTCCCACACAAACGGAGAAGCCGGCTGGCGCGCAAACGCACCTTCCGGAAGAAACGCCCATGGAACTGGGCGGAGCGCACGCGCGCCCCTATTCAAATGCAACGGTTGCCAAGGGAAGTGACGTGCAAGGCGGGAAGGCGCCCAGAAAATGTTTTGTGTGTCATCAAACAGGGCACCTAGCCAAGGCGTGCAACAAGAAAAAGGTGTGGCAAGGCATGACGGGGGCTGTAACAGGAGAGGGGGAGGAGGAACCAGCAATGCAGGGAAACGGCAATGCCGGCTGGCAAGTCACGGGGGCGGCCAGTCAGGCAGGAAAGCAGTAAAACGTCCACCTTGCAACGCACCCCAGATACACCCCCCCAGCCCACCGGAACACACCCTCCCCAACCCTCCCAAGCCAGGAATCGTTATGGAAGTTACTTTAGAACTCCCCAATGGGTTCAACATGCAGGTCCCCGCCCTGGTAGATTCTGGTGCATCAGCAGACTTCATGGATATGGACTTCTCTAGGCAGCACCAGCTTCATCTTCTGCCTTTGGGCTTTCCCCTGCAAGTCACCACCATTGATGGGAGGGAGCTGAAAGGAGGGGCTGTCACGCAAAGTACTCCCCCCATGAGAATGCAGATCGGCAGACACTCAGAAGTGCTTGCTTTTCACGTCACGTCTTTAGCAGGTCCTCCCATCATACTGGGGATGGGGTGGCTGGACAAAAATGACCCAGTTGTAAGTTGGCATCAGCGCGCTCTGACGTTTGGTTCTGCGTACTGCATGGAACATTGTTTGCAGCAGATGCGTCCCAAGGAGCAGGCGAATGCAGCTATGATGCAAGCAGGCAAAGTCACGTTGCCGGCGCAATATGCAGAGTTTCAACAGGTGTTCAACGAAAGGGAGGCGGACAAGCTGCCCCCCCACCGCCCCTACGACTGCCAAATCAACCTGGTACCCGGAGCCCAGCTGCCACCAGGCAAGCTCTATTCGATGTCGGAGCAGGAGGTGGCGGATTTAAAGGACTTTATTGACAAAAACTTAGCCAGAGGCTTCATCAGGGAAAGCAAAGCAGTAGGGGGCAGTCCCGTGTTCTGGGTGGACAAGAAAGACACGCCCCAACGACGCTTAGTGTGTGATTACCGGATCCTAAACTCTTTGACCCTCCCCATCTCCTACCCCATGCCGAGGATCGACGACCTGCTGGTGGCTGTATGCAAGGGCAGGATCTTCACCAAGCTGGACCTGACAGGTGCGTACAACCTCATCAGGATCAGGGAGGGGGATGAGTGGAAAACAACCATGTTCACACCCTTGGGAGCTTATGAGTTCCTGGTCATGCCTTTTGGACTGCAGGCGGGGAGCCAGTGCTTCCAAGCGTTCATGCATCACGTGTTGGGACCCCTGCTGTACAAACAGGCAGTGATCTATCTAGATGATATACTTGTGTTCGCACAGGACCCAGAGGAACATGTGCAACACGTCAAGGAAGTACTGCAGAAGCTCCAAGAGCACCAGCTATGTGTCAAGCTGGAGAAGTGCCAGTTTCACACCACAGAGGTGGATTTCCTGGGCTACCGCCTCTCAGATGAGGGGATAGCCATGGACACGGACAAGGTAGAGGCAATCCTGCAATGGAAGAGCCCCAAAACCAAGAAGGACGTGCAGCGATTCGTGGGTTTCGCAAATTTCTATAGAAAGTTCATACCGGCATTTGCAAACATGACGGCCCCACTCACGGACTGCTTGAGGGGCAAGAAGAAGTTCCAGTGGATGGAGGAGGCTCAGCGAGCCTTTGAAACCCTCAAAAAGGTCTTCGCGTCAGAGGAGCAGCTGCTGCACGTGAACCCCAGCAAGCCCATCAAGATACAGACAGACGTATCAGACCGCGCCATTGGAGCCGTACTATTGCAGCAAGACCCGGCACGGGAATGGCGGCCGTGCGCGTTCTACTCCAGGAAATTGAGCCGCTCAGAATCAAACTACGCCATCTGGGACAAGGAATTATTGGCAGTGGTAGCGGCGTTTAAGCACTGGCGTCACTTCTTGGCAGGCGCGCAGCACCAGATCCAGGTTCACACTGATAACAAGAACCTGGAGTATTGGTGCACGGCTAGGGTTCTCAACCAGCGCCAAATGAGATGGGCAGAGTTTTTTGCGGACTTCAACTTCCACATACAGTATGTTCCTGGCGAGCAGAACGGCAGGGCGGACGCCCTATCCAGGAAGCCAGAGTACATGGAGGAAGAAGGACCTCCGGTGGCGAGGGCCATCTTTAAACCTGAACAGTGGCGGTGTGGGGAGGCATTGGGAGGTCGGGAAGAACTGGTGCGCCTCACGCAGGCCGACGACTTTGCCCAGAACAAACTGAGGGAACTCAGGGAAGGGGCTTCCAGGGCAAAAGGGTTTGAGGAAAAGGAGGGGTTGCTGTTATACAAAGGGGCACTGTATGTGCCGGGGGAGGAAATGAGGGCCAAAATTCTCCGGCAGCTCCACGACAATCCCACAGCGGGGCACTTTGGGCAATTCAAAACCATGATATTGGTCACGAGAGAGTTCTGGTGGCCCAGAGTCAGGCAGGACGTCAAGGAGTACGTCAGGGGGTGCGAGGTTTGTCAAAGGGCCAAAGGGGAGAGGGAGGTACCGGCTGGGTTACTGGAGCCCCTCCCCACCCCCAGCAAGCCCTGGGAGGCAGTTTCCCTGTACTTTGTCACGGACCTTCCCAGTCCAAGGGGAAAATGGCGGTACTGGTCGTAGTGGATCTCCTGACCAAGATGGCCCATTTCATTGCCTGCCCCAAAGTGGTGTCGGCGGAGGAGACGGCCCGGCTATTTGTGCAGCACGTATTCAAGCTTCATGGTATGCCAACGAGAGTAATCTCGGATCGCGGGGCCCAATTTACCTCCCACTTCTGGCGCAAGCTCATGCAGATCTTGCAGGTGCAGGTGTGTCTGTCCTCAGCACGCCATCCTCAAACTAACGGTCAATCAGAGCGTGTTAATTCCATCCTGCAGCAGTATCTGCGCTGCTACGCCTCCCAGCAACACAACGACTGGAGAGACAGACTCTCGCTTGCAGAGTTTGCTTACAACAATGCTCAGCACGTCTCGGCAGGCATGTCCCCGTTCCAGGCGAACTACGGCAGCCACCCCAGGGCCTTCCCGGGGAGGGAGGGGGAACGGGGGGACGGAGACGTGCCCGCAGCACAGCAGTTTGCAGAGGAGTTGGAAGCGTTGCACCAACTGCTCAAGGACAATCTGGAGCAGGCAAAAGCAGCCTACAAAACGGCAGCAGACCGGCACTGCAGGGAGGGGGAGGATATCCAGATGGGAGACATGGTATGGTTGTCCACACAAGGATTGCCCATCCGAGGCAGGTGCAAGAAGCTGCAGCAACGCAGGCTGGGGCCCTTTGAGGTAGTGGAGCAGATTAACCCCGTGGCTTTCAAACTGCGACTGACGGACTCCATGAGAATTCACCCGGTGTTCCACAGGTCTCTCCTGTCCAAGTACAGGGAACCTCACAGGTACCAACAGGGCTCCCAGCAGGGGTCGCAGGGGCTACCGCTGGTGGACCCGGAGCTGTTTAATGAGGCCACCGAAATCTTGGATTCCAGGTGGCAAGGGGAGGAGTTACAGTACTTGGTAGCGTGGGAGGGGGAGCCAGCTTCAGAGAATGCTTGGATCCCAGCGGAAGAAGTCACCAGGGAGCACTTGGTATGGGAGTTCCATGAGTTATTCCCGCACAAGCCGAAACCATACCGCTGGCAACTCAGAGACGTGTTCCAGCCCACGGACTCGGAGGAAGGGGACTTCTGGGGTTTCCCACCATCCAGGGAGAGTGAAGGGAATCAGACGGTGGGGGAAAGGGAAGTAGAGTTGGAACCCATTCTCCCACCCATGGCCAGGGAAGATTGGGAAGACGTGTTTGCCTCATCGTCCAGTGGCGACACCACAATCTTCCTGGGCTTCCCTTCCTCCCCAGACACAGCAGACGAGTCCTGGGGGGAGCTAGGAGATCTCGCCAAGGAATCCGACGATGATCAGACCCAACCCTGCGGGCCTCCTCAGGGGGGGAAGGGGGGCTTGGAAGGGGGGGTGGATGTCAGGGGCTGGCCGGGTTCCGAAGCAGTGTCGGAGGGCACAGCTGACCAAGACAGGGCTCAGCTGACGCCCGAAGAGTTATTGAGGGTCTGGGATCAGGAACAGGCGCAGCCCCTGCTAACGCCAGAAGCGATAATGAAGCAGTGGGAGGAAGCCCCAACCGGGTCTCCAGCGCAGCCAATGGGAAGGGATCAGGAAATGGAGACCGGGGAGGAGTTGAGGCTAACAGATCCTGTCAGAGCATCAGACACCACCAGCGTGGATGATGAAAGTGAAAGGGAAGGACTGATGCTGTAAATAAAGCAATTAGTTTAGTAGACAGTGTTTGTGGATGCTTACTCCCGAGGAGGCCACACATCCTTCTCACATTTAGCTTTTTAAAAGAATGAATAAAATACAAATTCGACAGATGTCCATTTGTTTCCTGGTCATTTTGTCTTCAGCGGAGAATGCTTAGATAGACATACCTTGACGCCTGACAATCACAGATGCCGCCATGCTTCTCCAAAGTGAGAAGGATCTCGTCCTTACTGCCACACTGAGCTGTAGACTGAAAGCCACAACAGGAGAGAAAAAGCAGGGAAGAATGTCAATATAAATCATGTTCTAGCCGTGGGTGACCATGGCTGTAGCCTAAGAGAGGGGGGTTCTCTCAGAGACTTATAGGATTAACAGGACATGGGGAGGAGGCTGGATATGAAAAAGGTGAGGGGAATTACCGTATAGGGCACACCCACACTACCAAATAACAGTAGTAAGGCTCACAGGCTACTACAATAATTGCTGCTGCTGCTGCGGTTATGTCCTACCAAAGGTAGAGGTTCTTTTGAAAGATATCAGGACAAGGAAACGGCACAGGTGGAAAGTGAACCACAGAACCTTTATTACAAACATCAAACAGCACAACATACATACCCGATGCCCATAGTACTCAAGCCCTGCGTCCATTACACTCCTTCTTGGTTCTCCTCCTCTCTCCCACTCCTCCCCCAGCCCCCTCCCTGCTTGCTTTTTATAGAGAGCCTGCCTCTAAGTGGCAACACCTGTGGCTGACAAGCTCTCTCCTTAAAGCAACATTCACACAGGAGCTAAGTTTGGGGCGCGGCTCAAGTATGGGGAAGACTCCAGGACATGCCACTATCTCCTCTCAAATGTCTTCCGCATAGTTTTCCCCTACAGGTTATATCACTTATTAAATTTATATACCACTCTGCATCAAGAGACCGTAAGACAGTTTACAATAATATGTTCAGCATGATACCTAACATTAGCCATAGTCTGATTGGGTCCACTGATTTCAATGGATGTTGGTCACCCATAACTGCAAAGAGTTAAGTTCAAGTACATATGACTATCACTCATCACTTTACTTACAGAAAAAGCAAGCTTTTCAAGAAAGTGTGAAATGCCACCAGTATGTTTTGCTTCATATATTGAGCCTGAATTTATAAGGACTGAGAAAAGGGCAGGGGAAGAGAAGAAAAGAGAATCAGTTTGTTTACCCTCCAAAAGTAGTGTAGACGCTCAGATCTTCCTGCGCTTGGGATTGGGAACCCAGTCAGGAGGGATGTCAGGGAAAAAGACTCAAAAGCCTCTCCACAAATATGACCCCCACCCCAAAACCTAAGGCCCTTTGCCAAAGCAAAATTATTCCCATCCCTTTAGACTGGAAAACCAGGATGGGTTTGCTGGTGGGAGGAAAACAGACAATAGTCTGCATTTCCCATCCTGGACCACACAAAGTGTGTCACGTAATATATCCAAGCAGATAAATCTGGTACCAGGAAACCTGCATAGCTGCAACTGAAATCAACTTACTCCCAACTGTACAGAACTGTCCAAATTTGTTCTGGGAAGCCACCTGCATCCCGTTCTCCAGGGTGGTCACTTTGGTTTCAAAGCCTTCTTGGCCATCAACAGTGGCAAAGACGGGCTTTGGCACTCCAGGGAGAGGAGCTGTTAGAGGGATGCTGGGATAGCTGCCCCCACTGCTGTATTTACGGTAGGCAACTAGTCCAGACCTACAGAAGAATAAATAAGAATTTACCGGTACATTGATTTAGAAAGTTTCAGCAACTATAGGTTGCATTCATTTGTTAGTTCTACTCAGACCCATTGAAAAATAATGAACATGGCGTAATGTAGAGCTATTAATTTCAATGGGTCTACGCTGAGCAGACTTAGTTGGATTTTAATTGCTTTATTTTTATATACTGCAGGTTTATATATGACATGTACTTTGTTTGTAAGAACGGCGGGATACAAACAAAATAAATTAACAGTAGAGTTTATATTTATATAACCAGACTTACATGAAGATATCAATGCAGTCCATAGGCACCAACTCCTAGGGAGTGAGGTCCCTTCACCTCCCCAAAAATAAAATATTAGAGGGCGCCAACTTCCCCAAGTTGATGGACATTGCCATTCGAATGGTGTGCACCGCATCTTGTGATCAATTATGTGCGGAGGGGCTAACCTGGGCCCCCCAATATTTTATTCAAGTTGGCACCCATGATGCAGCCACAACCTTCCTGGTTCCTGCTAGGAGACCTTGTTCAAACCACTTAGCCTGACCTACATCACAGGGGTGTAGTGAGGATGGAATGGGGGTGCTGGGGGGCGCAGCCAGTGCCTTGAGCTCACCACGGGGAAAGCAGTGCATAAACGGTGCTTGCCGTTGTATTGAGTTAATACAGCGTGGGGGCAGGTCTGTGTTGCGCCCACCGGGAGCTCCTGCCCTCCCCGCGAGTTCCACAAAAAAGGTTTCTCTCCCTCAAGGAAAGGGGCCGCCTCTTGGCGCTCTCTCTCTCTCTCAGGAGGGGAGAATCTCGCGGGCAGGAAGCGTCTCCCCACCGCCCCCACTGAGTGACAAGCTGAGGGAGGCGGGGCTCACTGCTCACGTTACGCCCCCGCCCCAAATAACGCCCCCCACCCTCACCGGGTCCGCTCCGGCCTCACCTCCGCGCGGAGCCCCAGGCGCCCCGACCGACCACCTTGGCCGCCATGTTTGCTTCCCCTTATGGCGAGGGCGGAGTGGTACCAGTCACGAGGCACGCGAGGCGAGCGCGGATTGGCCGGTTGAGGAGAGCAGCGTGGATTGGCCGGCGGCTGCCTTTACGGGGCGGAGCTGAAGTCAGCTGCTGCAAGAGAGGAGGGCGAGAGTAAAAAAGAAAGGAGAATAAGGTTCCCGCTCAACACTTCCGGATCTCAATGCAAAGATGGGTAGGGCGCTTCTTCGTGCCTCCTCCGCCCTACGGTTTTTTGTGCACGCTGAGGGGGCACTGTGCTTCAGAGCCTTGCTTTTCGATCCCCTAACAGCCTGAAGAATAGAATAGATAGAATGCCTGAAGAACTGTGGATGGAGGCTCGTAACATTATACAAGAGGCAGCAACGAAAACCATCCCAATGAAAAAGAAATGCAAGAAAGCAAAGTGGCTGTCAAATGAGGCCTTACAAATAGCGGGGGAGAGAAGGCAAGCAAAATGCGAGGGAAATAGTGAAAGATACAGGAAATTGAATGCAGATTTCCAAAAAATAGCAAGGAGAGACAAGAGGGTCTTTTTAAACGAGCAATGCAAAGAAATAGAGGAAAACAACAGAATGGGAAAAACCAGAGATCTGTTCAAGAAAATTGGAGATATGAAAGGAACATTTCGTACAAAGATTACCACAATTAAGGATAAAAGTGGAAAGGACCTAACAGAAGCAGAAGACATCAAGAAGAGGTGGCAAGAATACACAGAGGAATTATACCGGAAAGATATGGAGGTCTCGTACACCCCAGGTAGTGTGGTTGCTGACCTTGAGCCAGACATCCTAGAGAGTGAAGACAAATGGGCCTTAGAAAGCCTTGCTAACAACAAGGCTAGTGGAGGTGATGATATTCCAGCAGAACTATTTAAAATTCTAAAAGATGATGCTGTTAAGGTGCTACACTCAATATGCCAGCAAGTTTGGAAAACTCAGCAGTGGCCAGAGGATTGGAGAAGATCAGTCTACATCCCAATCCCAAAGAAGGGCAGTGCCAAAGAATGCTCCAACTACCGCACAATTGCGCTCATTTCACACGCTAGCAAGGTTATGCTTAAAATTCTACAAGGCAGGCTTAAGCAATATGTGGACCGAGAACTCCCAGAAGTGCAAGCTGGATTTCGAAGGGGCAGAGGAACCAGAGACCAAATTGCAAACATGCGCTGGATTATGGAGAAAGCTAGAGAGTTCCAGAAAAACATTTACTTCTGCTTCATTGACTACGCAAAAGCTTTTGACTGTGTTGACCACAGCAAACTATGGCAAGTTCTTAAAGAAATGGGAGTGCCTGATCACCTCATCTGTCTCCTGAGAAATCTCTATGTGGGACAAGAAGCTACAGTTAGAACTGGATATGGAATAACTGATTGGTTCAAAATTGGGAAAGGAGTACGACAAGGCTGTATATTGTCTCCCTGCTTATTTAACTTATATGCAGAATTCATCATGCGAAAGGCTGGACTGGATGAATCCCAAACTGGAATTAAGATTGCCGGAAGAAATATCAACAACCTCAGATATGCTGATGATACAACCTTGATGGCAGAAAGTGAGGAGGAATTAAAGAACCTTTTAATGAGGGTGAAAGAGGAGAGCGCAAAATATGGTCTGAAGCTCAACATCAAAAAAACTAAGATCATGGCCACTGGTCCCATCACCTCCTGGCAAATAGAAGGGGAAGAAATGGAGGCAGTGAGAGATTTCACTTTCTTGGGTTCCATGATCACTGTAGATGGTGACAGCAGTCACGAAATTAGAAGACGCCTGCTTCTTGGGAGAAAAGCAATGACAAACCTAGACAGCATCTTAAAAAGCAAAGACATCACCTTGCCAACAAAGGTCCGTATAGTTAAAGCTATGGTTTTCCCAGTAGTAATGTACGGAAGTGAGAGCTGGACCATAAAGAAGGCTGATCGCCGAAGAATTGATGCTTTTGAATTATGGTGCTGGAGGAGACTCTTGAGAGTCCCATGGACTGCAAGAAGATCAAACCTATCCATTCTTAAAGAAATCAGCCCTGAGTGCTCACTAGAAGGACAGATCCTGAAGTTGAGACTCCAGTACTTTGGCCACCTCATGAGAAGAGAAGACTCCCTAGAAAAGACCCTGATGTTGGGAAAGATGGAGGGCACAAGGAGAAGGGGACGACAGAGGACGAGATGGTTGGACAGTGTTCTCGAAGCTACTAGCATGAGTTTGGCCAAACTGCGAGAGGCAGTGGAGGATAGGTGTGCCTGGCGTGCCTTGGTCCATGGGGTCACGAAGAGTCGGACACGACTGAACGACTGAACAACAACAACAACAGCCTCTGTGGCTTGCGTGGCGTAGAACTCCTCCACTCTCGCTTTGCGGTGGCGCCCAAAGGCCCGCCTCTCTCCTGGACACGAAGCGTATTGGCCTCGTATATCCCCTCCCACCACAAGAATTCTGGGAATTGTAGTTTGCTGTTGAGGAGTGCCCTTCACTGAGGGGCAATAAGTTCCTGGATCCATATGCGGGGAGGAAATCATGCCCTGATGCGGAGCATTAAGCGGGACTGATGAACCTGCGCAGGCGCGTGCCAGTAGCTATCCAAGGATTTTGGGCAGGTGTCTCTCCCAGCCTTACCTGGAGATGACGCTGGGAATTGAACTGGGACGCCTTCTGCAAGGCAGCGCAGGTGCTCTGCCACTGAGCCATGGATAAGGACACAATGGGTTCTGATTGCACTAAGAAGCCAGTTGCCCATTGCTTGCAGAGATATGGCAAGATCCACGGGGCACAGGTCCATGGCATAAGTTTGCATTGAACTTGCAAAGTTGAGAGGGACCCGCATGGGCGTGGCCAGGAAGGATTTATTTATGGGGATGCAAAACCGAGTTATGTGCGACACAATTGGTCAGTTAGTTAAGTATTTTTATTTATTTACATTGTTTACGGGGCGGGGAGCAACTGCGCCTCCCTGGCTACGCCACACTCAGACCCACACACTCAGGGCCTGGAGAAAGGACCAGGAGTGTGTGTTCTATCCACCTGGGCAACCCCTTCACAATACCCCTGGCGCCATGTGCCCCCCTTTCCAGTTCTCTGTCGCCGAGAAAGAGCTGGAGGCCAGGGTGTGGGCAATTATAGATCCTTCCATGATGATTAACAGTTTTTAACTTTTCAGTGGTTTTTATTGTGTGGTGCTATGTTTTTATTGATGTAAACTGCTTTGATATCTTTTTTATCTTTTTTCAACATTTTTAATTTTATTGAATAAATTTTAACATAATCAAACATTCAAATTACATTTTACAATTTCAATTACCCCACCTTCCCCCAACTTCCCTTCCTGGTTTATAGCATATCTGTTTCTTCTGCTTATAACTTTATATTCCTTGTATATTAAAATTAAGGTTGTATCATTTGTCTATTCTTCTCATTTTTACCTCATAATTATATTTTCTGTTTGTATTTGTCCATTGTAAGTGTGTTACTCAAATCCTGCCAGTTAGTTCAGTTCAGTGCATTGTTTCTGTATGTATATACACCATAAAAGGTTCCCAATCTTTTTTAAAGTCGCTATTGTTCTTATCTTTGAGTCTCTCATTTCAGCGTATTCTATCAACTTTTCTTGCCAATGTTCTTTCATTGGTATTTCGTCGCTTTTCCATCTTTGAGCTAGTAAAATTCTGGCTGCTGTTGTCACATACATGAATAGATTTTTCTTGTCTTTTGGTAAATCCTGCCCTAAAATACCTAATAGAAACGCTTCTGGTCTTTTAACAAAGATTATCTTAAACATTTTCTTCATTTCATTATAAATCATCTCCCAATAATTTCTAATTATTTTACAATTCCACCACATATGAAAAAGGGTACCTTCTTTTTCTTTACATTTCCAGCACATATTAGAACTTATTTTTGTACATTTTCACCGGTGTAATATACCATCTATACATCATCTTCATATAATTCTCTTTCAACAATATGCAATCCATAAATTTGAGGTTACTTTTCCATAATTTTCCCCAATCATCCATTTGTATATTATGTACTATATCTTGTGCCCATTTAATCATTACTGACTTCACCTCCTCGTCTTTTGTCTTCCATTCTAACAGTAAACTATATGTTTTGTTTAATAATTTGTTATTCTCTTCTATTATTTCTCTTTGGAATCTAGATACAGTATAGCTGAATCCCTTCTTATTATCTTCCTTAAATGTCTCATTTAATTGTCTGTGTTGCAGCCAGTCATAAGCCAAGTCTTTTATTTCCTCGTAATCTTTGAGTTTTAATTTCCCTTCTCTTTCTTTGATATATTTTTAATGTCACAGCGGTCATACATATAAACAAAAAATCCTAGCATGTCCACATTCCTCCCCCCCCCTTTTCCATTTTCTTTTTTTAACTTTCTTCAAACGACCTCCTTTCAGTTCAGGTAGCTGCTCTCTAGCGTGAAAGAGCTGCAGCTGGTGGCTGAACTGCTGAAGTCAATAGGCAAAGTCTCCGAGATCCCATAATTGTCTCCATGAAAACTAAAGGTAAAGGTAAAGGGACCCCTGACCTGACCAGTAGCTGGAGGCAGCAATCCTTATGGTTACCAGTTGCTGGAAACCACAGGAGGGAAGAGTGGCTCTTGGATCCTGCTATGAGTTTCCCATTGAGGCATCTGGCCATTGTGAGAACAGGATGTTGGACTACATGGTCCATTGGTAGCTGCTGAGAGGCAGGGACTGTAACCTAGCGTCACCCAGTCAACTTCATTGAGTGTGGATTTGAACCCTGGTCTCCCAGGTCCCAGTCTAATCCTCACAAGAACCCTATGAGGTAAAGTTAAAGGGACCCCTGACCATTAGGTCCAGTCACGGACGACTCTGGGGTTGCAGCACTCATCTCACTTTACTAGCCGAGGGACCCGGCATACAGCTTCCAGGTCATGTGGCCAGCATGACTAAGCAGCTTCTGGCGAACCAGAGCAGCACACGGAAACGCCGTTTACCTTCCCGCCGGAGCAGTACCTATTTATCTACTTGCACTTTGACGTGCTTTCGAACTGCTAGGTTGGCAGGAGCAGGGACCAAGCAACAGGAGCTCACCCCATCGCAGGGATTCGAACCGCCGACCTTCTGATTGGCAAGCCCTAGGTTCTGTGGTTTAACCCACAGCGCCACCCATGAAAACTACTGATGTGGAAATTAGAGGTCGCTGGTGCAGCGCACCCCTCAAAAAAGGACCTCACGGTTCCTCAGGGTTCATTTGTCAGGAACTCTAACCAAGTCTAGGTAAAACAAAGTAGCTGGTAAGACAATTTTTTAATTGTTAGGATGCTTCCACTTCATAGAGGCAACAAGAAGAAGCCCCAAACATAAGGATGCAACTCCTTTTAAAATTTCTTTTTCCTCCCAAAATACACCCCCCAAAAGTGTAATACAGTCAACATATTATGCCACAGAAAGGGGTGGTGATGTGCATAAATTTGAGTCTCTGACTTGTCAATTGTCAGTCAAAGTGTCTTTTACCTTTTGGCAGGGGCGTAGCAAGGGGGCGGGGGGGCGGTCCGCCCCGGGTTCCACCCCAGAGGAGGGTGACACTTTAAAAAAAAATATTTTTTTTTTAAAATTAAATTTTAACTTCATTGAAAAAAAGAGATAATAGACACACACACACAACCCCCCACACCTCACAAAGTGGCACCATTTTTTACATTTTTTTAAAATTAAAGTGGTGGGGGGGGTGACAAAAAAGATTCCGCCCCAGGTACCACCTGGGCTTGCTACGCCTCTGCCTTTTGGGCAACAAATTACATATCTCTTTGACATTACAGTTAATATTGGTCTAATCCCATTCACTCAACCTCTTGTTCAAATAGTCCTTTATTTATGATTAGGGTACCATCTTTCTGCCTTTTGTTACCCGGTATTGCTCATTGATAGCTTGCTGGAAAGGTCGAGTACCGGAATTGTGGCTGCCAGTTACCTGGCCAGTACTGCTGCTCGGGACCACCCGAACATTTGGGAATATTACTGTGTTTTCATTCATAAAAATGAGTTTACTGGCATTAAGAAGTCCCCCGAGGCGGGTGTCTCCACTTTGCCCCCTGCTGTTTGATGGATACTCTGCAGAGGTTTTGCAGAGTCTAGCCTGTTGCTTACAAGGTTATTCCTATAGAAGCTGCTGTTTTATAAGGGGATTTCAAATCGAATGGGCTACCGGTGCTTGTCAGCAGTGCTGTCTGTCTGCGCTGTGCTTGTGCTTGTGCATACTTGAGAGTAAAAATGCACTTTCCTACGAGCATTTTTCCCATAACACTAGGAGCTGGAACTTTGAAGGCAAATGCTTAACTGGGAATCAGGGCTGCAGTCCCTTGTAAGTGATCATAATCAGTGATCAATGGTAGATGGGGAACTAAAGCCACCTGCATCCACACACACTTGTGCCCATTCTCAGGCGGGCACAAAAACTGCGTCTCTCCAGTCTGGCTTGGAATGGCAAGGAGCCCGCCCGTTCACATGCTCACTGGGCCGCTCATCCGCTGCTCTGGGCGTTCGGGCATCTCGGCGGAGGAATCCAGTTGCTTGCATGGGTCATCAAAGCAGAAAGATGGAGAAAGAGAGCGGGAGAGAGATGCAGGAAGAGGAAAAAAGGAGGGAGGAGGCAGAAGTGACAGCAGCGAGTGGAGGGGGGAGGAAGAGGAGGAGGAAGTCTGGCAGGCAGATGGATCAACAGAGGAGGGAGGGAGGCAGAGCAGACCCCAATGGCTATTGGCAGAGTGCGAAAGGTGATGAAAAGCAACATTTTTTAGTTTCTAGTCCATGGTTTTGTTATAGAAATTTAAGGGACGTTACCCATTAAAAGGGTCCGATTCCGGGTGGAATCCTGAACCCCAGCAGGGTGTTGTTTGAGAACCTCTGCTGCCGTAGGAAACAGAGACCAGACCAGAGTTCTAATGAAAAGCAAGGCGGCTACTAAGCCTGACCAGTTTATTTTAAAGTTGTTGGAATGTTTGGAACGTGGATGGAGATTTATAATTTAATATATCTCATCCTAACTTGCCCTTGCAAGTTCAACTAGCAGAGTAACATTCCCTTTTAAAATACACACAGCGGAAGTTGCTTTGATTCACTAGAATCAACTTAATCTAGTTTCCTGGTTTGTTAATATATTTCCCCTTTGTCCCTCTTAAATAAGACACAAAACACGTCTTCTATAAAAAGGTATAAAAGGTTTACTCACATATATCCAGCTCAAGACAAATCCCAAAGAAGGCAGGCTTGTTCTTAGTAAAGATATTTACAATAGGAATCTCCCCATTGTGGGAGAGAAATCCACTAGGCCCCAGTTGGCTGGAAGCCAACTGCGCATCCTTCCAGACGAGAGGCAGGAGACGTAGAAAAGAGAGAGAATGGCTGCTGGGCAGTTGGTTTTGCTAATACCTTCCCAGGTGAAGCCACTCCCATTTCTAGCTTGCAAAGGAAGATATCTCAATCCATGTGACCAGGAAGTTGTGGCTGGAGGACTGAGATACCTTCTAGCATTGTTGTACTTGACTGCTCTAGTGTTTACATCCCACAAAAGTATAGAGCTGTTGGCAACAGGGTTACACGACAGACGATGGAGAAGAACCCAGAACAAAAGAGCAGGCGAACTTTTATACACTTTTGACAGTACAGATCAAAAGAGATAATAGCATTACGTGGGTGAGGTAAGGGATTTGACCAGGTGTCAGAAGGGAGGGGGGTTCCTCTGGTGGAGGGTCATGCTTAGATACAAAATGTGTTTTTCCAGCTGGTCGTTGTCTTTGGGAGTGTCCGTTAACCCGTTAACGATTATGTCTTTTCCCAACTGTTGGGAGTCGCCTGACAAGATTTTATTTGTGTGCGCATTTGCCCTACAGCTTTATTTGCTTAACTAGTAAGTTAAGCCCGTTGAAAAACGGGCACTGCGGCGTGCGCTACACGCGCGTGCCTTACAGGGCGGGGGGCACAGCCGCGGCTGCGCTCCTGCCGCCGCAGAGGAGGCTGAGCGCGGGGAAACCGGGGAGCCCCCCAATCCCGGATGCCCCCTCGGAGGCCGGCACCGCCGCGCGCACCCAGCTGCCTTGGCGGCTCCAGCCGCGCAGGAGAAGAGCCGGGCAGGAGGGAGGGCAGGCGGGGGCGCTTCTCGGGCCGCGACGTCCCTCCCCGCCCGGGCTCTCCTCACCGCCGCCGCCGCCGCTACCCCGCAACCTCCTCCGCCTTCTTCTTGCCAGGGAGGGAAGCAGCAGCAGCAGCGTCGGCGGGTGAGCGAGCGAGGGAGTGTAAGGCGGCAGCGGGAGCCTCCCGGAACGGGAGGCTCTGCTGGAGGTGCGCGGCCCTCGGAGAAGGGCGGTGGGAGGCAGAAGACCCCCTTCCTCCCCCCGCGCTTTGGCTGGCGCTGCTGCGGGGAGGAGGAGAGCGATCGGCGGCGGCGGCCGGATCCGAGGTGCGGAGGCGGCCAGCGGCGGCGGGAGCGCCTGCGGCACTTCCCCCGCGCTTTGGCTGGCGCTGCTGCTCCATGCCGAGGCGGGCGCCGCTAGCAAGAAGCGAGGGAGGAGGCTCCGTGCAAGGCGGCGGCGCTGCCTCAACTGACACCGCGTGTGCGCCGCCGCTGCGGGGGTGGGGATCGCCTATTGGTCCGTACTATCCAATCCCTGTGTCACTGGAACGCACGCGCACTTGCGAATTCCTGTGACACACGGAAAGTGGTACGTACGGACACAGGCTCTTTGTTATATAGGATAAAGATCCCTTCTCCTGACTTGGGTGGGTTTGTAGATTCTTATGCAAACACGTTGGAAGACCAGTGGGCAAGGATACAGAGAGTCACAAAAAGTTTAACACACAGTGTGAGATACAAAGGTTACAAAGGAGAAAGGGGGAGGGCTGTGGGGGTGCAGACACAGTTGTGTTTCTCAGGAACGCGTGCATTTCTTCCATTAATAAGCGTGCGCCCCCCCCCCCAACAATCTCTCCCGGCTTCAGGGCACCAATGGCACAAGAGACCAGGAGTGCATCTGCAGCTCCTTGCCAAGGGTGCAAGGGAGATTAGGTATGCTGCCCCCACCTCCAGGTGCTTTTGATACCTCTTCTTCCCCGCTGCTCTCTGCTATCATTGCCCAATCCCATGCTGTGTCCACTCATGGCTTCGCCCAGCTAGCTTTGCTCCTGTCTCCCTTGCCTCAGCCACCCAAGAGGAAGAAGTGTGCACAGTCCCTCGCCTGAAGGAGATGGACTGACCTACCAGCCAGAGTGCTGGAGGAGACTCTTGAGAGTCCCATGGACTGCAAGAAGATCAAACCCTTTTTTTTTATTTAAAGTCATATTTATTGGATTTTACACATAAATGTTATAAAAAACAAACAAAACATAACACAACAAAAATACAATACTGCAAATACAAACACACACAGAAATCATAAGTTCCCTTCTTCTTTCCTTTACATTTTAGTTTGACTTCCTCCTATCTTTCCCTGTGTTTCAATGCATATCATCTTTAGCAATTTCTTCTTCCTCTATTTGTTATAACCTTTAATATTAAACTATCTTAACTTACCGTATATACTCGAGTATAAGCCGACCCGAATATAAGCCGAGGCACCCAATTTTACCACAAAAAACCTGGGAAAGCTTCATAGGAGCCACTGCCTGCCTCACTCGAGTATAAGCCGAGGGCGGCTTTTTCAGCACAAAAAATGTGCTGGAAAACTAGGCTTATACTCTTATCTATTCCCTTTACCTCATTATAGATCATTATACCTTTAACATCTTAATGTCTTATCTAGTACTTTATTTATCAATCCTAAAACTAAATTCTATCATATCTCATGTTTCACTTATTTTCCTCCTAGCACTTCTGTAAATTGTACTTTCTATTGGCATTTTATAATTCAATTATCTATCTATAATTTCTTGATATATTCCCTAAATTTCTCCCATTCTCTTTCCACCGCTTCTTCCCTCTGGTCGCGGATTCTCGCGGTCAGCTCGGCAAGTTCCATATATTCCATCATCTTCATCTGCCATTCCTCTACTGTTGGTAAGTCCTTTGTCTTCCAATATTTTGCAATCAGGATCCTTGCTGCTGTTGTGGCATACATGAAAAAGGTGTGATCTTCCTTCGGTATCTCCTGGTTGACCATTCCAAGTAAGGTGGCCTCTGGTTTTTTCACAAATGTGTTTTTCAACACTCTTTTCATTTCATTATATATCATTTCCCAGAAGGCCTTCATCCTTGGGCAGGTCCACCATATATGATAAAATGTGCCTTCAACATTCTCACACTTCCAACATTTGTTGTCCTGCAAGTGATAGATTTTAGCAAGCTTGACTGGGGTCAAATACCATCTATATATCATTTTCATAATGTTCTCTCTTAACAAATTACAAGCAGTGAATTTTATCCCTTTCCTCCATAGTCTTTCCCAGTCAGCCATCATAATGTTATGTCCTACATCTTTGGCCCAATCTATCATTGCAGATTTTACCAATTCATCCTGTGTATGCCATTCTAGCAGCACATTGTACATTCTAGACAAGTTCTTAGATTTTGGTTCTAACAGTTCCGTTTCCAATTTCGACTTTTCCAACTTAAAGCCAAGGCAAGAAGATCAAACCTATCCATTCTTAAAGAAATCAGCCCTGAGTGCTCATTAGAAGGACAGATCCTGAAGTTGAGGCTCCAGTACTTTGGCCACCTCATGAGAAGAGAAGACTCCCTAGAAAAGACCCTGATGTTGGGAAAGATGGAGGGCACAAGGAGAAGGGGACGACAGAGGATGAGATGGTTGGACAGTGTTCTCGAAGCTACTAACATGAGTTTGGCCAAACTGCGAGAGGCAGTGGGGGATAGGCGTGCCTGGCGTGCTCTGGTCCATGGGGTCACAAAGAGTCGGACATGACTGAACGACTGAACAACAACAACAACCAGCCAGAGATGAAACCGCCAGAGTGCTTCCAACTGAGGGCCAACCGCATCTGCACACTTACAAAGACCATTGCAGGTGCTGAAAAGTGCCTAGGGCCGTGGAGGAGCAGTGTTTGTAAAAATACAAAACGGGCGTGGGGGGCGGACTTTGGAAGGTCCCCACCTGCTACTGGAGCCTCAAGAGCCCTCAGGAAAGATTGCTAGGCAGGTGGAGAAAAGACTCGGGCAATGCAGTGTATCAGATCAAATAAGCTTTAAAATTTGATCCTGGTTATTCAGTTGCAACGGGGTAGCCACAGATGGGCAGAAGAAGAACCCAGAACAGAGACAAGTTTGAACCTTTATACCTTAGGTTTTCGGGCAGTATGAAATGTCGCAAGCTGTCATATTACACGTAAAGGTGGGGTGGGTTTAGGTACATTGGTGAGGCATGCAAGGAGGCACACAGATGCAAAGACAGTGGTGCTGGGTGCAGACACATTTGAATTTGATAGGGTTACACAGGCGTGACAACTTTAGGTGGTTCAGACAAGAGGTTGATGGACGAAATCAGAGTGGTACAATAGGTGTCAGAAACAGGGTATTCAGATGCAATGTGATGCCTTGCATGTCATATTGACATTTAAGAAGCAATGTAGCTGCATGGGGTACCATAGAAGGGTCTTAGCCCCAGGAAATATTTTGCAACAGTTTTGTCTTTGTATCTCAATAAATCTTTCTTGCTTCAAAGTCATTTGTCCTTGTTACATTATTTGTTACATTCATAATGGTTACAGTTTGTTACTTCCATCAGAGTTTCTACATTTGTTTCAGATTAATACAAGCGCTAACTCAGGAATGGTTTAAGAGTCAAAAGGTGGTGTGTTTTTTTACATGCACAGGATCATAAGAAAACCATTTCAGGTACATTCAGTAAAAAGTTCCAAGAAAAAAGGTGGTTTCTGGAAGGTTTTGTTAGAGAAAACAGCAAAAATCAGGTCTAAATAGCACTTTTCCTTTGCATATTTGAGTCTTCCTCTTTCAATTGATTCCCTGCTGCATAAATTAACAGGCCACTTTAGCTTGTTAGCATGTCTTGGGTGCATTTATCTACACACACACACACACACACACACACACACACAATGTGTGTGTTCTCTGTGTGCATATTCTTCTTCTTCATTTACAACAGCAGAGCCCAGAGCAAAGAGCGCAGCATCAACCACCTCAGAGCGCTAGAAAGTAGCAAATGACATGGGTTCTTGCAGACTCCTAGTGGTTCCCCCACTTCTATTGATGCCGTTCTTAAATTTCTACTTAAATTGACTACTTTCTTAAATTTCTACTTAAATTGACTACTTTAACATGTACAGTACATTGCATCTTATGCAGGGGTTGCATTCCAGGGATGACACATATGCAAAAAGGTGTATACTCAAACCATCCCTACACAAGCCTTCTGGAACCAGTGTTCTGAGGGGGACTTGACCCCCAAACAGGATAGAGAGATTAAAATCTCTTTTTGCACTTACCGGTAGCAACCCAAGTCTATCCAGTAGATAAAGCTTTTACACTCTATTCATTGCTTGCATTTAACTAGCAGAATTCCAACCAGACAGCCTTCAACCACGTATGGTTGAATTTGTGTTAATTAAATCCATGTAAGTTGCAGTTGTGTACTTTAATGCAATCATTGACTGTTATGCCCTCATCCAGGAGGGTCTTCAGCCTCCTCAGGCATGACAGAGACAGCAGCACCTTGTTTGTGGTGTTTTGGCAGCTCCTGGAGCCTCTGGACCAAGCAGTGGATGCCAAAATCAATGAGCCACTCAAAGCTTGCCAGTTGATGTTTCTTCAGCTCCAGGCATCTATTGGAGGTGATGCCACCCCAATGCTCTTGTCACTGATGTTGAAGCAGATCAGGTCAAGGGTTCTCAGCCTCCTCAGGTTTGACTGAGAAAGCAGTGCCTTGACCATGATTATCTGACATAACCTGAGGGTCAAGGGGTGCAGGCAGGGGACCACTATCCAAACAGATAGTGGTCACTGTAATTGCTGAGCCTATGGCAAGCCATCAGACTGAGTTGCTTCAGCTCCAGGCAGCCATTGGCAGTGATGCCCACCAGGTGCCTGATGCTCTCATTGGTGATGAAGTACATAATTTCAAGTTGAGAGGCCTCAGCCTGCTCAGGAATGACAAAGACAGACTCATCTGTGATTTGACAGCAACAAAGGCCAAGGTGGCATAGGCAGGAGAGCTCCTGGGCCAGATACTGGACTCTGAGGTACCAGTATTTGAAATTCCTGCCCAGGAAATTTCTGTCAGTGAAGACTCCAACACCCACAGGGAGAGCAAGTCTGCCCCCAAAACATATCTCAGTTCATCCAGTGAGACCAAAACAGTCACTGACGTTGAGGATCTCCAGCTCAGCCAGGACCTAGAGCACAGAACCCAAGCCCAAGCTTGGTGTCTCCAGCACCCCAAACTGCCAGACACCGAGTGCTTCCATGCATACCAGTACCAATTCTCAGTGAAGGACTGATTCAGGACCAGCTTAACCTCCAAACCCTACCACATAATGTGGAGATAGGCAGCATCTTACCAGGCCTGGCACAGATACACTGCCCTGCCCTTGTTCAGGTACCCAAATAGGTTGACTACCACCTCTGGACACAGGCAAGAAATGGGCATCTGCACCACCTAACTCTGCTTGGCTTATGTGCTTTGTGCAGTCTCAGAGCTGCTGTTGCCACCATCAGGGCCCTCCTTAAGCTTATTCCTGTGGGTGTCCATTGCCCATGAAGCTGAGCTCCTGCTCCACTTGCTCTTGAATCTTCTGGAATCCTTGTAACTGGCTGGCTGGCTTTTACAAGCTACTCTTCCATCCTTGGTTTCCTTTTTCCTGTTCCGGCACTAAGCCCAGCCTAGCAAGTGCAGGAAGAGCTGTTCAAATGCTAAACTAGCCTGTTTCAGAGAATGATAGAATTGGAGAGTTGGAAGGGACCTCAACGGTCATCTAGTCCAACCCCCTGCAATTCAGGAATATCAGCTAAAACCTACATGACAAATGGCCAACCAACCTCTGCTTAAAAACCTCAAAGGAAGGAGAGTTCACCATTTCCCAAGGCAGTCCATTCTACTGTCAAACAGTTCTTTCAACCAGAAAGTTATTCCTGATGTTTTGTTGGAATCTCTTTTCTTGTAACTTGAATTATTTTGTCTGGGTCCTACCCTCCAGAGCAGGGGGGTGGGGAAGAAGCTTGCTCCATAATCGATGGGACATCCCTTGAGATAGTTGAAGATGGCTATCATATCTCCTCTCCCGATAGGACTTCCAGTGAGCTGCGGCCATTGCAGGAGTGCGGAAAATCCCCACCTGGGGAGTCCGAGTATCCCGGGAGATTAGGGGGTCACACAAAGGCTTTGTGGACCCGGCGCTACAGGGGGAGGTACCCTGAAGCACAGATACCCAGCGGCGCCCGAAAAGTTGCGACCCTCATCGAGAGAAGAGCACCAAAAGCTCGGAAAGGTGAGGGAGCAACGGACGCGAAAGGGGGATATCGCATACTCCCAGAGATACGAAGCCTCGAACTCCTGATGCAAAGCAGCTCATTTCCAAGAAATAAGAGGTATCGGCAAGAGGGCAAACTTACCTGCCCGTGAATATTTTACTTTCTTGAAAAAGAATCCGAAAAGAAAGGAAAGGCAGTAAAGGAATCACTTTCCGCTCCGGCTTGAAAATGGCGCTCAGCGTTTCATTGCAAGTCAAAAGGATAACGAAGAACCTGTGAGTGTGACGTTTGGCGTGTCTATATTGAGAAGTGGGGGATTCTTTGTATTGAAGGGTTAGTAACTTTTATTTTGACTGGCAACAAGAAAACTAAGGAACAGAACAAGAGCGAAGATACGGAGGGAGAGACGTTTAGGTGAATTTCCAACGCCGGGAGGAATAGAAAGGGCCATGGAAGGGTGAGAAGGAAACCCGTCTCCCCCCCATCACGGACTTAAGTGGTGACGGCCCTCTATTTTGCTTGTAATTTGAGAGAGCCGACAGGAGCGGTTTATAGTATAATTAAAAACTATAAAATCGCGGACTTTATAGAAGCTGGGTTCCGGGCGAGAGTGAGAGCGACATTGAGTGAAAGAGAGAAAGATTTAACATTGTAGCAACCGAAGAGACTACTGCAAATCTCTCTTGGAGAGGCGTTTAAGTGAGAATTTTTGAGGAGGTGACGACCCCCGGGGTTTATTTTGTTGCTTTGTTATTTTTTTTGTTATTTTAGAGGGGGGTTTTCACTCCACAGGCTGCTTTTACATCCTCTGTCGTCCCCTTCTCCTTGTGCCCTCCATCTTTCCCAACATCAGGGTCTTTTCCAGGGAGTCTTCTCTTCTCATGAGGTGGCCAAAGTACTGGAGCTTCAGCTTCAGGATCTGTCCTTCCAGTGAGCACTCAGGGCTGATTTCCTTCAGAATGGAGAGGTTTGAACTTCTTGCAGTCCATGGGACTCTCCAGAGTCTCCTCCAGCACCAGAATTCAAAAGCATCAATTCTTCAATTCAATTCATAATACATAATACAAAATACAAAAAACCAAATACAAAAACACAAACATACATCATAACTTCCCTTTTCATCTTGTCTAATCATATTGGGCTGACTTCCTCGAATCCCCCCTGTTGCGTTTCATTGTCAATCATCTTTAGTAATTTCCTCTCATCTTTCAATATTTTCCCTTATATTACTTATATTCTCAACTTATATTCGTTTTAACCATAAATCATACATATACATCACTTAATCCTATTTTTCTAATCTGTAAGCTGTCAGTTCTTCCAACTTTTTTCTATCGTTAAATCTTACAATAGTCTTTTAAATATACTTTAAATTTCTTCCAGTCTTGTTCCACCGTCTCCTCCCTCTGGTCACGTAGTTTCCCGGTCATTTCGGCGAGTTCCATATAGTCTATCATTTTCATCTGCCAGTCTTCTATCGTAGGTAGTTCCTGTGTCTTCCAGTTTCTTGCAATCAGAATCCTAGCTGCTGTTGTGGCTTCCTGCATTTTGAGGCTAAAAATGAATTGTGGGGAAAGCTCGGAGCAGGTGAAGCCCAAATCAAAATTTATTGTACGGTCACAGACCAGGTTAACACATACAGGTAGTCAAGAAAACATAGCACAGGAATAACAAGGATAGGTTCAAGACGGTTTGTGCATGACGTCGATTTAAAATTGGGAACATAGTGAAGTTAGATATTCGCCTTTGCCTGCATATTGGCTTTGGGAGACTCTTGTTTCCTGCGTCTCATGGCGGAAACACAGAATTTGGCAACGTTGCTCGTAATTTCAGGAACCTTGTCTCCTAGCAAGGCTCTCATCTGTTGGAGATCTGGTTCATTTTTAAACTTTTGTAGGACAGGGGCAATAAAGGTCAAGCGTAGGTCCTCATAATAGCTACAATGCAGCAATACATGCAGGTTTCTTTCCACTTCCGATGAGCCACATGGGCAGACACGTGACTCATACGGTTTGCCCTCGTACCTGCCTAACAGCAAGGCAGAGGGTAGTACGTTAAATCTGGCCAGGGTAAAGGAATGTCTGTACTTAGGTATTTGTAAATTGGCCAGATAATTTGCAGGTGAAAACCCTCTCCCAAGATCTCTTATTGTGGCATGTTTGTCCATTTTACCCATGTGACATTGCAGCTCTACATCCCTAATGCGTTGGAGCACTAGGCTTTTGGCTCTCTCGTATCCTGCTGCTATCAGGTATTGCGGGGAGAATCCCAAGCTTCTTATCTTTTCAAACAAGGAGGCTTTCCAGTTAGAATGAAAGGTGTCTAAGAGTGTAAGTGGTGCCAAGCCAACCGGGAAGAAAATGAGTTTTAACCAGTAGTGTATCTTTAGATTCCACAGCCGTGCATTAATAGGTGGTTGTGCGGCTTCCAAGCGGACAGCCATATTAGATACACAGGAGGGGATCCCCAAGAGACAGCGATAGAATTTAGTTTGAAATGCCTCCATAGGCGCAAAGCTCTTAAAACTGCAAACTTGGGATCCATAGGTAAGTTGCGGAAGTATTTTTGCAACAAAGACCTGGGAGGCAGCCGGAACATATTTACCCCCTTTTCCATAAAAGAATCTTATTAGGGCTTTATTAGTCCTTCCTGCGTTGGCAACGGCATTTTTCATCTGTTGGTGCCAAGAGACCCTTTCTTGGAAAGTTATTCCCAGGTATTTAAAAGTTGGTACCTGGTCAATAGATTGGCTATTGATTCTCCATTTGTGTTTCCTTCTTTTTTTTGAGAACACCATTATTTTAGATTTGTTGTAATTTATTAATAGTTGTTCCACTTGGCAGTAGTCAGCAAGAGATCTCAGAAGTTTCCTTAACCCTACGCAGGAAAAGGAGAGTAGGACTGCGTCGTCTGCATACAAAAGAATCGGAAGGGGCATACCTGCCAATTTGGGAGGGTGGGCATTTTCCTTCGCCATGTTTACTGCAAGGGAGTTAATGTAAAAGTTAAATAGAATTGGCGCGAGGACGCACCCTTGTTTGACCCCGCAGTGAGTTGGAATTTCTTTTGTTAAATGACCTGATCGGTCACATCTTACCCTCACCCTGGTATTTTCATATAGACCACGGATGAGGCGCAATAAGCGTTTGTCTATATTTGTGGCGCCAAGCTTTTCCCAGAGTCTGTCCCTTGGTATTGAGTCAAAAGCAGATTTAAAATCTATAAATGCTGCATATAAGGACCCCTCTTTTCTAGAGTATTTATCTGCCAGGTGTTGAAGGATGAGGGCCTGGTCTATAGTTGAGCGCTTTGCTCTAAAACCAGCTTGTACTTCTGATAGAATACACTCTCTTTCCATCCACTCAACTAATTTATCACGCAAATGGGCAGCGTACAGTTTGCTAATAATACTCAATAGGCTAATTGGTCTATAATTAGCAGGCTCAGTTCTGCTTCCTTTCTTGAATATTGGGATGATAATAGCTAAACCCCAATCCTCGGGGATAATAGCCGTTTGATTTATACTAGTGAACAAGGCGGCTAGCACAGGGGCCCACCATTCCACATTTGCCTTTAGAATTTCTGGTGAAATATTGTCCACGCCCGGGGCTTTCCCGGATTTGAGGGATTGAATAAGGCCGGTAATTTCTTCTGTGGTTATAGGGGGCCATTCCTTACCAATTTCACTCGAAGTAGGAAGCAGAACCGGGGTCAATATGTTTGGTGAGTATAGCAAGAGGAAATAGGCCTCCCATGCTCCAGCAGGTATAGAATATTCGATTTCAATTGGGGAGTCTTTCCAACTTTTGGCAATTATTTTCCAAAATGTGGCAGAATCTTTCCTTTGGGAGGCCTCTATTAGGCACTGCCATTCCTCCCTTTGTGCCTGGGTTTTTTTCTTGTTGATCAGAGCTTTGTAACTGCGTTTTAACTCAAACCAGTCTGACGGAAGCAAAGGTAAGTTCGCAGATCTGTAGTTCCTGTACTTATCCAGCAGAAGGCATTTCATGGCCTTGCATTCTTGGTCGAACCATGGTTTAGATTTGATAAAGGGTGAAGGTTGGCATGGCGTTTTTTTGTTAGTCAGATAAGGTTGTAGGGACAAAATCAGTTCCCGGAAAATTGCTAATCTAGCCTCAGGAGATGGGGAGTTGACGAGATTCTCTCTTCTGGCAAGTGAGGTAGCCGTGTGAAGTCCTTCCGCTATTTCATCTTTCAGTTTGCTGGACCATTTGATACGTGAGTATCTTAGCTCCATGTTTCCCGAACTTGAGGCTACAGGTTTGTTAGAGCAAAATAAATCTTTTCCTACATCCAGTGTTAAACAGAGCGGTAGATGATCGCTATCAACCCTCTCCGCCACTTTATATTCCCGTACTCTGTTCAAGAGGTTAGATGTCACCAGGATGTAATCGATAGTGGAGGCTCCCATATTAGATATAAATGTAAATTCCCCGCTGAATTCTCTATCGGCGCGGCCATTTAGTACAGTCAGATCCAGTTTGTTGGAAAAACGTAGGAGGCATAGGCATGCATAATTGCAGCCCTTGTCTTTTGAGAGCCTTGGAGGAATAGAATGAGCTTCTTCAGGAGAGGGAGGTAAATCGTGAAAGTGAGTATATAATACTTTGTCTGTTTGTCCAATTCTGGCGTTTAAATCCCCTGCCAGCAGCACTGCCACTGCAGGAGTTTGGTTCGTTAACCCATCAACATATGATTCTAACCTATGCCAGATATTTTTGATAAGTTTCTTGTCTCTTTGAGGGGGGGCGTATATATTAATCAGTATGAAGGTACAATATCTGCATTTCATTAGAACTGCCATGGCCACATTGCTCAGAGACTCCAGCTCAGTGAGTGATGCTCTCAGCCTTGTGGATATTAGAATGCCTAGCCCGCCCTTCACTCGTCCCCCTTTGTTGCTTGGTGAGCCTGCGAGCGAGAATGAGGCAAAACCATTAACATCTAAATCCCCAGTTAGCCATGTCTCTTGCAGGAAGACTATGTCATGATCTTGAATAAAGTTGATAAATGATTGGTCAGCCGCCTTGTTGTGCCACCCAGCAGTGTTCCATGATAGAAATTTAAGGTTGGTTTTATCACAGTCGGCTCTTGGTCAATTTTTATCTAAGGCACTTTTCGGAATTGTTGCTTTGCGTATCGGTCGCCTGTCATCTTTGTGTGGCAGGCTATCCAGACACTCTATAGTTTCGATGGATGGATGCAAGGTGCTCACATTTGTGGGCACCACGTCTTTGTTGTGCATAAATTCCTTCTGTGGGTGTTCTGTCGGGGCCTGATTTTGGCCCAGTTCCGTTTCATCTAGATACCTCATTTTGTCCCAAAGGTCTGGTAAGGTCACCTTGGGAATATTTTTCCTTGGGGGAGGTGATGGCGTACTCTCCTTGGGGGGTGGCGTATTCTCTCTTGGTGGGAAGTTAATCTCAGCTTTAATCTGGAGGCTACGTGTCATGATCTTTTTTTGGTCCCCCTTAGTAACCTCGTTGTATGAAGCCCTCCTGGCCATCTTATTTCTTAGCTTATCTAGTCTTTCCAGAATGTCAGTTTGTATTGATGGTGGGAACGTCCAGAATTTGTCAATTAAGATATTTTCTTCCATAGAAAACAAATCCTCATCTTGGCTCACAAGGTGTTGCGGGTTTTGTTTGTCAGGCCATACTTTTGGGGATTGTTTCCACTTTCTAGGATTTGCCTGCTTAGTTTCCAGAAGGGGGCTCAATGGTGCTTTATTTTCAAAGAATCTGAGTATTGTTATCCATGCCTTTAGAAATGCAGGTCTTGAACTAAGAACAAACTTGGCCAGGTTCTGATCCCTAAGAGTGGTCAGTGCTCTCACTGAATGACCGTCGTGATGTAAATATTCCACCGAAGTGATATCATTGGGGTTAACCATTCCTGGCAGTATGGCGTTTAGGCTAGACACAAGGTTCGTTATTCGCTGTTTCCCTGTAAGGAAGCCTTTTGATTTTGGGAAATTCGTGAATACTAATTTTTGGGGATTTAGGATCAGATTCCAGTCTCTTTTCTGACTGGAAGCTTGCCAGGTCCGAAGGGGGGTATCGACTTTATTGTATACATCATCTTCCCCGCTGTTCAGTTTGCTAGGTGTTTTATTACATTCGTAGGAAGGGGCGTCTGCTTCCCCAGCGTCAAGTTGCCTTCTCACTTGCTTCTGGGGTCGGCGTTGGCGAGTCCTCCTTAGCCGGATGGTGTGTAGCTGTCCTTATTCCTCTCTTTTTACCCTTCTTTTTGCTGTCCCGTGAAGTCGAATTTTTTGGAGCCGGGGGAAGACGTTTAAACAATTTCTGCCAATATCTATTCCGATTACTGCAGGTACATTTGGCTTTCCTTGTGGATTTGATATTTTTGCTTTTCTTCACTTTCACCCTTGAGTTTTGTCTTCGCAGATTTTTGTTTACTTCTGATTTGTTCGTGTCAGGGGCTGGCCAGGTTCCGAAGCAGTGTCTGAGGACACAGCTGGACTAGACAGGGCACAGCTGACGCCCGAAGAGTTATTGAGGGTGTGGGACCAGGAACAGGCACAGCCCCTGTTAACGCCAGAAGCGGTGATGAAGCAATGGGAGGAATTCCCAACCGGGGCTCCAGTGCAGCCAATGGGAGGGGATCAGGAAATGGAGACAAGGGAGGAGTTGAGGCAAGAAGATCCTGCCAGAGCATCAGACACAACCAGCATGGAGGATGAAAGCGAAAGGGAAGGGGCGAGCGCCGCCCCCCTTAGGTCAAGAGCACGGAAGAGGAAAGAGGGGAGGCGGCGCTTAGGGTGCTCGAAGCTTTTATGTTGGGGGCGGAGTCGCAAACCGGTACTTCGAGGATCTGATTCAGAAGGGTCGGATGCAGAACTGTAATACCTGTCATGCTTGATGCTGTAAATAAAGCAATTAGTTAAGTAGACGGTGTTTGTGGATGCTTGCTCTTGAGGAGGATACACATCCCTCTCACAGCATCCTCGAAGTCTTCGCCACCTCCTCAGGAGTAAAAGCACAGCCAGCATGAGTAACGCGGAAGAGGCAGCGGCGGCAGCTCCCCAAGCAGCCGGTGGTGGAGGGGTCCCCACCTGGGAAGACAGAGCCAGAGAGCTGGAGGTAATGTACCGAATATCCCAGGCACGGTTGGAGGAGGCACGGCTTCACGCTGAGCAGGGCAGGAGCGCGCAGGTGGGAAGGAGGATCACCATGCTGGCAAGCAGGTTTGAGGGGAAACCAGAACAATATATAGGATTTAAAACGGACATGATGTATGCGTTGGAGTTGCAGAAGGACTCTTTTAAGAATGAAGCAGAACAGGTCGGCTTTGTAATTTCGCATTTTGAGGGATCTGCTCGTGATTGGGTTCGCCCCCTTATTATGGCCCAAAATCCAGCGCTCCAGAACGTTAAAGCGTTTTTTCAAAGTATGGACGTTGTTTATACGAGCCGCTCTGAACAGGAAATAGAAGGGCAGGAACTCCTGCTGCTGAGGCAAAACAACATGACTGTACGTGAATACTGGGGCAAGTTTTCGCTGTTGAGTCACCGTCTGGGATGGGACACGAACACGCCCCAAATGATAGCGCTGTTCAAATTAGGGCTAACGGATGAGGTTAAAGACTCTTTGGCAAGGGGGGGCCCCTACAATGATATGCATAGCCTCATAGAAGCAGCGATGGCGATTGGAGTGCGTTTGGAGCTCAGAGACAAAACAAAGAAGGAGGGGAAGGCGGGAAGGTGGTTCAACTTTCGTTTTCCCACACAAGCAGAGAAGCCGGCTGGCGCGCAAACGCACCTCCAGGAAGAAACGCCCATGGAACTGGGCGGAGCGCACGCGCGCCCTTATTCAAATGCAACGGTTGCTAAGGGAAGTGACGCGCAGGGCGGGAAAGCGCCCAGAAAATGTTTTGTGTGTCATCAAACAGGACACCTAGCCAAGACGTGTAACCAAAAAAAGGTCTGGCAAGGCATGACGGGGGCTGTAACAGGAGAAGGGGAGGAGCAAGCTGCGATGCAGGGAAACGGCAATGCCGGCTGGCAGGTCATGGGGGCGGCCAGTCAGGCACAAAAGCAGTAAAACGTCCCCCTCGCAGCGCACCCGAGATACACCCCCCCAGCCCGCCCGAACACACCCTCCCCAACCCTCCCAAGCCAGGCATCGTGATGGAAGTCGCACTGCAGCTACCCAATGGTTGCACCCTGCCGGTCCCAGCCTTGGTCGACAGTGGCGCGAGTGCAGATTTCTTAGATATAGACTTTGCACAGCAGCACCAGCTTCACCTTCTGCCTTTGCACTTCCCCCTGCAAGTCACCACCATTGATGGGAGGGAGCTGAAAGGAGGGGCGGTCACGCAAAACACTCCACCCATGAGAATGGAGATAGGACGGCACCCTGAAGTTCTTGCTTTCTGTGGGATGTATAACACTGGTGCAGTCAATCACAACATTCCTAGAGTGTACACAAGGGGTCTTGGTCCTCCAGGAAGAGTTTCCTTCCCCCCCCCCCAATTTTATTAGAATTTACATAGAAAGAAAAAAGAATTGGCACATTTTGCCATAAGAAAAGAGAAAAAAGGGAAAGAAAAAAAAAACGAAAAAAAAAATACAATTATACATTCATAAATATTTTACAATTTCACAATTAATCATAACATTCATACACCACTCACCATACCAATTTCTCATGCATCCCTTACCTAAAAAAGAAGTCGTTCATACAACCCCTTTCGTTCTCTACCTCCTATTCTACACATTTCCACTCGACATCCTCTCTAACACATACATCCTTTCTAACCAGCCTATCACTCATACATACTTCAACTTACTTATCTATCCAATACATTATCAAACATATAACATACTTATATTTAAAACGATATATAAATCCTAAAATTAATATAAGATAAAAAAGGAAGACTTGGTGACCTCCACCACCGTTCGTTACACTTCTTTTTCCAACCCGTATTATTCCCTCCTGTTGTTTCCTTATTTAATTCTCTTTCATTTTCAACCTGTCATTTTTCTCTATTCAATACTTAACTTGCAATTCAGTTTTACATCTTCCCTGTTCAGATATTCATTTAACGCTTTCCATTGATCTTCCACTACATTCTTTGGTTTCTGTCTTATGATATTTGTTAGTCTCGCTAGCTGTAGGTACTCACAAATTTTTTGTAGCCATTCCTCCCTAGTTGGAGCATGGCTTTCTTTCCAATGATGGGCAATTGCTATTCGTGCTGCTGCAGCTGTATATTGGAACAATATCATTTTTCCTTCTGGGATATCTTTATTGTAAATACCTAATAAATAGAGTTCCGGATTTTTACCAAATGTTTGTTTCATTAGTTTTTGGGTTTCTGTATGTACGATGTCCCAGAATTTTTTAATTTCTGAGCATCTCCACTACATATGATAGAAAGTGGCATTTTCTTCATTGCATTTCCAACATTTAGTTTTATTTGTCTTATTCATTTTTCCTATTTTGTCTGGTGAGAGATACCACCGATGGAGCATCTTCATTATATTTTCTTTTATTTGGTATGAGGCCGTAAAATCTATTCTGCTTTTCCAAATTTTTTCCCATTCTTTATATTCCAGTTCATGTCCAAAATCTTTCTCCCAATTTAAAATATGTTTTCCTTTCACTTCTTGTCCTGATTCATATTCTTTTAGTAGTTTGTATATTTTAGATATTAATTTTTTATCTTTTTGCAGGACCTCTTTATCAAATCTTGAATCAATATTTTCGAATCCTTTCTCTTTTAAGTCTCTATCAAAATTTGTTTTAAGTTGCAGATAACCTAACCACCCAATTCCTTTCTTTTTCACTTCCTCAAACTTTTTCAATTTTGGCTTAGCCCCTATTTGTTCTACTAATTCTTTATAAACCGGCCATTTCTCTTTAATTTCGCTTTTTATAGTAGTGGATGCTTCCACCGGTGATAGCCACCAGGGTGTTTTCTGAACTATCTTTTCTCTAGTTCTTTCCCAGACTTCCATCAGCACCTTCCTGATGGAGTGGTCTGTGAATCTTCCATGTACCTTTTTTTCCCCGTACCATAAGTATCCATGCCACCCATATAGACGATCCCACCCTTCAACATTTAGCAGCTTTTCATTTTCCAGAGTTAGCCATTCTTTTATCCATACCCAGCATACAGCTTCATAGTATGTTACCAAGTCAGGGACTGCAAAACCTCCATTTTCTTTCAAATCCATCATAGTTTTGGCCTTAATCCTTGCTTTTTTGCCTTGCCAGATGAAGTTCGCAAGGTCTTTCTGACAGTCCTGTAAATATTTTTTCCCTATTATGATTGGTGCCACTTGAAATAAAAATAATATTTTTGGAAAAATTTTCATTTTTATCAGGGCAATTCTCCCCATCAATGATAAGTTCAATTTCTCCCATTTTTTTAATCTGTTCTTGACCTCCTTCCATTCCTTGATATAGTTATCTTTAAACAAGTTTGTATTTTTATTTGAAATCCATAATCCCAAATATTTTACCTTATTTTCTATTTTGATCCCTGATTTACTCTCTAACAACCCCTTCTCTTTTACTCCCATATTTTTTGTTAATAATTTGGATTTGTCCCTGTTTAATTTAAACCCCGATACCCGTCCGAATTCCATCATTCTTTCCAATGCTTTTTGTATACTTGTCATGGGTGTTTCTGTCGTGATGATCAAGTCATCCGCAAACGCTTTAATCTTATAGCAATATTTTCCGATATTAATTCCTTTGATCTCTCTCTCTTTTCTTAATGCCATTAGCAGAGTTTCTAAAGTAATTATGAATAGTAATGGAGAGAGGGGGCAGCCTTGCCTCACCCCTCTCCCTATCGGGATTCCTTCTGTAATTTCATTATTGATTATTAATTTTGCTATTTGCTTGTCATATATTGCTTTTATACCCCGCATCATTTCTTTTCCAATTTTCATATATTCTAATGTCTTAAACATATAATTCCAAGAGAGACTGTCAAAAGCCTTTTCGGCATCTACCAAAAGCATCGCTATCTTTTTACTCGGGTGCATTTCTGCATATTCAATTAAATCTATAATTATCCTTGTATTATCTTTAATTTGACGCTTAGGGAGAAATCCGGCCTGATCCTTATCTATAATCCTATTTAATATACCTTTTAATCTGTTTGCAATAATTCCTGTGAATATTTTATAATCAACATTGAGTAATGCTATTGGTCTGTAATTCTTAGTTAATCTTAAATCAGCTCCTTCTTTTGGGATTAAAGTTATTAATGATTCCTGCCACGATTCAGGGATTTTTCCATCTTCTAATATTCTATTCATCACTGTTTTTAACTTGGGGGCTATTATTTCTGCTAATTCTTTATAATAGATCACTGGGATACCATCCGGTCCAGGTGATTTTCCAATTTTTAAACCTTTTATTATTTCTATAATCTCCTCAGTTTCTATTTTCTTATTCAGCTTCTTCCTTTCTTCATCGTTTAATTCTAATGGGCTATTCTCTCCCAGATATTTTTCTATGGATTCTTCTTCAGCTTCTTCTTCTTTATACAACTTCTGATAGTAATTTTTAAATCCTTCTTTTATCTTTTCTGAATCTGTAATTTCTTCTTCCTCGATCATTATTTTATTAATTATCTTTTGTCTTTGTTTTTCTTTCGCCATCCACGCTAGCATTCTACCTATTTTATTTGCATTTTCAAAATATCTTTGTTTCGTCCAAATAATCTTTTTCTCTACTTCCCTGTTTATCAAATCTGACAGATGTTGTAACAATATTTTTAAACTCTGTAAAATCCTTTCATTTTTGGGTTCTTTAACTAGCTCTTTCTCTTTATCCCTTATTTGTTTGTTTATTTCCAGAATGTTTTTATCTTTGTTTTTCTTTATTTTTCCCATCTGTTGAATTCCCAGCCCCCTCATAAACGCCTTACTTGCCTCCCATATTATTTTATTGTCTGTTTGTTGATTCTCATTAATTTCAAAAAATTCTTTCACCTTTTCTTTCATAAGATTTACTCTTTGTTCTTCCCTCCAAATTTCATCATTCATCCTCCATCTGCCTTTCGTAATTGTCCTAAACTTTAATGTCATTGTTGTTGGGTTGTGGTCTGATATTGATTTATTTCCTATTTCTGCCTTACTCACATTCAACATTAATTTTTTTGTCACCCAAATGGCATCAATTCTCCCTCCTGATTTATGAACTTCAGAATAGTGAGTAATGTCCTTCACGTTTGGGTTTTTAACTCTCCACACATCATATAAATCTAAGTTTTGTATCAAATTGAAGAATGAGATTGGGAGTTTACCTGAATCTACCGTTTTTTCTCTCCTAGTTCTATCCATTTCCGTTGATATTACACCATTGAAATCTCCAAATATAATCATGTTCTCACTACCATAATCCCATAATTTCTCCTCTAACTTTTTATAAAAGTCATCCTTTTTATTGTTTGGAGCATAAATTCCTACCAACACGATTTTACCTTCTCTAGATTGTATCTCTACACCCAAAACCCTCCCATCTCCATCTTCGAACAATTTCTGTGGATTTAATTTAGAATTTATATACATTACTACCCCCCTTTTCTTCTCATTCCCCGCCGAAATAAATTCCTCTCCCAATCTTCCATTCTTCAGAAGTCTAGCATGATCATTTGTTATATGTGTTTCCTGGAGGCAGATGATATCCCATTTCCCCTTTTTTACTAAACATTCAATCTTATTCCGTTTAAATTTGCAATTCATCCCATTTACATTCCATGATAAGCATTTTAACAACATTTTACTTTATTAAGGTCAAGTAGCATCCACACTAAAATCAGTTCCGTTGTCTGTCAGCCGTAGGTCATTTCTAATATGCGGGTTGTCAGCTCGTCTTCTGTCTTCAGTTGCTCAAAGTGTCACCGACTGGAAAGCCTTAATTAAGTTCGTTCTGTTACTGATGTTTCTTCTCCTTCTATTTCTCTTGCATATTTTTGCCAAAATACTTTCGTATCTTCTACAGATCTGAATGTCCTTTTCTTTCCTCTGTAAGTAAACGACAATCCTTCGGGGAATTCCCATTTAAATAATATCTTATTTCTTTTCAGCGCTGGAGTCATAAATTTGTAAGCCTCTCTCTTTTTCAAGAATCTTTGTGGAATTTCTTTCATAATTTCAACCACAACACCATCTATCAAAAGCGGGTCCGGTCTGCATTTCATCAAAATTTTGTCCCTCAATAATCTTGAGTTAAGAAACACCAAACAGTCCCCTGGGCCTTTCTTTCCAGTTGTTTTGTTAGGTCTTACTCTAAAAAATTTTTCAATGTCCAATATTAGTTGGTTATCATCAACGTTTAGCCATTTTGAAAGAGCGGCCATTATCTTTGTCGTTATATCTTCATCACAACTCTCTTTTATCCCCCTGAAGCGAAGAGTCATCTCCCGCTGCTTCATCTCCAGGAAAGCAAGTGCATCCCAGGTCTCCTCCTGAATTCTTCTTAGTTCATCTATTTCACCTTTGTGTCTGTCTTGATTTACTCTTAGTTCCTTTTGTTCAGTTGAGCTTTTTTTCCACAGTTCTTCATGCTTCGATACCTTTGTCTTAGTTTCATTTGTTATTGTCTCTAGTTCCTTTTGTTTCCCTGTCAGGGAGGTTACTTCAGTGGACAATTCTTTTATTAAAGTTACATTTTCCATAATTTTCCTTCCCATTATTTCCATTTTTCCATCTATGGTCCGCATATTCCCATCCAGTATTAATATCTTCTCGCTTAGGTTCTTCTCCATACTCTCCATTGCTTTTAGAATGTCTTTAAGGTCAATATTATTACTTTCATTCTCTGTTGTTCCTGCTCTTTTAAATTGTCCATGTGGTGTAGATGAGCCGTTTGTCCCTTTCTCTTTCTTGCTTCCCATATTTTTATATGGTGTAGACTCTTCGTCTCCTTCAAATTGTTTGCTTCTATATGCGCTTTCTTTAGATTTCGGGAGTCCCCCCGTTGTCTATTCACTGAGTCATATTCTTATTTTTACGTTCTCTTTTACGAAGGTTCCTTTAGTTATTTTTCTTAACTGCTGTTCCGTCGGCGACCACTAGAGGTCACTGTGTTCTCCTGCTCTCTTCTGGCACTCTTCTTCCTTTTGCAGGCTCAACCCTCCTCGTTATCTTCTTTTCCTGTTCGCTTCTCTTCCTCCCATTAATGGCGGCCGTCACACTTCTGACTCAGCAAGTAAGGAATATAGTCCATTCTCTACCTATTTATCTTAAATAGTCTTAAATCGCTTTAAAACAGTAGCTCTACAGTCCTCTTTCAGTCTCCTCCACCTCCTCCCTTTTTTTAAAACGTTGTTAGTGTTTGCAATCGCCCGTCCCTTTACAGGCTTGTCTCTCCTACACCGTCTTTCGCTGTGCCTTTATCCCTTCTCTTTGATAATTATAACAGGTTTTTTACGTGTAACCCTGTGGTCCTCTTCTTTCACTCTAATTTTCCAAGCTTGACGCTTTAATCAGTCTATCTCTCTTGCGTCTCTCCTCTCCCCTTCCTTCTCATTCAGGGGCTATTTCTCTTCTTCTCCTTTAATCCTTTATCTTTATCTTTGTCAAAGGGCCAAAGGGGAGAGGGAGGTACCGGCTGGGTTACTGGAGCCCCTCCCCACCCCCAGCAAGCCCTGGGAGGCGGTTTCCCTGTACTTTGTCACGGACCTTCCCCAGTCCAAGGGGAAAACGGCGGTACTGGTCGTAGTGGATCTCCTGACCAAGATGGCCTATTTCATTGCCTGCCCCAAAGTGGTGTCGGCGGAGGAGACGGCCCGGCTACTTGTGCAGCACGTATTCAAGCTGCATGGTATGCCAACGAGAGTAATCTTGGATCGCGGGGTCCAATTTACCTCCCGCTTCTGGCGCAAGCTCATGCAGATCTTGCAGGTGCAGGTGTGTCTGTCCTCAGCACGCCATCCTCAAACTAACGGTCAATCAGAGCGTGTTAATTCCATCCTGCAGCAGTATCTGCGCTGCTACGCCTCCCAGCAACACAACGACTGGAGAGACAGACTCTCGCTTGCAGAGTTTGCTTACAACAATGCTCAGCACGTCTCGGCAGGCATGTCCCCGTTCCAGGCGAACTACGGCAGCCACCCCAGGGCCTTCCCGGGGAGGGAGGGGGAACGGGGGGACGGAGACGTGCCCGCAGCACAGCAGTTTGCAGAGGAGTTGGAAGCGTTGCACCAACTGCTCAAAGACAATCTGGAGCAGGCAAAAGCAGCCTACAAAACGGCAGCAGACCGGCACCGCAGGGAGGGGGAGGATATCCAGGTGGGAGACATGGTATGGTTGTCCACACAAGGATTGCCCATCCGAGGCAGGTGCAAGAAGCTACAGCAACACAGGCTGGGGCCCTTTGAGGTAGTGGAGCAGATTAACCCTGTGGCTTTCAAACTGCGACTGCCGGACTCCATGAGAATTCACCCGGTGTTCCACAGGTCTCTCCTGTCCAAGTACAGGGAACCTCACAGGTACCAACAGGGCTACCAGCAGGGGTCGCAGGGACTACCGCTGGTGGACCCGGAGCTGTTTAATGAGGCCACCGAAATCTTGGACTCCAGGTGGCAAGGGGAGGAGTTGCAGTACTTGGTAGCGTGGGAGGGGGAGCCAGCTTCAGAGAATGCTTGGATCCCAGCGGAAGAAGTCACCAGGGAGCATTTGGTGTGGGAGTTCCATGAGTTATTCCCGCACAAGCCGAAGCCATACCGCTGGCAACTCAGAGACGTGTTCCAGCCCACGGATTCGGAGGAAGGGGATTTTTTGGGGTTTCCGCCATCCGGGGGTAGTGATGGATATCAGACGCTAGATGAAGGGGCCGAAGGGTCAGAACCCATTCTCCCACCCATGGCCAGGGAAGATTGGGAAGAGGTGTTTGACTCATCGTCAAGTGGCGACACCACCATATTCCTGGGCTTCCCATCATCGCCAGACACTGCAGATGATTCCTGGGGGGAACTGGGGGATCTTGCCAGGGAATCCAACACCGATCTGCCCCAACCCTGTGGGCCTCCTCAAGGGGGGAAGGGGGGCTTGGAAGGGGGGTGGATGTCAGGGGCTGGCCGGGTTCCGAAGCAGTGTCTGAGGACACAGCTGGACTAGACAGGGCACAGCTGACGCCCGAAGAGTTATTGAGGGTGTGGGACCAGGAACAGGCACAGCCCCTGTTAACGCCAGAAGCGGTGATGAAGCAATGGGAGGAATTCCCAACCGGGGCTCCAGTGCAGCCAATGGGAGGGGATCAGGAAATGGAGACAAGGGAGGAGTTGAGGCAAGAAGATCCTGCCAGAGCATCAGACACAACCAGCATGGAGGATGAAAGCGAAAGGGAAGGGGCGAGCGCCGCCCCCCTTAGGTCAAGAGCACGGAAGAGGAAAGAGGGGAGGCGGCGCTTAGGGTGCTCGAAGCTTTTATGTTGGGGGCGGAGTCGCAAACCGGTACTTCGAGGATCTGATTCAGAAGGGTCGGATGCAGAACTGTAATACCTGTCATGCTTGATGCTGTAAATAAAGCAATTAGTTAAGTAGACGGTGTTTGTGGATGCTTGCTCTTGAGGAGGATACACATCCCTCTCACAGTTCGTCCCCAGCTCAACTACTTTATGTTCTTGAGGCATATCATCTATTTTTATTTCTTTTAGTTGAGATGAGATGAGAAGTTTTCTACTAGGGTCAGCAAAAGTCCATTTGTTATTGTTAAGTAATTTTTAATGTTGGTTAAGTCAGTACTTATTGCTAGGGGATAATCCAAGGGAAGGCCATCACTCCGTTCTATTTGAGGATATTTGGGAGTAGTCATCTGGTTTTGAGGGACTGATGTCATTACTTCCGTGGGCAGCTGTTCCTTGGTAATGGAAGTATTACCCTCCTGTAGTTCCTCGGCTAAAGCTAGTTCTTGCGCTAGGCTGCATGGGGGATTCATATTACCAGTATCTTCATAGATCTCTTTGGAATAAGATGGCCAGTCAAGAACAGTAAGAGAGGGAGGTATTACTTCATCAAGAATTAACTCTTTTTCTGGACTCATGCACTCCTCCATCTTAGGGAAGTAGTTTGTGATTTTACTTTGTCTTTTGCCAGGGCCCCGGGGGCTGGTTGCCGGATCAGGCAATATACCCAACTCCTTATATGTCCTTCTAGTAAAAACCATGGTAAAGGTTGTCTTGGTATGGGAAGAGGGCAGTTTACCCTAGGTACGACTGCCTTAAATTGAGGGCCAGTGGAGGTATCTGTATTCACACCAGCTCTCTGCAGCTACTTCCAGATATGTCAGTATGTTTCTCTGCTTTTAAGTTTTCTGCTTTTAAGTCTTGGCGATTGTCGTAAGGTCTGTAGCTTTTATCTTGGACATGCAACCGACACAGGTTAGCCGATGCTGTATCTCTAGCCAAGATATTGCAATAAAACAGTGCTGCCAAAGGACAAGAATAATAAAAAACAGCTAAAAACTGAATTAAAATCGAGATTGCTTAGGCAAATTGTATGCCGCTGTGAAGAAATAGTAGTGGGGTTTGGCTGTGGGGCAGTACAAACCGAGTATTGTCAGTGAAATTTGTTTGCAGTGCAGAAAACTGTCTCCAAACAGTTTCCAACCACCCCACACTCACTGGGGATTGAGAGGAGGGCCAGCAGCAAGGAGGGGGAACGGCGTCTCAATGCAATGCAAGTCCCGGGACTCGCCCAGTTCCTCTAATTTCCTCAGTGTTCAGCAGTCCTTCTCCAGCTTGCCCTTCTCTCTAAGGGCCCAAACGTACTAGAACTGGATGTCTATGGGCCAGTCTCAAGGCTACACAGTCGTGTGTCTCTCTTACCCTCCTCTGCGCTCCTTGGCAGGCAAGCAGTTCTCAGTTCTTTATTTAGATCTCTTCTCTCCTCTCCCTGCTCTCCGAACAGGCAGCGGCGTTCTTCCTCTCTGCAGCCTTGACCGGTTGGCTGATAAGGAGGGAAGGAGGAAGGAGGGAGGGAGACTGGGCAGACTGGGCACTCAGAGTCTTTAAAATGTTTCCTTAGTTAAAATTGGCAGCCTGGAGGGTAGTTAAGATAAGATTTTAAGGATTTTAAAAAATAAAAAAGGGAGCACCGACAGGCGAGACTTGCCTCGACGCCATCTTGCCGGAAGTCCTCACTCCAGATCAAGTTCTTCTCATTCGTGCACTCATGGAGCGTCATTCATGGAGTATTCTAGCATCATTTCACTCCAGCCATCTAACTAAGTCCCAGTGCTTGAGAAGTTCCAGTACCAAGTGGAAGACTCCATGCTATCTGTCCATCAGGCTCCTGTTACTCATAGAACCAGTCCTCTCTCTCTTAACTTGATATGGTAGAGACTCAGAGTCCTATAAACTCTCCAAGGGTCTGATTCATGTACTTTTCCATACTTCAGTCAGAAAAGTTGCACAGGCAGTAAAATGCAGCTTAGTTACAAAGTGGGGAAGCTTCCTTGATTATTGGTATAGGAATTCAAGAGTGGCTGGGGAGATCCATACAGCTCCAGGTGAAGCCCACATTGAGGAGGCCCTCACTTGGCCCAACAGGCATCCCATAATACCCCTTCCACATTTGCAAGAACTCAATTATTTTACTTTGGAATTCCCTGCCTCTTGACACCAGGCAGGCTCCGTTACTTTACTCTTTCTTGCGCCTGCTAAAAACATTATTGCTTAGAAAAGGCTACCCAGATGTTTAGAAATCTGAGGTGAGTTCATAACTGTTTTTAGTCCATTGTTCTTTTAACTTTTCAAAACTCTTGAATTGTGGTTGTGATTTTTTCTCAGTGATAATTTTATTGCTTTATCCTATTTTGCAAACTGCTCTGAAGGTTGTTGTTGTTTTACACTCAAGCAGTGTATAATTTTTTGGAAACATTAAATAAACAGCACATGTCCCAGGAGGTAGGCATCATGCACCATTTGTGTGTTTGGATGTCAGGATTTTGTTGTCCTGCTGTTGGCCAGAGGAAGACTCAGCTGCAAGGGCCATAGCACTGCAAGCGGAAGGTTGCAGGTTCAATCCTCGCTGGCATCTCCAGGCAGGGCTGGGAGAGACTCCTGCCTGAAATCATGGCGAGCCATTGCTGCCAGTCAGTGCAGACACTGCTAAGCCAGAGGCAAGCATGCCAATTCTAGGGGGCAAAGCTGCCTTCCAACCCCTCAATATTTGTTTGAAAGGGTTCCAGCCCTCCCAAAATTGAGAGCAATGTCTCACTGGAGGCTTCACTGGCCTGCTTGGTGTCAGGAAAACATGTGTGACGTCACACAATGTGCACATGACATCACACATGCTGCAGCCCCCGATCTTGGGGGCAATCCGGCGGCACTGGCTAGAGCAGGGGTCAGCAAACTTTTTCAGCAGGGGGCCGGTCCACTGTCCCTCAGACCTTGTGGTCGGCCGGACTATATTTTGGAAAAAAATATGAACGAATTCCTATGCCCCACAAATAACCCAGAGATGCATTTTAAATAAAAGCACACATTCTACTCATGTAAAAGCATGCTGATTCCTGGACCGTCTGCGGTCAGGATTGAGAAGGCGAATGGGCCGCATCTGGCCCCCGGGCCTTAGTTTGGGGACGCCTGGGCTAGAGGGACCAATGGCCTGACTCTGTATAAGGCAGCTTCCTCTGTTCCTAATTCTGCCTTCTGATCTCTCCCCAGGATTTCTTGTTCTTTGGAGCGGACGTTCGCTACGGTTAATGGTGATGCAGAAAGAGAAGAGAGGAGAGCCCAGACGCAATGCAGAATGCCGCACTCCCTTCTGCTTCTGCTGCTTGGTGGGGTGGGGGTTCTTCCCCGGAAACGGGCCCCTCCCTGTTTTTGGAATAATTTTCACACTGGTAAACCCTAATGACTGTTCAGATAAACAGCAGTTCAACAGGTATTCATGTTGATTTCCACTGAGATGGGACTATAGATGCAATTGAGATTAAATCTGGGTTCAGCAATGGATTCAGAAACGGTCATGGTGGACAATGGAGGTTGTTTTACACCAGTGTAGATCCTAGAGCCAGTAGCAGCATCAGAATGATAGGATAGGCAGAGATAAATTTTGATAAACTGAGAAGTAACATTGCCTCACCCCAGAAATCCGTGTCCAGAAACTGCCCTCCTCAGATAGGGCACCGCTGAGAGTCCCACGTGCCCCAGAGGCATGCTTTGCTTGCACTTGAAACTGGGCTTTTAGTGTTGCAGCCCCTGCCCTCTGGAACCGTTATAAGGAGAGACTGGACAGGCTTCTACCATCTTGATGTTTGAGCACTTACTAAATACTTTTTTGTTTAAGGAGGCTTCCCCAATCCTTTTGTATAATCTTAACTGCACAATTGTAGGTATGATCTCATTGGTTTTTAGAGTCTACATTTTCTTCTCTGTTTTGTTTCTACTTCATTTTCTCTTTTATTGTACACAGCTTCAATAACTCTACATTGTGAGGTGGTTTATAAATCTGTTGAATATAAATAGACTTCCGGTCGGCGTGCCAGAGTGGACGGTCGGCGGGACATGTCGGTCCTGACATTCCCCAACCCGACCGGGAAAAGGGGTGACTGCGCCAGCACCGCGGCCCCCAAAACCCCTGGGAAGGTCGTCCCAGGGTCTCAGCGGTCCGGCTGAGCTCTTAACGCCGATCCTGCTCCCCGGGAGACCCGAGCAAGGGCTCCCGAGAGTGAGCGGGAGGCGGAGCTCCACGGACCCGACAACCCCGTCGGGAGAAGCTGCGAGACCGTCCGCTCCGAGCACACCGATTCCTCCAAGACAACTAATTTGGATAAGTGAGTACAAAAGGATTAATTTGGACTAAATTAGAGACTGGCTTGGGACTTCAACACGGAGGTCCGTCCCCTGCCATTGAGATATTGTAACAGGAAACTGTTACCGAAGCAATTGAACTGTAACAGAAGTTTTAACTTGTAACGGAGATTGAACCCATTTGACACCCCTGGTCTTGGGGGTAGCTGAAGGGAAGTGGAAAAATGACAAATAAAGAGGATTGATTTGAATTATTGGATTTATTGGATTAAAAATTTGAAAGTGACTTTTTTGGTGTGTGGAAAGCTGTGCCCATGAATATGGTGGATAAACATGATGTAAGCCTGTGGAAAATTTTGGAACTGTTGAAAGAATGCAGAGCTGAAGCCCAAGACTCCACAAACAGGATAAGACAAAGCCTAAACAAAGTGAAGGACAAACTAGCTGTTCAGCTGAAGGAGGAGGGAAAATGCCATGTCAAGGCCAAAAAGCAGGAAAAGAAACTAACATCAACCAGCTGCAAGAAAAAACTTTTTAAACGTAGGAAGAATGGAGCTGTCAAGCGACGCAATACGACAAGGATTATAAGGAAAATAATTAAAACCAACAGAAAGCAGCAGAGAGAAAAACCAGAAGGCCTGACTGAGCAAGTGGAGGTTTGGCTTTGGTCTCTGAAAAACACCTCACAAGAGAGACTATGGTTCTCGACTTCGGAGCCGACTGGTGTGGGGTGAAGGATGATAATATAATTATTTTTTTTGGATTTTAGGATAAGAACTATGGACACGGCAAAGGAATGATTAAGAGAAACTATCAAGACTATATACTATTAAAGATAAGATTAAGAGACAATATTAAGGCTACGGACCCAGGGATTGAGGGGAGGTGGAAGGGAAATATGTATTTGAAGTAAAATAGAAGTATGCTGAGGAGAATATTAGTTAATGTAAAAGTATAGTATTTGAAGTGAAGTAATTGAAGATGAAATATGAACCTGTTTAGAATTGGAATTTTAAAAAATATGAAAACAATGGGGTGGATGTGAGGGAGTCATATGAAAATGTTAGTATAATGAAAGTGACCTGGCCTGGGAGAGGGCCAGGTCCCGGCAAAGTTAAGGGAACAACAACTAAGGTCAGAAACATAAATAACGGGTATCCCCCTGTGAGAGGGGGGCTAGATAAGGGTTTCCCAGGGGGAGGAGGGGGGAGGCAATGAAAACCTGACCGTGATGAAATGTAAAATGCCTATAAAATTGAAAAACCAAAAAAAAATATTTTTTTTTAAAAATGAATATAAATAAATAAGTATGCAGGGGAAGCAAAAGGCTTAATAACACAGAAAGAGGACTTTATTGCAGCAAACCTTCGTGAGGGGGAAATAGCAATGCTGACATTTTGGGTAGGAAGCCCTTGATGCATCACAAGGGAAGAAAGTGAGGGGGAGACAAGATCATCAGACAAGCAGTATATTTTGCTGGACACGATCCACAGGATGATGCTTGGAATACAGGAGGAATGGGAGACATAAACCCATCAAAGGAGCCCTGTGCTCAGTTCATCCATCAACAAAAGACATCAGACGAATGTCAGAAGAGAAAGCTGGATTAGACCAATGGCCCATTTAGTCCAGCATCCTGCTCCCACAGTGGCCAAACAGTTGCCTGTGGGAAACCAGGGAGCAGGATTCGAGCACAAGACCCTCTTCCCTCCTGCCGTTTCCAGCGACTGTGAAGGCAGAGCATAGACATCCTGGCTAGAAGCCATGCAGAGCCCTTGAAAGACAAGAATGGAAAGATACAAGCCACTTGAATGCTCTCTCACACAAGCTTCCTTGAAATGAATGGGAGCTGTGCAAAGCTTAGAATTGCAGGACTTCAGAGCCGGAAGGAGGAATGAGAGAACCTGCTGCCCATTTCTCTGTTTCTCATTTCCCTGCATTTGGGACCTGGGGTGGGGGCAAGTCCCCAGGGAAATTCATCAACAGTTCAGTGTACCTTTCTCCCGATACACACATCGTTGCATGACATTTTTCCTAACACGCACAGTTCAGCAAAGCAATTTCTCGTCCCCTAATATGCTTTCATATGTTATTTCCCCTTTATCTTAGTGTATAATATATCTATATATCTATTTGTACAAACTTCTTGGCCAGAGGACTGCACTGCAAAAACTGGGGGGGAATGTAAATTTCAAAGGACGGCTGTGTATTAATATCTGCGTATTCAGCCCCCCCCTTAATCCTAGTCCTCCCTTCCTTGAAAAGAGGACCTTCTCCACACCTGTCGACTAGGTGACTCTTGTGGGTCTCAAGATACCTCCAGGTGAGAAGGAGCCCTTGGCCAAGGGGGTCCCTCTGGCACAGCAGCCCCTTCACCCCCCCACTGGGATTTGTAAGGGGTTCCTGAGAGATGCCCCCCATTTTGGTCTCCCCACAGCCAGCAGGTGGAAGGGCCCAGAGCCAAGGTGGCTGGGAGATATTGGGCCATCCTAACTGATGGGTGGCTTTTAAAGGAACAGCAAGCATGCAACTTTCCTCAAAAAAGCAGCATTTGTAGAGTCCTTCGGCAAAGGAAGGAGCTGTTGGAATGTTTGGAACGTGGATGGAGATTTATAATTTAATATATCTCATCCTAACTTGTGCTTACAAGTTCAACTAGCAGAGTAACATTCCCTTTTAAAATACACACAGCGGAAGTTGCTTTGATTCACTAGAATCAACTTAATCTAGTTTCCTGGTTTGTCACTATATTTCCCCTTTGTCCCTCTTAAATAAGACACAACACACGTCTTCTATAAAAAGGTATAAAATGTTTACTCACATATATCCAGCTCAAGACAAATCCCAAAGAAGGCAGGCTTGTTCTTAGTAAAGATATTTACAATAGGAATCTCCCCATTGTGGGAGAGAAGTCCACTAGGCCCCAGTTGGCTGGAAGCCAACTGTGCATCCTTCCAGACAAGAGGCAGGAGAGGTAGAAAAAAGAGAGAGAATGGCTGCTGGGCAGTTGGTTTTGCTAATACCCTCCCAGGTGAAGCCACTCCCACTTCTAACTTGCAAAGGAAGATATCTCAATCCATGTGACCAGGAAGTTGTGGCTGGAGGACTGAGATACCTTCTAGCATTGTTGTACTTGACTGCTCTAGTGTTTACATCCCACAAACCCCTTCTCAGGCAAATACAACATACAAAACATAAACAACTTTATTCAACCACCCAGAGTCCCAGCTTGACACGTAGATTCTGGAAACTCTCTTTTGGCAAGGGTTTTGTCAAGATGTCGGCAGTCATCTCTTTGGTGCAGCAATAAGACAGTTCCACAAGTCCATCTTGCACCATCTGGCGTATATAGTGGTACCTGACCCCAATGTGTTTGGTTCTGGCTAGGAACTTTTCACTCTGTGTCAGCTTCAGGCAACTTTGATTGTCCTCTAGCAGGCTGACAGGTTCCCTTCTCACCAGTCCAAAGTCTTTGATGAGTTCATCAAGCCAGGCAATTTCTCTGCATGCTTCTGCAGCAGCAACATATTCGGACTCTGTTGAAGACAAAGCTACACAACTCTGTTTATAGCTGCCCCACACAACAGGTCCAACCCCAAACATAAAAACATGACCACTTGTGGATTTATAGTCAGCATTATCCCCGGCCCAATCTGCATCAGTGTACCCAACCAACTTAGGGTCTCTGACAGCTGGCAAATTTAATTTACAATTTATTGTACCTTTCAGGTATCTAACCACCCTTTTCAGCCCCGCTAAATCATGCTCAGTGGGAGAATTCACTTTTCTGCTCAGAATCCCCACAGCATTAGCTAAGTCAGGTCTACATGTGGTAACCATATACAAAAGTTTACCAATTACCGACCTATATTGACTGTTATCTGGCAACAGCTTCGAATCCTGCTGATTCTTCAAGAAGTCTATAGCCATGGGCGTTGCGACCGGGTTTGCGTCTTGCATCTGCAAATACTCAATCAGTTCATGAATCTTTTGCTTCTGGCTGAGAAGAAATGAGCCGTCTTCTTCTCTTTCCACTTGGATTCCTAAGTAGTATTTGACATCTCCAAGTTCTTTTACTTGTACCTCCTTGCTGAGGTGTTTTACTATTTGTGTATAGTCTCTATTATTTGCAGTAGCAATAATCAAATCATCGACAAAAGCCAATATGTATGAATATTGTCCACTACTTGACTTGCTGTACAAGCACTTATCTGCGTTTCCTTGCTTGTACCCAAGTTGCACAAGCATACTGTGCAATTTCTGATTCCAGGCTCTAGCCGCTTGTTTAAGCCCATAGATTCCTTTCTGGAGTCGACACACGAGGTGCGTCTCATTTGGTTTTGTGAAACCTTTAGGTTGTTTCATGTATATTTCTTCTGAAATTCTCCCATGTAAAAACGCAGTACAGATGTCAATGTGCTTCACGTCCAATTGTTTAGAGGCTGCAATGCTCAAAAGCATTCGGACGGTACTATATCTTACGGTTGGTGCGAAAACTTCGTCGTAATCTTCACCAAAACGTTGTGAAAAACCTTGTGCTACTAGCCTTGCTTTGTAGCGTTCCACTTCCCCTTCTGACCCCTTCTTAACCTTGAACACCCACTTGCACCCAATGGCCTTCTTACCAGGAGGGAGCTCTGTCAGGGTCCACGTCTGGTTCTGATGCAGTGCATCCATCTCCTCCTGAGCGGCCTTCTTCCAGAGATTGGCTTCCGCAGATGGCATCTTCTGTATCTCTTCCCATGTGGAAGGTTCCTGTGGAGACACCGACCCTGCAAGGTAGGACAGTCGTACTGGTGGGACACCTCTGTTGGTTCTGGATGAGCGTCTGACCTCTGGTTCTGGTTCCTGAACCGCATCAGCTTCCTCACTCCCTTCCAACGGTGGCATGTCCCCATCTGAGTCCTCCTCTTCGTCTCTGGAGCCGCCAGGGGTCTGGTCATCTGCGTCTTCTGGTGCGTCGCCTGTAGGGGGTGCTATGACACTAGAAGGCAGATTAGTACCATGTGGGGTTTCAGAAGGAAAGTTTATGAGTTCTTGAGTCCATTCTGACTCCTTGGAGCAGCCAATAACAGTGTTCTTTGTGTCTGCTTTTGCATGTTCATCAAAATAAATTGCATGGTGCGCACTCACTTTGCCTGTCTGTAAGTCCATTACTCTGTATCCTTTGCCTCCAGCAGCATATCCCACTAAGATACCTGCTTGTGCTCTGGAGTCAAGCTTGTGCCTCTGTTCCTTGGGCACGTGGTAGTAACATATACTGCCAAATACACGTATGTGTGACAGACTAGGCACCTTTCCATGCCAAAGTTCAAATGGTGTGCGCTGTGTTGCCTTTGTTGGCAACCTGTTCTGGAGATAGACAGCTGTGTAAGCAGCATCTCCCCACATCTTCCTAGGCAGGGACGCTTCCTTTAGCATACACCTTGTCATTTCCATAATGGATCTGAACTTCCTTTCAGCTATGGAGTTCTGTTGTGGCGTGTAAGGAACTGTGGTTACATGTGTAATTCCTTCCTTTGCCATAAGGGCTTTCATCTCATGTGAGCAGTATTCTCCTCCATTGTCAGACATTAAGACACCTGGAGCTCTTTGGAACTTGTTCCTAACCATGGCAATGTAATTCTTGAACATCTCTACTGTCTCACTTTTATCTTTGATGAAATATGTCACACAATATCTCGAAAAATCATCAAGAAAAATCAAAATATATTTGTTGTGTCCAAGTGATGGAACACTGAGTGGCCCACACAAATCTGAATGCACGATATCCAGAACTTTAGTACTCCTTTGTTCTGTGCAACGTGTAAAAGAAGGTTTTACTGCCTTTTCAGTAACACAAGTTATGCATTTTGTTGGAGCCTGGTTGCTGCTCCCTTTTACCTGCAAACCTGTGACAAGATCACTTCCCTGTAGACTCTTAATGATGGCGGTATCTCTGTGTGCAAGTCTTCTATGCCACAGCGTCAAATCCGCGTCATCCTTCTGGCTCGAGCGTGCAACTTTTGCAGACTGGTCCTCTGAAAGATTAACCTCATAAACACCATTTATTAGTTTTGCTTCAATGTACACTTCACCATTTTTAGTTACATGGCACTGTCCATTCTCAAATGTGACCTTGAAACCTTTCTTGTCCAAAGTAGAGACACTGAGTAAATTGCAGCTCAGTTCTGGTACATACACAACATTGGACATTCTGGTCCTAAAAGATTCATTGTTTACATTGAACTCCAAATGCATTGAACCTTCACCTTTGGACTTTAAAACATTTCCATCTGCAATCTCAATTTCAGTCTCTTTATCATTTAATTCATTAAAACAGTCTCTTTTAAACGTATAGTGCGAACTGCATCCACTGTCCAACAACCACTTATTGTGTGTGTTTTCTTTGCTCTGGACAGCTAAACTCCTTTCTTGCAACAGCATGTTGCGCTCAGGCTTCCCTTTCCTTTCTCCCTTTTGCTGGGAAACATCAGAATCCTTTGCTTTAGCCTTTGGATTCCTGCAATGCTTTGCCATGTGGTCGTTTTTCTGGCATTTAAAACACACAATTTCTCTGGACTGTGCAGGCTGTTTAAAAACATAATTGCTGCCTTTATTTCTAGTGCTCCTTTCTGGGGAATCAGATCTCTTTCTGCATTCCTCTCTTAATTCACTAGTCAGTTCCTTAAAAGTTAGATTCTCTTTATGATTCATCAAACTGACAAATGCATCAAAATGTGGCCCTAAAGAGGCTAACAGAAATGATACCTTTGTTACTTCATCAAAAGATTGTGGAGTAAGTTCAAGCTTTTGAATAATTTCTGTGAATTTATCAATATGCTCTGTGAATTCTTCTTTTGAATTCATTCTCAGTCTAGTTAATTTGCCCATCAATGTTCTGTAGGAGTTCTTTGTAGATTCTCCATACATGCGCTCAATATCTTTTAGGATCTGAGATGCATCATCTTTGCCATTTATTAATGATAGATGCTTATTTCGAAGTCCACTCAAAATTACGTGCTTGGCTTCGCTGTTCTGCCTTTTCCAGACTTTAATCTTGGCTAAGGCTTCATTACTTGTACCTTGGGGCTTTGGTTTCTCTATCGCATCCAAAACATCCCTTGCTTCTAAATATGCCATTAAGCGCGTTTTCCAGTGCACAAAATTGTCCTCATCTAGCAGCATTAAGCCTGGCTTTGCTTCACTATAAAAACTGGCACTAGCCATCTTAAAATCCAAAATTTGGAAAAATTTCAAAATTCAAAAATTTGTCCAAATTCAAAATCAAAATCTCAAAAAGCAAAAGCCTCAAAATAAATCTTCACTGCCTTTGGGTCTTTTGTGAGCTCTGAGGGAGGGGAGGGGTAGCTTAATCCCCTTTCTCTAGTCTAGACAAAGGACCATGCGGCCTCACCAGGAAATGCTCTCAGAAAAATCCTACTCAACTCAAAAATGCAATCCAACGCAATCCTTCAAAAATACATAAAAATACGCAGCGCTGGGCTTACATAACCCTTTGTTGGAATGTTTGGAACGTGGATGGAGATTTATAATTTAATATATCTCATCCTAACTTGTGCTTACAAGTTCAACTAGCAGAGTAACATTCCCTTTTAAAATACACACAGCGGAAGTTGCTTTGATTCACTAGAATCAACTTAATCTAGTTTCCTGGTTTGTCACTATATTTCCCCTTTGTCCCTCTTAAATAAGACACAACACACGTCTTCTATAAAAAGGTATAAAATGTTTACTCACATATATCCAGCTCAAGACAAATCCCAAAGAAGGCAGGCTTGTTCTTAGTAAAGATATTTACAATAGGAATCTCCCCATTGTGGGAGAGAAGTCCACTAGGCCCCAGTTGGCTGGAAGCCAACTGTGCATCCTTCCAGACAAGAGGCAGGAGAGGTAGAAAAAAGAGAGAGAATGGCTGCTGGGCAGTTGGTTTTGCTAATACCCTCCCAGGTGAAGCCACTCCCACTTCTAACTTGCAAAGGAAGATATCTCAATCCATGTGACCAGGAAGTTGTGGCTGGAGGACTGAGATACCTTCTAGCATTGTTGTACTTGACTGCTCTAGTGTTTACATCCCACAGGAGCAACCTAGCAAACAAAACCGGCCAGCCTTTCCCTTCCTGCTGCTGCCAATGTCTGGGTGGCACCTTCTGGGCACACTGTGCTGCAGCGCCTGGTGTAGGCCTATTGCAGAAAGGTGCCCTCACTCCCCTCTGCAGCTGGAAAGGCTTCTGCAAATCCAGCTGCCTGCCAGGAGACTGTCCAGGGAGCCCTGCTCTCCTCCTCCCGCTGGCTCTGCCCAGAAGCCCCCAGAGAAGGCCGTCCCGGGTTCAAATGGCCCTGCCCGAGATGCTGAGCTCTAGGCAAAGGGAGGCCAGGCAGCCGCTCACTCCTGTTGCTGACTCTCCAGGGGATCAGTGCCATCGCACAGCAACTGGCACCTCCCTCAGGGCAGCACCTTGGAGAAAAACTCTGCGGGGAATTTAAGACAGCAGTGGCACCAGGTGAGTTGCCAAGGCAAGTATTGCAGCCCAGTATTGAACCCCTTATGCCTCAGGCACATGTATTGTATTTTAAGAAAAGACTGGTGTTGGATCAGGCCCATCTAGTCCAGCATCCTGTTCTTAAGGGGGGGGGAGACACATACACAAGGACTCTACCCGTTGCATGTCTGCCTGTTGCGAAGCTTTTAAAGGCACAGAGAGCCCTTTGACGGAAGAAAAAGCCCAAGAAGTCAATGAAGGGCCCAGCCAGAGGGATGCCACCAAAGGCAGGGCTGCTCTACTTAATAGGCCTCATGGCTGCCCTGAGGGACACTGTCTGTCCTCCCTCCCTCAAGGCCTCCCCCCCTTTACCTGTTACCTGCATCTCTCACCTTCACTATGGCATTGTTTAACTGGGGCTGCATGGCTGGGGGGCAGGGAGGGAAATGAACGGAGTACGCATACCCTCCAACATTTCTCAGATGAAAATAAGGAACTTCTAATCTATGTCAGTGTTATTCCCTCTCCCCCCCCCCCCCGCACCCCCTATATATGCTCACCGCTGATGGAATAAAGGGGAAAGAGCCAGGCTGGCTGAGCTGCTCTAGTGGGACTTACTTTAAAGCAAGCAAACATGGCTCAAACTGTGAGCTCCACCAATCTCAAATACAAGGGCGTTCAAGTCTGAAATCTTATACACATGCTGTCCCACTCAAGTCAGTGAGGGATCTGCACCAAGGGATCTGCCACCCTTTTAAATGGTTAAAAGGGGAGATTTAAAGGCTGGTTCTGACCTGCTGAATTTCCGCCTGCCATACATCTGTTCACAGCGGTCAGCAACCTTTTTCAGCCATGGGCCAGTCCACCGTCCCTCAGACTATGTGGTGGGCCGGACTATATTTTGAAAAAAATAATGAATGAATCCTATGCCCCACAAATAACCCAGAGATGCATTTTAAATAAAAGCACGCATCCTACTCTTGTAAAAACACCAGGCAGGCCCCATAAATAACCCAGAGACACATTTTAAATAAAAGGACACATTCTACTCATGTAAAAACACGCCAATTCCCGGACCGTCTGTGGGCCGGATTGAGAAGGCGATTGGGCCGCATCCGGCCCACGGGCCTTAGGTTGCCTACCCCTGTGTTAAAGGGACACTAACTCTGCAAGCGGGGGTCGGGTGGGGAGGTCTATATATGATATAAAGTTTACCTTTGCATAAATATATATAAACAACACACATGATTATGACACATGTAAGCACATGCAGTGCCCTCATGCTCAAAGCCTTGCAGTGTGTTAAAGTCTAACAGAAAGTTTATTTGCAACATCAAAAGGCGTTAATGAAAAAGCTTAACATACTTATTCACAACACCATTCCAATGAAGTTCATGTAACTTTTAAAGACCCCCCCCCAAAAAAACTCAAGCCTCCAGCCCCCGCACAAATGGCAAATTTGCTTGCTTTGCCCAGTAAGAGAGTTTTAGGATAATGTAGGTATTGAAAAAAAATGTTTATAAGTACTTTCCCCAAAAAACCAGTCCTTTCTGTTGGGGATAGTTCAGACTGAAATTCCCAGGTGTCAGAAACGATTATTTATGTACGCTACACCTGCGGCCGGTGTTTTGTTAGCCCCAAAATGGAAAACAAGTGAGGTCCCAACCAAAAGAATGGCAACTAAAGTTGACAGAATATGCACAACTTGCAGACTCAACATATAGAATAAGAGAACAAGAACATATGTTTAAAGAAGATTGGAAGACGTTTATTGAATATACAGTATGGGAAATAATTGTGCACAGCTGAAGACACTGGCTTCATTAAGATAAATTCAACAGTGTAAATTAGTTTTGATGGATGCAATGATGGAATACTGATTGCTATAGTTTTTGTAAAATATGCAGGGATTTATGATATGTAAAATGAACCATGGAAAGAGAAGGAAAGTCACTGATATCTTAAGGATGCAAAATGAGTATTTTAAATTGTAAAGCAGAATATTTAATATACACATGTGGAAAGCCTCGCAGAAGCTGCATGCACCTTTACCTGGGAGTAAATCCAACTGACTTTAATGGGCCTTATCTTATGTCCAAGTAGACATGCTTGGGATTGGGCACAAATGGATGGCGCGGGGTGGAAAAGAACTTTAAGTGGTGGAAGCCACGGGATTGCAAAAGGTACAAAACAGCAGCACTCCAGGAAGCAACTCCCTACTAAAAAAAGCGCGCGGGGTGTGTGTGTGTGGAGCTTAAAGCATGCATATTGCACGTGCATGTATTGAACTTAAGTTAGAAAGTACTGCGAGGTGCCCCGGACTCTGCAATTGAGCAGACTACAAATCATTTTGAAACAGACGCTCTGCTGCCCTAGCTGCAAGCATTTCTGTTTCGAGCCGTTTTGCACCCCATCCGGGACCTTGAAGAGAAGGGAGGGCAGATGATCCCATGCGCCCTTTGATCCTTCTTCCCGCTTTTGCAAACCTGGTTTGAATTTTGGCCAATCCGACGAGGCCAAGGGGGCGGGGCTTGGGAGCGGAGCTGGATGGAGCGGTCTTCACTCTGGTCCGCCCCTTTGCCATAAAAGACCACGTGCCCCGATCCTCGGGCCTGCAGAGAGTCAGAGAAGGGTCGCTGTGGTGCTTCCCCCCACGGAGTCCTGGACTGGCTAGCAAGGTAATTTTTGCCTTCAGTCTTGGATTATGCCGGGCCTGTGTGGGGAGAGATAGCTCACGTGGAGTTCATTTCCTTCTATTTTAAGGCGAAACTACTGAAAAGTTGATGATGCCAAGGATGCAGATTCAGTCCCCCTTTGGAACAGCTGCATATTCCTGCATTTTTAGGGGGTAGGACTAAATGATCCTCAGGGTCCCTTCCAACTCTACTATTTTATGAGTCTATGATTCTGTGCTTTGATAGACAGCCTAAATGTGAAGAGATGTTTTTAAAAAGCATGTGGCAGGATATTGCTAGGAGAGTCTGCTTACCTGGAAGGAATTCTTTTATTTTGTTTTGACTATGACAGACCAACACGGCTACTTACCTGTATCTGCTTACCTAGACATCATTGAGAAAATGTCAAGGATGTTTGTGCTGGGAAAACTCAGCCTTGAGACAGGGCACCTTGTATGTCTGCCTGATAACGCAGGCTCAGGCTGAATGTTTTAACATAAGAGTAGTTTACTCACAAGTAGGATTACATCAAATTAAATATTTTCTAATAGGCTACAGTCTTAAACAGTGTTAATAGTATTACAAAAACAGAGTCTTTTGCGGATGGAAGTTGAGGCTTCTGAAATGCGAGAATTGGAACCCAGGACAGGGCCCTATTTCGGACGATGCCTTCTTCAGCTCGTCTTTTTAAACAGAATAGGAGTGATAAATGCTTTCTGTTTCATTTAAGTCTTTGATGAATGAAACGTCTTGGTTGATGAGTCAGTAAGTATTCTCAAGTTTTTCTATGTTTTTCTGTGCATCTCCCCTAAAGGGGAGAATACTTACTGACTCATCAACCAAGACGTTTCATTCATCAAAGACTTAAATGAAACAGAAAGCATTTATCACTCCTATTCTGTTTAAAAAGACGAGCTGAAGAAGGCATCGTCCGAAATAGGGCCCTGTCCTGGGTTCCAATTCTCGCATTTCAGAAGCCTCAACTTCCATCCGCAAAAGACTCTGTTTTTGTAATACTATTAACACTGTTTAAGACTGTAGCCTATTAGAAAATATTTAATTTGATGTAATCCTACTTGTGAGTAAACTACTCTTATGTTAAAACATTCAGCCTGAGTTCTTGGGAACTTTATACTAGTGTTAATTGCAACAAGAACTCCTACTTCTTCTGATAACGCAGGCTGGCTTTTCCTCTGAGAATGTGAGCTACTTTCTTTCTACACATGTGTAAAGCTAAGGTGAGGGAACATCTGTGTAATTTTTAGGCCTGTGAATCCCACTTTTGTGTTGTTGTTGAGACCAAATAAGGCAGTCTCAAACATTACAATTGATGTGGCTGATGGAAGAAAACCCACGCTAGGAATAAGCCTAATTGAACACAGTGGACTTACTTCTGGCTTGCGTAGAGGCTTGCGTAATAAATTAATATGCACATCTACTGATGTGATGAGGTGGGAAATGCAGATAATGAGTTTTCAGGAGGGAGGAAGAGGAGACAAGCAGTGTGGATTGTGAGTCAGGGGGTGTGAAGTGTGGGGAAAATCAATGAAGGCACAATTTTTAGTGGACTTTTATGTTGTTACTGTAGCACTATGCAATAATGCAAGCTTCTAGGTTAAGCTGAACTCTTCAGCAGGCCCAGTGGGAAAATAACATTTTGCGTATGTAGACAATAATACTGTACTGCAATCCTGTGCATAGTTACTTGGAATTTAGCTTATTGATCTGACTTATTTTCAGGGATCTGTGCCTAGGGGCACGCTGCACAACTCACTAAGGACCAGGGTGGATTTGATTTAAATCAAATTGATTTAAATCATGATTTAAATCACGATTTAAATCACTAGTCAGTAAGGCTTGATTTAAATCACTAGTCAGTAAGGCTTGATTTAAATCACTAGTCAGTAAGACTTGATTTAAATATTTTTTTACAGAAAGACCCATTCTTGCTGGTATAATCTTAATATTTACAACCAGATGAAGGTTTCATTTTTGGAATAATAAATTTTCAGAGTGGTTTTTACAGTTATATCAAAAATTACTGATTTGGTTATACTACTAGAAATACATAGACAGATAATTATGAAATTATGGTGAGGTTTAATAAGTTAACTGTTTATATTTGGACAACTTTTCTGCTGTACTTTATTGGAAGGAGAAAAATAATCATTTCCTTAATAACCATTTAAACAATTTATTTAACTAAAACAATAACATGATAGCATATGTATCCATGTTTGTTAACTGATGTGCTTAAACATTTTTTAAAAAAACTTGAGACTGAGTTTTAGCACACTTGATAAACTTAAAACAAATCCTTATTTCCTGATGAATAGCCTTTGGACTACAATGTAACTTAAATAGAAGACTATATTTAGAAAGATTTTTCCTCCAAAAGCATTTTATTTTAAAAATCCGATTTAAATCAAAAAAATCCGATTTTTTATTATTATTTTTTTTTAAATCATTGATTTTTATCCACCCTGGGGTGTACATGCTTGTATGTTGGGTGAGTGTGCGTCCATGTATGTGTGTCTGATGGCATATAGACTTTGGTTGACTTGCCGAAATGCAAAGCAAGAATAAGCAGTGGGGGTTAGTGCTAGGGAAAATTGGATGAGTGGAACATGAGTTCAACCATGGTTTTTTAAGGAATATATGTTGTGAAGTGCCTGTCCAGGGATGCACTGTTTGCAATTGTATGGTGATGAGCGGTTTGTTTTCCTGAACTGATTCTGAAGGTCCTGTGTGTGCAAAGTTGTTATGAAGGTCTGGCTCGTTTACATCGTGTAAGACTGTTTAGTTTTAAGATGCAGAGCAGTCCTATGCAAGTGTATTCAGAAGTAAATCCCATCAGAGTCAATGGGCCTTCAAAATTCACTGAATTACAGCTGTGCAGTCCAATTTATGCAAAAGCAACAAAATGTCCTGTTAGCACCATAAAAGTTAGTATTTGGTTTTTGTTTTTTATAAATTTCTATACCACACTTTGCCCAAAGGCCACAAGGTTTTTTTCTCTGCATGCAGCATACAAACAACAACATGACATACATTCAGAACATAATATGCATAAAATGGAAAAGATAAAAAGAGCTGAATTGGTACAAGTACCATCAAATTGTTCATAATTGTTTTAAGTCACTCATATCCTCATTTGAAAGCTGGCTGGAAGAGGCGCTTTCCCACCTGTTTCTCTGGAGGAAAGCAATGGTGTGGCTAGACGCATCTCTGGAAGAGGAAGCTTTCCGCAGATGTGGAGCCACCACTGAAAAGACACTTTCATGGGTCCCAGTGGTTTGCATCTCAACCTGCACAGGGACCACCATTCAGGCCTCATTCACTGACCTTAAAGTACATGCAAGTTGATAGGTGTGAATGCATGTTCTTAGATCAGGGATGGGGAAACCTTTGGCCCTTCCATCATCCCTGACCATCGCCCATGATTGCTGAGGCTGATGGGAATTGTTCAGCAACATCTTGAGGTCCAAAGGTTCCCACCCCATCTTAGATTATCCATTCTTCCCCATGTTTCAAGATTCTTTTTTATTTCTTTCTATATTTTAACATAATTATCTTGAAATATATTAGGGGTGTTTTTTTTGCTGTTAACCATACTCCAATATATTTCACTTTATTCATATTTAATTCATTTTTTGACTGCACATCCATGTTTTTCACTAATACCTTAGTTTTTTTTTATTTAATCATTTTTTCAATGTAAACATCAACCACAAAAAACACAAACAATAAAAACCATAATAACAATAATAACACAGTTTGACAATTCTGATTTAAATACACTGATATACCTATGACTAGACCCTTCTTCTTTTTTAAACACTATTTCCCTACCTCTCTCGCCTCCCTCTACCTCCCACCACTGTCCGCCTTATCACTTAAATATTCATTCCAGATTTCTTCATATTTATCCATTCTTATTTTGCGACGACATGCAATTCGTTCGTATGTAGCTAATCTGTCCATATTATCAATCCATGTGCTCAGTGGAATCTTCTTGCGGCTCTTCCAATTCATCAAAACAAGTTGTTTTTGCTTCTAATATAGCACGGTACATCCGTTTTTTTTTACCTCCTGAAATCTCCCACGTTTCTGGAATATAATTTAGAATTAAATTCAGTTCCCTTAAATAACAATTCCTTTTTATTACTCTTGCTATAAATATCCTCACCTCACACCAAAAAGATACTATCATAGGGCAATTAATCAACATATGTACTAAGTTTGCCTTTTTACTTCCACATCTCCAGCAATTGACTGCACTTATTATTTTCTTCTGGTATAGTTTTGCTGGAGTCCAGTGGACTCTAAATATTATTTTCTGTTGAATAAGTCTTAGTCTTAAATCCATAGAGGCTATTTCTATTGATTTTATACTTGACTCCCATATATCATTTGTTATCTGTACCCCTAACTCTTCACTCCATTTTTGTCTATCATATTCTAAATCATATTTCTTCCTGTTGAGTAGGGTTTTATATAATGCAAGTGTAGAGTTTTTTGTTTTTGTTGCAGACATTAAATCTTGTAGCAGTATACCGTATTTTACGCTCCATAGGACGCTGCGGACCATAGGGCGCACCTTGTTTTTAGAGGAGGAAAACAAGAAAAAAAATATTTTTCTGGTTTTCCTCCTCTAAAAGGCTGGGAGGGGTGGTGGAGGGATGCTGTTGGTTCTTCCCCGCCAACCCCATCACAAAAACAAGCCTGCTTTGGCGAACGGGGTTGGCGGGTGAGAGAGAGTGAAAGAAAGAGGGAGAAGGAAGGAAGGAAGGGATGAGAGAAAAGAAAGAAAGAAGGAAAGAAAGGAAAGAAGGGGTGAGAGAGAGAGAGAAGGAAGGGGTGAGAAAGAGTGAAAGAAAGAGGGAGAAGGAAGGAAGGAAGGCTTTTGCAAGGACAACGGGGGACAACAGAGATGCTTCACGGAGCAGGGAAGGGGCTGCCACCCGCCCCCACCTTCCCTGCTCCGTGCAACATCTCCCTCCCCCCCCCACCGAGGCTTGTAAAAGCAGGCTTTTGCAAGCAGTGGCGGGGAACAGCGGAGATGCTTCACAGAGCAGGGAAGGGGTGGCGGGTGGCGGGGGACAAGCAAAGTCAACACTCCTCTCTCTCTCTCTCTCTCTCTCTCTCTCTCTCTGTGTGTGTGTGTGTGTGTGTGTGTGTGTGTGTGTGTGTGTGTGTGTGTGCGCGCGCGCGCGCGGCAAAGGAGGGCAGAAAGAAAAAGGATGCAATGAGGATGGGGGGAGAGAAGAAAAGGAGAACCAGTGAGGAGAAAACTGAAAATCCTAAAAGGAATTTGGGGAGAGGCGGGTGGTGGTGGAGAGAATTGCAGTGCATGGAGAGGGGAAGAAAAGAACGACACGGAAAGAAAGAGAGGAAAGCATGGGGAAAGGGGAAAGGGAGAGGGAGGGAGAGAGAGAGAGAGCGCAAAAGAGAAAAGCCACAATCAGGTTTGGATTGCAGCAGGAGAGCAATGAAGGAGACGAATGAAACGGAGAGGGGTGTGTGTGTGTGTGTGTGTGTGTGTGTGTGGAGGAGACAGCCCTTACACACCCGACTGAGGGAGGAAGCGCACTACGAGGGCGGGAAGCGCACTGAGGTGAAAGTGTCCATCTGCCGGCTCTCCCTCCTGCGTGCCTAACCTGAGGTGGCAGCGGCAGCAGCCAGGAGGAGGAGGACGCTGGAGGGCGAGGGCTGCGTTAGGGCGGAGAGGGCGAAGGCGAGCCGAGGGGTGGCGAGGAGGAGGAGGGCTCGGAGGGGCTGATAGTGCTGCTGCTGTTGTTGTTGCCGCTGCCTCTCCCGCTTGTCCCCCACCCCCGCCGCCTCCGATCCCTGCTCTTGCGAGCATGAGAGGCGGGCAGCAGCAGAAGCAGCAGCCTGCTTTTGGGGTCGGCGGGCTGCGCGGGGTTTGGTGGAGGAACTAGCGAGGATGCTGCTACTTCCTCTTCCACCCCCGCGCTTCACGCCGATCCCAAAAGCCTGCTCCCAAGCGCGCAGATCCCAAGCCACCGCCGAAGCCGCCGACAGCGTGCTCTGCTTTAACAAGCAGAGCGCGCTGGCAGGGGGGGGGAGCTGCTCTTCCTCTCCCCCCCCAAGCCGCAGCCGAAGCCACCGACAGCATGCTCCGCTTTAAAAAGCGGAGCGCGCTGGCGGGGGGGGGGAGGAAAAGCCGCCGCCGAAGCCGCCGACAGCGTGCTCCGCTTTTGTGAGCGGAGCGGGCTGGCGGGAGGCGGAGCCTTCGTTCCATAGGACGCACGGACATTTTCCCTTCCTTTTTAGGAGGGAAAAAGTGTGTCTTATAGAGCGTAAAATACGGTAGGTGTTTCCGATGCTGCTATAGCGTCAGGGCCAAACTGCCTTACCAACATATGTTTCAATTGGATGTATTGCCATTGTGTTTCACTAGTTAATCCATACTTTACTTGCAAAGTCTTAAATTCCACAAATTTATAATTTTCATAAATTAATTGATTCAATGTTAAAATACCTTTTTTCATCCAATTTTGCCAAATTATTACTTGATTTCCAATTTTTAATTTTGGGTTGGCCCATATTGTTAATTTCTCATGCTGATAGGGGTCATCCTTATTATTTTTATTTATATTCATCCAAATTTTTATAGGTGCTCTAATAGTCTCCAGGATAGTAGGATATTTAATAAAATTGGAGCCGAGTTTAGTCCACCCCAGGGCCGGCGCGTCCATTTAGGCAAACTAGGCAGCTGCCTAGAGCGCCAAAATGGAGGGGGCGCATAAACAGCCCCACGCCGGTCTCGCAAAGCTGCATTCAAGCCGTGCGCGCCCCGCAGCTCTCCGCAGAAGGGGCGGAGGTGGAGCGAGCGAGTGCCTAATACGGGAACTCGGGAAGGGCGCAGCGAGATTTTGGAGGCAGCCGGCTCAGCGAACCAACGTGTGTAGGTCTCGCCAGCTGGTTCTGAATCAACATTCAAGCCGCGCGTGCCCGACCCAGACCCCGCGCGCCCTGCCGCTCTCCGCAGAAGGGGCGGAGGCGGAGCGAGCGAGGGGAAGGGCGCAGGCGCGAGCTTGAGTTGTGCGCTTTTGGAGGCAGCCGGCTCAGCAACAGCAGCAGCAGTAAAAGTTGGGACACCCTGCTCCCCAAACATGCAGGTGATCCGGGAGGCGAGTTGGTCTCTAAGGTGCTACTGGAAGAATTTTTTTTATTTTATTTTGCTTTGACTATGACAGACCAACATGGCTATCTACCTTTAACTGGAACGCACACAGGCGCTCACCTGCTGGGAGACCCCATTGTGTAATTTAAACAGGGGCGTACCCAGGAATCCCCTCTCTCTCGCGCCGCACGTTCCTTCCCACTTCCCAGAAAACCTCCTCGTCGCGCTTCATTTTGTGAGCTGAGTCACCCGCAGAAAGGAAGCCTCTTGCCGGACTCGCCAGCAACTCTCCGGCATCCCTCAGAAACGAGTGAGGAACATGCCCCTCCCCCCCATAACCCCTCCCTGAACATGCCCCCCGAAACCTTCCCAAAATATGCCCCTCGCCCCCTTAATTCCTCCCTGAACATGCCCCTCCCCCTGAAACCTTCCCAAAATATCCCCCTTTGCCCCCTGAAACGTACTCACAATTTGCCCCCTGAGCCCTCCCTGTAAGAGACCCTTTCTTTCCAAGCCTTCCCTCTTAACCCCTGTCCCCATCCCAGCTCTGCCCACCCTGAAACTTTCCCACAATATGCCCCTTTGCCACCTTAAAACCTCCCTGAACATGCCCCCTCCCCCTGAAACCTTCCCAAAAATATTCCCTTTTGCTCCCTGAAACGTACTCACAATATGCCCCCTTCCCCCTGATGCCCTCCCTGAACATGCCCCCCCTGAAACCTTCCCACAATATTCCCTCTTGCTGCTTGTTACAGGGAAGCTGGGAAAGAGATGGCGTTGTTGTTTTTTGGAGGTGAGCAAGCTCAGGGGGCATCCCTTTGAATGGGAACCTGCCACATGGGGGTGCACATGCTCAGTAGCATCGCTGTCTTATTGACTCCTGCCACGTGGGCTCAGCATACTTAGGGCCACCACTTTACTGTATTTTTATTTATTTTGAAATAATTCTTATTTGGTTTAACAAATATAAAATCATAACAATATATCCATATATATCCATATTTAAAGATTCCTCCGAATCTCTGGACTTCTCACCTTCCCCTCCATGAGTTCTTATACTCAGATTATTATTACTATTATTATTTTATTATTATTATATATACACACACATACTGAGTAATATGCAGTTGAAAATGAAATGTTATATATAATCATACACACATATATATGTAATATATATTTAAAATACTCATTTTACATTCTTAAGGTATCAATGACTTCCCTTCTCTTTCCATGGTTCATTTTACCTATCATAAATCCCTGCATATTTTACAAAAACTATACCATTCAGTATTCCATTATTGCAATCACACACACACACACACACACACACACACAGAGAGAGGATGAGGGAGAGGGAGAGGGAGAGGGAGAGGGAGAGAGTACTTTTTTTCTTTAAAAAATGTTTAAGGGTACTCTCATTTCCCTACATGGATCTGAAGGAAAGCACCCATGTCACCAGCGGAGTGGTGCCCTCGCCGTGCCCCGGTGGCATCGTGGCTCCTTCACGTGTGTCCCGCTGTGACTGCCTGAACCATTCTGTGGCAACCCTGTTGGGTCTGGACTGCTCTAATGTAGATGAGGTCCAATGCCCTCAACAGGAAGTGTGCTACCAGCATGCCCCAGTACCACTAGCATCAGGCAGATTTCTGCACCTGCCTCTCTGTGTCCTGCAAACATAAGCTCAGGTTCTCCTCGGCTGCCCATGGAGGGCCCCACCGTTGATCCAGATTCTGCCAAAAGCCCTACTAGCTGCCTTGACTCTCCAGTGCCCCCTGCAAGCACAGCTGCCCGGTGTCCCCCTTTCCAATGCACTCAGGATGAAAACTCCTTGAGGCTGATCTTGCAGGTGCAGGGCATTGTTCCCCAGAGCCTCAAGGGGGAAGTAGGAACAAATTGCTAAGGAAAAGGCACGTAAAATAAGATTTTGGTTTGCTTGAAATTGAAACATTAAAGAGACTTAAATTTCAGCATTGCATTTAACATTTTTCAAAGTGATTTCTGTGCTAAAACTGTTCTGTTTGAGAAAATAAATCAGAAATTGTTTTATGACTTGTTTTCACAATTTTTTAAAAATAAATTAACAATTTCAAATTCTGTGCTTTTCATTCTTCCTATAATACATCTGTGTTTGAAATATGATTGGCCGGGGGGGGGGGGCGCCAGAAGATGATCTCGCCTAGGGCGCAAAAAACCCTAGCACCGGCCCTGGTCCACCCTACAAGAGGTTCGAAGAAACTATTCGAGGGTAGCCCAAATGGGATTCTTGCTACCTCTCCAATAATTAGTCTTACTCAGCAGGTAAGCCTGGTGATATGATTCCAAATTTGGGAGCCCAAAGCCACCTTCCTTAGTTGAGAGTTGCATTTTATGTAATGATATTTTTGGTGGCTTTGTACCCCACAGACACGATCTAAATAGTTGATTTATTTTTTGGAAGTATAATTTGGGAATATATATTGGTAATCCTCTAAGAATGTATAAAAGCTTTGGAACAAAATTCATTTTGAGGACATTAACCTTTCCCCAAAGGGAGAGGTTTAGAGGTCCCCACCTTTCAATATCAAAAGAAATCTCATTTATAATTTGATTCAAATTTAGTTTTACAATTTGGTCTATATCAGATTGTCAGGGCTGGTCGGTTCCTCTTCATATTACAACACAGAAGCCTCTTGTTCTTTTATAAATTTTATTAAGAATTCACAAACAGTACTTATAAATAATGCTTAACTTCAACACTGTCACTCAATTCATTCAATTCAGATAACTTCTGAGCTCTGTTTCTCCCCTGACCAGCAACTCTGAAAAAGGCAAACATGAGGCTCCTTTCGTTTTCCCGCTCTTTTCTTAACCTTCTAGTGAGGCCTGGCTTGTACCTCCCCTCCTCCGAGTTGGAGCCAAAACTTAACCCTTGCCTTTCCTGAACATTCTAACTCTACTCCCTGACATCACCCCCTCCCCTAAGCCCCCCTCCCTCCTCCTCACTCTCCTCTGTTTCTGAAGGGCTGAACCCTATGAACTCATCTTCATCGCTATCTGTCTCTTCGAAAATTTCTTGAAGATGCCAGTTATGGGGCTTAGGTTTGTGGGGATATTTCCAGTGAAACTCTCTCTGCAGTTCCGGGACATTTATTTTTTCTGCTGGTTCCCATGAATTCTCAGATGCATCTAACCCTTTCCATGCAACCAAATACTGTAATTTCCTCCTGCTTATCCTCGAATCTAATATCTCTTCCACTTCATTCTCCTCTTCCTCCATCATTGTGGGGAAAGGAGGTGGTTCTCTTGCCACTTGGTATTTATGAGCTGGTACAAACACTGACAATAAAGACCTATGAAATACAGGGTGTATTCTCATATTTTCAGGTAACTGAAGCTTGAAAGCGACTGGGTTAATTTGAGCTGTTACTTGGAAAGGCCCCAGTCTTCTTGGTTCTAGCTTTTTACACCTCCCTCGCAGTGGTAGTCCCTTGGTAGACAGCCATACCCAACTCCCTACTTGGATTTCTTCCCCAATCCGCCGGTGTCTGTCTGCAGTTATCTTGTAAGTCTCCTTAGCTTCTTCCAAATCCTCCTTCAATAATTCATGAATGCATCTCAACTCCTCTACCATTTGCTCTGCTGCTGGTACTGCTAACTGCTCCTCTTGTCCCGGGAATGCCCTTGGGTGCAAGCCATAGTTTGCCACAAATGGCGCTCTGCCCGTAGACACATGCAGTGCATTATTATACGCAAACTCTGCTGGACTCAGTCTCTCTATCCACCCGCTTTGCTGACAGCCCGTATAACACCTTAGATATTGTTGTAGGGTTGCATTCGTTCTTTCCGCTTCCCCATTGGTTTGTGGGTGTCTCGCCGACGTGAGGCTCAGCTCTACATCTAGCAACTGCATTAATCTCCTCCAAAATTGTGATGTAAATTGGGCCCCTCTATCTGAAATAATTTGTGATGGCATACCATGCAACCTAAAAATATTATCTAAAAACATCTTCGCGGTTTCCTGTGCTGTAGGAATTTTGGCACAGGGTATGAAATGCGCCATCTTGGTTAGCATGTCAACCACCACAAAGATCACTGTTTGTCTGTGTGATGCCGGTAGATCTGTTACAAAGTCCATAGACACCACCTCCCAAGGCCTTCCCGGTATGGGCATAGGTTGCAACAACCCGGCAGGAGCTGCTCTGGGTGCTTTTGCTCGTTGACATACCTCACAAGCCCTTACATATTGTCTTACATCCTCCCTCAACTTTGGCCACCAGAACTGCCGTGTGATCTGATATAATGTTTTGTCTCTCCCAAAATGTCCTGCAGTCGGGTTGTCATGGTGTTGCCTCATTACTTTACCTCTTAATTCACCTTCAGGTACATATAGCGCCCCTCTCCTATACAGCAATCCACCTTTTTCCTCAAAACCTTCCTCTTCCCCTCTACCTTGTCTCAGTTCCTCTATCTTCCTTTGTGCAAACTCATCTGTTACTGTCGACCGCTGGAATTCCCTGCCGTCCATTACTATGGCTGCACACTTCCACTGATCCAATTTCAACATTTCTTGCAACTTGGGAGTTGCTTCCTCTACCATATACTCAGGTTTGCGCAATAGCGCGTCTGCCCTAACATTCTGATGCCCAGGTACATACTCTATCCTAAAATTAAACCCAGCAAAAAACTCCGCCCACCTAATCTGTCTTTGATTTAGCTGTCTCGCAGTTCTCCAATATTCTAAATTCTTGTGATCCGTTTGTACCACCACCTGATGTGACGCCCCTTCCAAAAAATGCCTCCACACTTTAAAAGCTGCATACACAGCCAAAAGTTCTTTATCAAATATGGTGTAGTTCTGTTCTGATTGACTTAGTTTTCTAGAGTAGAATGCACAGGGTCTCCAGTCCCCTTCTTTGTCCCGTTGCAGCAGAATTGCTCCAATAGCCCTATCAGAGGCGTCAGTTTCTATCTTCATATGTCTACTTGTGTCTAGGTGCATAAGATACTTTTCTGAAGCAAACACCACCTTTAATTTATCAAAAGCCTCTTGAGCTTCCCCAGACCATCTGAATGGTCCCTTGCCTCTCAGACAATCTGTTAGTGGAGTTGTGATTTTGGAGTGATTACCTATGAACTTACGATAGTAATTGGCAAATCCCAAAAACCTCTGCAGATCTTTCTTGGTTTTAGGTGCCTCCCATTCCACTACTGCCCGAACCTTACTAGGGTCCATGTGTACTCCTTCGTGAGAAATGCAATACCCAAGGAATTCTACCTTTTGAGTGTGGAATTTACACTTCTCTAACTTCACATATAACCTGTTGGCCCTCAACCTTTCTAACACCTGTGTGACATGTTTTACGTGTTCTTCGATACTTTCACTATATATTAAAAGATCATCTAAATAAGCAATACAGAACTGATCCTGTATACCTGTTAGGACGTGGTTGATAAAAGTTTGAAATACGCCTGAGCCATTTTGCAGACCAAACGGCATTACCAAGAATTCAAACACACCATACTTAGTACAAAAACTGGTTTTCCACTCATCCCCTTCTTGGATCCTTATCAGATTATATGCTCCTCGTAGATCAAGCTTGGTAAAGACCTTGGCTGACCTCAGTCTCTCTAAGAGGTCATCTATACGTGGCAGGGGGCACGCACGAGGCTTCATTTGGCTGTTAAGGATTCTGAAGTCACATACCAATCTCGGCGCCCTTTCCTCCCCTTTCTTTTTGACAAAAAAGACGGGAGCTCCCCCCGATGCTGTGGACTCTCTAATAAAACCTCTCTGCAAATTTTTTTGCAGGAACTCCCTCAGTGCTGCGGATTCTACTTCCGACATGGCATATATCTTACTAGGGGGCAATTGTGCGCCAGGGATTAGGTCTATCTTGCAATCATAAGGCCTATGTGGTGGAAGCTTATCCGCTTCTTTTTCACAAAAAACATCCTGGTAAGCAACATACTGTGAAGGGACCTCACTTTCATTCCCCATCAACTTCCCTTCCACCTCTGTTCCCATCACTTCCACCGAGGTTTCCCCCCTTTCCCCCAAACAATGTGTCATGCAATAGAACGAACCAAAAACCAAAGACCTTTGATTCCAAGCAATCGCCGGATTGTGACGATTGAGCCAACTCATGCCCAGCACCATTGGGTGTCCAGCTAGTTTAGTCACATAAAAGGCCCTGGTCTCTGAGTGATGGGCCATGTCTATCCTCATTGGTGGAGTCTCATAAGCCACTTCTCCTGACAGTAGCGGTCTGCCATCAATTGTCTTCACTCGCAATGGAAACTTTAAAGGTAACAAGGCAATTCTGTGTTCCTGTACCAATTTCTGGTCTAGGAAGTCAGCTGATGCTCCTGAGTCCAACAGCGCCTCTACTTTGATCCTGTGTCCATTCGGTAGCTGTAGTTGCACCTTCACCGTTAGTCCGGGGACAGGTGGTTTCGCGTGAGAGCCTTCTATTGCTCCACCCGGCTGCAGGCTCCCATTTCCAGCCGGGGATATTGGTTTCCCTGATGCAATTCCTTTGGGCAAGCCTCTCCTTCCGTGTCAGCTCCAGACAGAGACTCCCATCTTTTACGATTGCGACAATGTCGTGCCAGATGCCCTGGTCTTCCACAGACAAAGCAATGTCTTGGGTCTCTCCCCCTCCCTTCGTTTCCTCTTCTCATGGAAGCTGCAGTCATTGGGAGGGGTCTGGCCGCTCCTAACTCCATGGGTTCTGGCCTCTCTTGTCCAGTCAGGTTGCCAGCTCTGCTCTGCGTAATTTCTGTAATGGTGCTTTCCCGCCACCGCGGTCTCCATTGTTCCTTCTTTTCACTAGCCCTCCGTTCAACACGTAGACTTAATTGCAGGCACGTTTGGACCAGGGAGTCCAAGGAATCAGGTTCCGGCATTTGGGCCAGCTGGTCTAAAATCTCATTATTCAGTCCTTCCCTAAAAAGGGCTGTAACCGTTGGGGAATTCAGGTCCCATTTTAATTTCTGCACCAGCAAACTGAAGTTAGACCAATAAACTCCCACAGTGTCCTTTCCTTGTTTCATTCTCAACAGCTGTCTAGCTGTGGCTGTTTCATGTGCAGGGTCTAAGAAAATTGTGTCTAAGTACCTCAGGAAAGTTTGTAGATTTCCCAGGGCTGCATCCCTCCAAGCTATCAGGGGTATAACACAGTCCTTAGCCCTCCCTTCTAGGAAACTGATTACATAGACAACCTTCTCTTGCTCCGATTGAAATTCCTTATCCTTTCTCTCTATGAGGTAAGAAATTTCTGTCTTGAAAGCCATGTATTCTGAGCTTTCTCCCTTGAAACTACGTGGATGTACAGTGAATGTTTTACTCACTTTATTTCCACATGTCGCTTGCAGCATGGTTCTGTGTTCTCCCAAGGCTGCTGACAGTATGTCAACTTGACTTTTCAGCTGTAAATTCTGTTGCCATAAGTCCTGTAAGGTTAGCTGAATTGTTGGGGTTTCTCTTTGTCCACCTTGTGTTGCAGCTCCGTCCATTTTGTTTCTCCTTCTCTACTTAATGTGAAGAGGCACAGAGCAGAAGTTATTCTGTCAGGGCTGGTCGGTTCCTCTTCATATTACAACACAGAAGCCTCTTGTTCTTTTATAATTTTTATAAGAATTCACAAACAGTACTTATAAATAGTGCTTAACTTCAACACTATCACTCCTCAAAGTCATTTAATTCAGATAACTTCTGAGCTCTGCTTCTCCCTGACCAGCAACTCTCAAAAAGGCAAACACGAGGTTCCTTTCGTTTTCCCGCTCTTTTCTTAACCTTCTAGTGAGGCCTGGCTTGTACCTCCCCTCCTCCGAGTTTGAGCCAAAACTTAACCCTTGCCTTTCCTGAACATTCTAACTCTACTCCCTGACACAGATGAAATAATTATACCCAAATATTTAATAAAGTCTTTACACATCCGAAATTTATGGTTACTATACAATGTAGCCCTTGGCCCTATTGGTAAAATCTCTGATTTTGTCCAGTTTATGGAATATCCCGATATTTTACCAAAGGTTTTTATTTTCTCCATAATTTTTGGATTTGTATCTTCAGGTTTTGTAATAAATAAAAGGATATCGTCCGCAAATACAATTTTGAATCTTTGTTGTGCTTCCTACCACACCCTTGATATGCTCATCCTGAATTATTGCTCTTGTTAATGGTTCCAAGCAGAGATTAAATAATAACGGAGAAAGAGGACATCCTTGTCTCGTTCCTCGATTTAAACTAATCAAATTCGAAATTCTTTCATTTGTTACAATCCGGGACGTTGGGGTTTTATAAATCATTTTAATCCAATTACAGTATTCTATAGGGAAGCCAAATTTACGTAACACCAATCCTATGAATTCTTTATATATTCTGTCAAAAGCCTTTTCTGCGTCTAATGACAATATCATAAATTCCTCTTCATCTTTGTTTAAATTTATCAAATCTATTGTTAATCTTATATTATCTGTAGCTTGTCTTGTTTTTATAAAACCTGTTTGATTATTAGGTATCAAATCTTGAATAACATTTTGTAATTTTGCAGCCAATATTGCATTCAAAATCTTTGCATCAACATTCATTAATGATATTGGTCTATAATTTGCACATTTAGTAGGGTCTTTGTTAGGTTTTGGTATGATTATTATTAAAGCTTCATGAATGTGGTAGCCGATATACCTTTATAAGCTATTTCCTCATAGACTTCTAGAAGTCTGGGGACTAGTAGATTTTTAAATATTTTATACCATTCTATAGGAAAGCCGTCTGGTCCAGGTGATTTCCCATTCCCTATTGTTTCTATTGCATTTTCAATATCTGATATATTTAGGGGTGCTGATAACATATCTTTTTGATGTTCTTCAATAGTTGGTAATTTGATGTCTTGAAAGAAGTTCTCCACCTCATCCTCTGATATATTTTCTGGCCCTTCATATAATTTTTTGTAGAATTTAAAAAATTCATTATTAATATCTGTTGATGAGGTCACTGCGATGTTATTTTCATTTCTTATTAAAGGTATTATTTGGTTTGCTTTCTTTTGTTTTAGACGATTAGCTAGAATTTTTGTCGGTCTTTCTCCCTGTTCCCAATATATTTGTCTTAGACTTAGTAGGCTGAACTCATTTTTTTGAGCTAATATATTATTCAGTTCTAATGTATGTTGTTGTATTCTTTCATATGTAACCTTAGTTGGGTTATTTGCCATATCACCCCATAGTGTTTTTAAAGAAATTTTTAGATTATTTTCTTTTAATCTGTGCATTTTAGCTTTGTTGGCAGAGAAGGATATTACCAGTATCTTCCCTCTTATGTAAGCTTTATATCCTTCCCATTCCATCAGTCTTGATGTTGAAGATTTGGAGTTATTTTTAAAATATATTTGCGTTTCTTGGGTTATATATTGAATGAATTTTTTTTTGTTTAATAATGATATATTAAGATACCATCTCCTCATACCTTCCTGGGTTTTAGATAAATTATATTCCAGTATTACTGCGGAGTGATCAGCTATAATGGGAATATCAATGTCACATTGGCTAGTAAAAGGATGTAGTGATGCTGATGTTAGGAAGAAATCAATTCTATGTTGGGTATTATGAATTCCTGAAAAATATGTATATGATTTTTCCTTAGGATGATGCAATCTCCATGAATCCACTGAATTCCAATGTATCATATAGTTATTAATTGTCTCTCTAACCTTCGTCCTTTGTTTTCTAGCTATTGAGGTGGTATCCATCTGTGGATCTAAAATTTCATTAAAGTCTCCACCCATTATCAAGTGCTGATACGATAGAGAGCTTAATCTCTTAAAGCAGTTGTGAATAAACTTATGGTCATCAGTGTTTGGGGCATAGAGATTTACTATTGCTATTTCTGTCTCTTCTGTTTTAATTACAATTAAGCATCTACCATCTTCTTCTCTTATTATTTCTTGTATTTCATAAGGCCAGCCTTTCCTAAATAAAATTGTGACTCCCCTAGCATTTTCGTCTAAGTTTGTTGAAAAAACTTCCTTTACCCATTGACATTTCAAAGTTTGAGCCCCTTGTTCTGTCAAATGTGTTTCCTGTAATACAGTGTTTCTCAACCCTGTGCCTCCAGATGTTTTTGGCCTACAACTCCCATCATCCCTGACCACTGGTCTTGCTAGCGAGGGATGATGGGAGTTGTAGGCCAAAAACATCTGGAGGCACAGGGTTGAGAAACACTGCTGTAATAGACCTATATCAGTGTGAGGGGGAGTATGTGTCCTCCTCGAGAGTAAGCGACTCAGCAGTCCGTTCAGTTTATGTACAAGTTTATTTCACCGATCAGCTTTACACCTCCTCCTCCTCCTCCGATGAATCAGATTCTCCAAGTAAGGGCTTCCGCTGTTCCCCCCAGCATAAAAGCCTCTTGAAACTCCAACGCCTCCTCTCACTCCTCCTTTTCCGCTTCTTGACCCTGCTAGCCCCTGCGTCGCTCTCATCCCTTTCACTTTCATCCTCCCTGGATGTTGTTGCAGAGGCTCCCGCAACATCCTCGACCCCTTGCTCTCCCTCCGCTTCCATGTTTTCCTCACCTCCCATGGGCTCCCACGCCACCCGCTCTTCCTCCGTCAGCACAGGTGGCGAGACCTCTTCACTCCCACTTCTCCACACCTCCTTCCCTGTCTCTGGCGACAGCCTAGGCACTGCCTCTTCCTCCTCCCACGCTCGCAATACCTCCTCTGGCGTCCATGGGTGACCCTTTAGTCTGTCTGTCCCTTCCGCCACCCCTCCTGGCTCGGGCCAGTCCCTGACAATCATCCTTTAATGATTGTAGATATTTGAGTGTTAGGTTTTGTTTTTTCTTTTCCTTTAACCCCTTGACATTCATACTTATAATTCTCATTATAGCTTTAATCTATAGGTTTTCTTGTCTTCTATTTTATCTTTAACAAAATTGTTTGGAAGGCCTAATATAAACCAAATATACTAACAATTATTTTCGCTCCAACCAGAGTCATACATTAACCATGCTTATATTTAACATATGGATTATGAAATATATGATTAATTAACATTCTTACATATCTAAATATATATAAGGCAGACTCTACCCATTATATCTATATGCACACTGAAATTAACTTTTAAGTATTCCCAATCAAATAATTATTATTTGAAAATATTCAAAGACGGAAATAGAGAGAGAAGAGAGAAAGGTGGAGAGTAGTTCTGTTGTTGTTCAGTCATTCAGTCGTGTCCGACTCTTCGTGACCCCATGGACCAGAGCACGCCAGGCACGCCTATCCTTCACTGCCTCTCGCAGTTTGGCCAAACTCATGTTAGTAGCTTCGAGAACACTGTCCAACCATCTCGTCCTCTGTCGTCCCCTTCTCCTTGTGCCCTCAACCTTTCCCAACATCAGGGTCTTTTCTAGGGAGTCTTCTCTTCTCATGAGGTGGCCAAAGTACTGGAGCCTTAACCTCAGGATCTGTCCTTCTAGTGAGCACTCAGGGCTGATTTCTTTAAGAATGGATAGGTTTGATCTTCTTGCAGTCCATGGGACTCTCAAGAGTCTCCTCCAGCACCATAATTCAAAAGCATCAATTCTTCGGCGATCAGCCTTCTTGATGGTCCAGCTCTCACTTCCGTACATTACTACTGGGAAAACCATAGCTTTAACTATACGGACCTTTGTCGGCAAGATGATGTCTTTGCTTTTTATGATGCTGTCTAGGTTTGTCATTGCTTTTCTCCCAAGATGCAGGCGTCTTCTAATTTCGTGACTGCTGTCACCATCTGCAGTGATCATGGAACCCAAGAAAGTGAAATCTCTCACTGCCTCCATTTCTTCCCCTTCTATTTGCCAGGAGGTGATGGGACCAGTGGCCATGATCTTAGTTTTTTTGATGTTGAGCTTCAGACCATATTTTGCGCTCTCCTTTCATCCTCATTAAAAGGTTCTTTAATTCCTCCTCACTTTCTGCCATCAAGGTTGTATCATCAGCATATCTGAGGTTGTTGATATTTCTTCTGGCAATCTTAATTCCGGTTTGGGATTCATCCAGTCCAGCCTTTCGCATGACGAATTCTGCATATAAGTTAAATAAGCAGGGAGACAATATACAGCCTTGTCGTACTCCTTTCCCAATTTTGAACCAATCAGTTATTCCATATCCAGTTCTAACTGTAGCTTCTTGTCCCACATAGAGATTTCTTAGGAGACGGATTCGTATCGAGATCATTCTATCATTTTTGAGATTGCATCCCAGTACAGCTTTCGCCACTCTTTTGTTGACTATGAGGGCCACTCCATTTCTTTTACGGGATTCCTGCCCACAGTAGTAGATATGATAGTCATCCGAACTGAATTCGCCCATTCCCGTCCATTTTAGTTCACTGATGCCCAGGATGTCAATGTTTATTCTTGCCATCTCATTTTTTACCACATCCAGCTTACCAAGGTTCATGGTTCTTACATTCCAGGTTCCTATGCAATACTTTTCTTTACAGCATTGGACTTTCCTTTCGCTTCCAGGCATATCGGCAACTGAGCGTCCTTTCGGGTTTGGCCCAGCCACTTCATCAGCTCTGAATCTACTTGTACTTGTCCTCCGCTCTTCCCCAGTAGCATGTTGGACGCCTTCCAACCTGAGGGGCTCATCTTCCAGCATCATATCTTTTATATGCCTGTTGTCTTTGTCCATGGAGTTTTCTTGGCAGGGATACTGGAGTGGCTTGCCAGTTCCTTCTCCAGGTGGATCACATTTGGTCCAAACTCTCCACTATGACCTGTCCATCTTGACCTGTCCATAGCTTCCCTGAGAAATTCAAGCCCCTTCGCCACGGCAAGGCACCAGTTCCAGCTACTTCCCGTCTTAAACAACGCAGACCTGCCCTGCCCCCGTTTTACCATATCTGTATCGTTCATATGATTTTATACCCACTGTTTTATATGTACCGGCAATGTACAATTTCTATCTGTTATATTTTATGTATTTCCTTATCAGGCACCTGTCTGGTTTTTACTATGTGCTATGGCCAGAGGGCTAATGCAATAAATATATTGATTGATTGATTATTATTATCATTTGTTGGTGAGTTTATCTTATCCAACGGAAAGCATCTTACAACCAACCAACCAATGGGGAAATGAATGAATGAATGAATAAATAAATATTTGCATTTGGGGGGGGGGGAAGCATCCACAAGCTTAATATTACACTAAAGCTTATCAAGCAGAATGAGACAACAGCACAATCTTAAGTACTTGTAAAAATGATGGCTACAGATGCTCTTACTCCCATTTTTAGCATGTAACAATTCAGTGTATTTTAGTGTAATGGGGAGAGGATTGGAAGATATCACATATTCTGAAGCCACCAAAATATTGAAGTCCTTAGCAGGGTGGATAAAAATCAATGATTTTAAAAAAATAAAAAATCGGATTTTTTTGATTTAAATCGGATTTTTAAAATAAAATGCTTTTGGAGGAAAAATCTTTCTAAATATAGTCTTCTATTTAAGTTACATTGTAGTCCAAAGGCTATTCATCAGGAAATAAGGATTTGTTTTAAGTTTATCAAGTGTGCTAAAACTCAGTCTCAAGTTTTTTTAAAAAAATGTTTAAGCACATCAGTTAACAAACATGGATACATATGCTATCATGTTATTGTTTTAGTTAAATAAATTGTTTAAATGGTTATTAAGGAAATGATTATTTTTCTCCTTCCAATAAAGTACAGCAGAAAAGTTGTCCAAATATAAACAGTTAACTTATTAAACCTCACCATAATTTCATAATTATCTGTCTATGTATTTCTAGTAGTATAACCAAATCAGTAATTTTTGATATAACTGTAAAAACCACTCTGAAAATTTATTATTCCAAAAATGAAACCTTCATCTGGTTGTAAATATTAAGATTATACCAGCAAGAATGGGTCTTTCTGTAAAAAAATATTTAAATCAAGTCTTACTGACTAGTGATTTAAATCAAGCCTTACTGACTAGTGATTTAAATCAAGCCTTACTGACTAGTGATTTAAATCGTGATTTAAATCATGATTTAAATCAATTTGATTTAAATCAAATCCACCCTGGTCCTTAGTGAGTTGTGCAGCGTGCCCCTAGGCACAGATCCCTGAAAATAAGTCAGATCAATAAGCTAAATTCCAAGTAACTATGCACAGGATTGCAGTACAGTATTATTGTCTACATACGCAAAATGTTATTTTCCCACTGGGCCTGCTGAAGAGTTCAGCTTAACCTAGAAGCTTGCATTATTGCATAGTGCTACAGTAACAACATAAAAGTCCACTAAAAATTGTGCCTTCATTGATTTTCCCCACACTTCACACCCCCTGACTCACAATCCACACTGCTTGTCTCCTCTTCCTCCCTCCTGAAAACTCATTATCTGCATTTCCCACCTCATCACATCAGTAGATGTGCATATTAATTTATTACGCAAGCCTCTACGCAAGCCAGAAGTAAGTCCACTGTGTTCAATTAGGCTTATTCCTAGCGTGGGTTTTCTTCCATCAGCCACATCAATTGTAATGTTTGAGACTGCCTTATTTGGTCTCAACAACAACACAAAAGTGGGATTCACAGGCCTAAAAATTACACAGATGTTCCCTCACCTTAGCTTTACACATGTGTAGAAAGAAAGTAGCTCACATTCTCAGAGGAAAAGCCAGCCTGCGTTATCAGAAGAAGTAGGAGTTCTTGTTGCAATTAACACTAGTATAAAGTTCCCAAGAACTCAGGCTGAATGTTTTAACATAAGAGTAGTTTACTCACAAGTAGGATTACATCAAATTAAATATTTTCTAATAGGCTACAGTCTTAAACAGTGTTAATAGTATTACAAAAACAGAGTCTTTTGCGGATGGAAGTTGAGGCTTCTGAAATGCGAGAATTGGAACCCAGGACAGGGCCCTATTTCGGACGATGCCTTCTTCAGCTCGTCTTTTTAAACAGAATAGGAGTGATAAATGCTTTCTGTTTCATTTAAGTCTTTGATGAATGAAACGTCTTGGTTGATGAGTCAGTAAGTATTCTCCCCTTTAGGGGAGATGCACAGAAAAACATAGAAAAACTTGAGAATACTTACTGACTCATCAACCAAGACGTTTCATTCATCAAAGACTTAAATGAAACAGAAAGCATTTATCACTCCTATTCTGTTTAAAAAGACGAGCTGAAGAAGGCATCGTCCGAAATAGGGCCCTGTCCTGGGTTCCAATTCTCGCATTTCAGAAGCCTCAACTTCCATCCGCAAAAGACTCTGTTTTTGTAATACTATTAACACTGTTTAAGACTGTAGCCTATTAGAAAATATTTAATTTGATGTAATCCTACTTGTGAGTAAACTACTCTTATGTTAAAACATTCAGCCTGAGCCTGCGTTATCAGGCAGACATACAAGGTGCCCTGTCTCAAGGCTGAGTTTTCCCAGCACAAACATCCTTGACATTTTCTCAATGATGTCTAGGTAAGCAGATACAGGTAAGTAGCCGTGTTGGTCTGTCATAGTCAAAACAAAATAAAAGAATTCCTTCCAGGTAAGCAGACTCTCCTAGCAATATCCTGCCACATGCTTTTTAAAAACATCTCTTCACATTTAGGCTGTCTATCAAAGCACAGAATCATAGACTCATAAAATAGTAGAGTTGGAAGGGACCCTGAGGATCATTTAGTCCTACCCCCTAAAAATGCAGGAATATGCAGCTGTTCCAAAGGGGGACTGAATCTGCATCCTTGGCAATATCAGCACCATGCTCTGCCCAACGGAGCTATTACAGTCACTTTTTCTTTTGCTTCTACTATGTCTTTGTTTTTGTTTATACTCTAGTATCTTTCCTACTACAACGTACTGTGGGATTTGTGAAGAAACACGCCCTAGTGTACAATAGCAATCCCACACAATAACTTGGAAATAGGCCAGGCTGAACACATGCCTTACTTCCAAGTAAACACTTGCTGCATTTTATGCATTATTACTTTAAGGTGGGAAGACGTGTCGCTCTCTGCTGGCACACTGGGTTAGCTGAATCCATCCATCCATATTGAATTATGCATTCTTTTTTATTATAACTGCATTTACGCAACTGTTCCAATTTTTGCATTATATATGATGGTAAGTATAGGCATACATTGCTATGTTCTAGGGGAGACAGGGCGGTGCAGTGGTTAGAGTGACGGACCAGGACCTGGGAGACCAGGGTCTGAATCCCCACTTGAACATGAAGCTCATTGGGCATGACCTTGGGCCACTCAAGCCTAACCTACCTCACAGGGTTGCTGTTGGGATTAATTGAGAGCGGTGTGAGTGTTGTAAGAGCCACCATGATATCCTTGGAGGAAAAAGTGGGATATAGATGCAATGAATATTGGGCTGTAAACCACCTTCCCAAAACCATCATTGGACGCAGGTACTGTTTTTCTTGCTACTATTTTATGCATTTTTGAGTTTTTAAACCGCACTTACCTCCCTCTTAAGTGGGAAAAAATAATGCACAGGACCGGTGCGCACAATCCTATTGCCAAACCTAGCACATTTTTGCAGCTGCTCCTGGGCATCTTGTGGACAAGAGTTCCACCCGCCCACGCTTATGCACAGTACGTACCGTATTTGAACATGCATAGCGTAAAAGGCAGGGGCTTTAACGCAAGACCGCGCTCCAGCGCCTCCTGCAGACCGACTGAAATCCGTGGTGCTGCTGCTTTAAGGAACAGCGCCTTTCTCGCTCCTCGCTCCTCATTTCCAGCCACCCACCCCCTCCCCTTTTCCTGCCCCCTTTGTCCCTTTGTCGCCTCTCACCCAAACCTTGCTGTGGGAGAGAGGCACACAGAGGGGGGGAACCTAAAACGCCCCTCAGCCCGCCATTGGCTGCCGTTTGCGCGGGCTGCGGGGGGGGGGCGAGGAGCGCGGCCAATAAGACGTGCGAGGGCCCGCCCCCGCCCAGACGAACGCCTCCAACCGGCGTCGCCAGCGGCCACTCAGCGCGAGCCCGCCGGAGCCCTGTCAGCCAATCAGTTCGGCGGCGGAGGGCGGGGCGAGCGCAGCAAGCGAACGGTTTCCGGCCGCGCGCGCCTTTCCCCCTCCCCCCCCGCTTCTTTTTGGCGGCCCCCCTCCTCCTCCTCCTCCTCCTCCTCCTCCTCCCTCATTCCTCTCAGCGGCGTTTCCTGAGGTGAGCGAGCAGGCGCGGCGTTTGCGAGCCGGGGGTCCGGCTGAGGGGCGAGGCGGGGGCGGAGGAGAGGAAAGGCACCTGCCGGCAAAGGCGGGCAAATCTAGGCCGGGGCTTCTGCAGCGCCGCTGGGCCTCTCCGCCGCTGCCTGAGGTGAAGGAAGAAGCAGCCGCGGGCCGGGCAGGAGCGAGCGTATGCGCGGCCTACCTTCCCCTCACGCCTGGTCTGGGAGTCCCCCCACCCCAAAGGACCCCTTGTCCCTCTTCTCGCCCCCTCCACCTCTCTCTCTTCAGGGGTTCGGAAGAAGTCGGCGCTGCCTCCTCCCTGTCCCGAGGGACCGGCTCCGACCCACCACCCCCGACTCCCCCGCTTCCGAGGAACGGAGGTCCGTCTCGTGCGCGGCGAGGGGACACAGCCTCCGGGTTTGGACCGCGGAAGCATCTCCGGGGGGGGGGGGGAGAGACCCGGGGGGCAGGCTGTCCGCTGCCTTTCCTGGGTTCTCGGGGCGGATGGGGCTGGCGGGAAAGCTTTCTGCGGTAGTAAGGTGGGGTGGAGTGTCTGTATTGGAGGGGGAGGGCTATGGGTTTGCCTGCTTCTTGATTTCATTATGTATTTTGGGGCTTTGTTCAGCGACCCGTCCTGAGGTTTCCGCGGAGTAGTGGCATCGCCTCCCGGAATCGGAGGCCGCGTGTTTATGAAGGAGCCAGTTTGCTGGAGGGTTGCTGTTTGCGCGCGGCGGCGGTGTGGGGAGTAGGGGGACCTGGGCCCAGGTCCCAGGTCCAGGGGCTATCTCGGGGATGCCTGACCCAGCAGGGCTTTTTGTTCGTTGGCTCCTTCGTGTTGCCAGCGCAGCCTTTGTCAGCCTTTGTCAGCGCCCCCCCCCCGGGTGTTTCCGGGCAGCTGCTCCCGTGGAGGCGAGTCAGTACACCTGAGGGCGGTTGTAGCCCGAAACCACCTGCAGGGGAATTGCTTTGGCAAAAGTTGCCTGGCCTGGCAGCACCCAGTGCAATGGTGTTGTGGGAGATTCAGCACAGGCAAAAGGAAGGACTTCTTCACATATATGTATAGTGAAACTCGGAAGTTGGCTGGCATTAAGATGTTATGATGGTTGCTGAGGTAGGTGGCTTCAGATGAGAAATGGGAAAACTTGCGAAGGAGGAGATACGTGGCATTGGTCATTAGCAATAATAAGCTGTATATTATTTCCAGGACCAGAGGCAGTATGCCTATTGGATGCCAGTTGCTGGGGAACAATAGTGGGAGAGGGTTGTTGCCCTGTGAGCTTCCCAGATGTATCTCGTTCTCCACTTCAAAGAGATAGGATGCTGGTCCAGCAGCGCTCTTCTTGTGTGCCACACAGGTGACTTTGGACCTGCTTGAGATATGGCCAATCAACCCCAAGCTGCTGTTTTCTGCTGTCTGGACTGCAGCTGTTGGCATGCTTGGCTCAGTGCTGGATGGGACCAATTCGGATTGTCCGCCCCCACCATTTAATGGATCCAAATGGTTTCCAGAGAGTGATAGGGGACATTTTATCCCATGTTGATGGCCTTTCAGCTGATTACCTGGTGGTCCGCTGGAATGCAGAGTTAACCAGGGCTATTGACTGTCTGGCTCTGAAACTCCCTCTCTGATTGCATTGAGCCCAGACAGCCCCGTGGTTTTCTCCAGAGCTGAGGGCGATGAAACAATTGCTGAGGCAGCTAGAGCGCTGGTAGCAGAAAACTCATTCTGAATCAGACCGAACACGGGTTAGAGATCAGCATTGAGCCTACCAAGTGGCGATAGCATCGGCGAAGAGGACCTTCTTCACCGTCTCTATTGCATCTGCAGAAAACAGCAGCAGGAGACTTTTCAGGGGGTTCACAGTCTAATGGAACCACCTTTGCCATTGGGGCCTGGTAATGACCTCAAGATCTCCTGCAATGATTTTGCAAAGGTTTTTGCAGATAGTCTCTCAGATTCAGAAAGAGGTAGACTCCACTGTGGGAGCAGGGCTGGGGCGGGAGAGTGCTAGACTCCTGTCTAGTCAAGTTGCATGGGATCAACTCCAATCTGTTACCTCCGAGGATGTGGACAGGCTGCTTGGACGAGTGAAACCAACCACCTGTCTCCTTGATCCTTGCCCATCCTGGCTCATAAAAGTGAGCCGGGAAGGGCTGCGCGATGGGCTCTGTGGGGTGGTGAATGCTTCTCTCTGTGAGGGAGTCTTCCCAGACCCGCTGAAAGAGGCAGTTATTAAACCGCTTCTTATAAAACCTTTGCGCCTGGCCAATATGGCCAAATATCACCCAGTCTCAAATCTTCCATTCTTGGGCAAGGTGATTGAGCGGGTGGTTGCTGAACAACTCCAAGCGCGCCTGGAGGATGCAGACCATTTGGATCCCTTCCAATCGGGATTCAGGCCTCATCATGGGACTGAAGCTGCCTTGGTCATGCTGGTTGATGAGCTGTTTCCTAGTTCTCCTTTGATACCATCGACCATGACATCCTTCTGAACCATCTAGAGAAGCTGGGAGCTGGGGGCACTGTTATACAGTGGCTCCGCTCCTACCTCCTGGACTGTGTCCAGAAAGTGGTGGTGGTGGATGAGTGTTCAGACCCCTGGGTTCTCACTTGTGGGGTGACTCAGGGTTCCGTCCTCTCCCCCATGCTTTTTAATATCTATATGAAGCCACTAGGAGGGATCATCAGGGGGTTTGGGCTGGGTGTTCATCAGTATGCGGATGATACCCAGCTCTACCTCTTTTAAATCAGAACCAGTGAAGGCAGTGAATATCCTGTGGGAGTGTCTGGAGGCAGTTTGAGGATGGATGGCAGCTAACAGATTGAGGTTGAATCCTGACAAGACAGAAGTACTGTTCTTGGGGGACAGGGGGTGGGCAGGTGTGAAGGACTCCCTGGTCTTGAATGGGGTAACTGTGCCTCTGAAGGACCAGGTGCGCAGCCTGGGAGTCATTTTGGACTCACAGCTGTCTATGGAGGCGCAGTTCAATTCTGTGTCCCGGGCAGCTGTCTACCAGCTCCATTTGGTATGCAGGCTGGGACCCTACCTGCCCACAAACTGTGTCGCCAGAGTAGTGCGTGCTCTAGTTATCTCCCCCTTGGACTACTGCAATGCGCTCTATGTGGGGCTGCCTTTGAAGGTAATCCAGAAACTACAACTAATCCAGAATGTGGCAGCTAGACTGGTGACTGGGAGTGGCCGCCAAGACCGTATAACACTAGTCATGAAAGACCTACATTGGCTCCCAGTACATTTCCGAGCACAATTCAAAGTGTTAGGGCTGACCTTTAAAGTCCTAAACGGCCTCAGTCCAGTATACCAGAAGGAGCATCTCCACCCCCATTGTTCAGTCCGGACACTGAGGTCCAGCTCTGATGGCCTTCTGGCGGTTCCCTCACTGAGAGAAGTGAGATTACAGAGAACCAGGCAGAGGGCCTTCTCGGTAGTGGCGCCTGTCCTGTGGAACGCCCTCCCATCAGATATCAAGGACATAAACAACTATCCAACTTTTAGAAGACATCTGAGGCAGTGCTGTTGAGGGAAGTTTTTAATGTTTGGCATTTTACCGTGTTTTTAATATTCTGTTGGGAGTCGCCCCAAGTGGCTGGGGGAACCCAGCCAGATGGGTGGTGTCAGGGACTGGCCCGAGCCAGGAGGGGTGGCGGAAGGGACAGACAGACTAAAGGGTCACCCATGGACGCCAGAGGAGGTATTGTGAGCGTGGGAGAAGGAAGAGGCAGCGCCTAGGCTGTCGCCAGAGACAGGGAAGGAGGTGTGGAGAAGTGGGAGTGAAGAGGTCTCGCCACCTGTGCTGACGGAGGAAGAGCGGGTGGCGTGGGAGCCTATGGGAGGTGAGGAGAACATGGAAACGGAGGGAGAGCAAGGGGTCGAGGATGTTGCGGGAGCCTCTGCAACAACATCCAGGGAGGATGAAAGTGAAAGGGATGAGAGCGACGCAGGGGCTAGCAGGGTCAAGAAGCGGAAAAGGAGGAGTGAGAGGAGGCGTTGGAGTTTCAAGAGGCTTTTATGCTGGGGGGAACAGCGGAAGCCCTTACTTGGAGAATCTGATTCATCGGAGGAGGAGGAGGAGGTGTAAAGCTGATCGGTGAAATAAACTTGTACATAAACTGAACGGACTGCTGAGTCGCTTACTCCCGAGGAGGACACATATCCCCCCTCACAGGTGGGGTATAAATAATTTATTATTATTAGTGACTTCCCATAGTCTCTTTCTAGCCCTATGACTTGAGAGCAGTTCTCAGCTGGTGAAGCCAAGGAGTAAAAGTGGACCCCTCTGCAAGCAAAGCACATATTCTACCCCTGAGCTCTGAGGCTGCTTCCATATGTGAGCAAACGAAGCTGCCACCCACTGGATTGGATCTGTTAGCAGCTCTCCAAAGTACCAGGCACACAGTCCCCAACCTCCAACTCCATCAGCCAAGATCATTTGTAACAGAAGGTGCCGGTATTTGATCCCCTGATGTTGTGGGAAGAAAAATGTGTGCTCTGACACTGGTTGTGGGTTCATGGTACTTATATTTAATTCTTTTCCCCCTTCCCAGGTTTGAAGATGCAGGGCAATAAGGGCTTCGCTATGGAGAAGCAAAACCACACTCCAAGGAAGCAGCATCAGCACCAACAGCAACAGCAGCAACAACCTTCCCCAGCTAATGGACAGCAGGCCAACAACCAAAGTGAGTGGCAGCTTCCTTGGGTAACATCCACACTGGAGGTGGTGTCCTTTCTTGCAGCAGTTCATTTGGGACACAGTTTGAAATACATAGCACCTGTTCCAATTCTCTTCCACATGGGAGGCTTGTGATTGCACTTTATTTCACCTTTACTTGTTTATTAAGTGTGAAGTGGCCCTCTGGCTGCAGGGAATTATGCACAAACTGTTTGTGAGTGGCCAGTGGAACAAACCCATACAAGTCATTTTGGTATCTTTGGAGGTGTCATAGTCATATGGTTAGATTCCCTATAGGTAGTGTAGTGCAAGGTATTAGTCTTCCTTTGGACCTGGTCACCACTGTGTGCTCCAAAAATATTCTGTTCAGTGTGTACTTGCAGAAGTCTTTTCAAAGTTACATGTTGCATGATTGAACCACAGCTTGGTTTGAAAGTCTTAGGCTGGTGAGAACAAGCTCAGTGACACAGAAAGCATATATGAGGTGGGAATTTTTGAACCAGATCTGGTGTGATTTCTTGTGACTTTAGATAGGTGCTTAACATGTCTGGCTCAGGTCACCAGAGGTTACTGTTTGTCTTGACTCTTAAAGAGTGTATCCCCCCCCCCTTTCCCAATATTAGCATTAACAGAAAATCCCTTCAGCACATGAGGATTGCTTATACTTCAAATCCTTAATGTGACTTGCAAACTAAGCTGGCATAACTTAATGATTTGGTTGCTAGTGGCCTAAGAATGCATGATCATTTTTAAATTGCTAGGAGTTCAGGGCTATGTAGATTATAGGTATAACTAAATGGTGGATGGAGATATGGCTTGGCTTAGCTTGTGCTTCTGTGGCTGATTGGGTTGCTTTCTAAGATGGTTTGCTTCTTCGGCCTGAAGACTTGGGGAGCTGGCGGGCGCTCTTACGACCTCTCCCCACCTTCCAAAGACCCCGTAAGGGTTCGGGGAAGGCAGAGCGGATCGAGGTTGGAGCGCTGCGGCTCCAAAGAACGGCCGCTTCAGTGAAGCAGCGAAGCGGGCTGTCGTGAGCGCTAGACTTCTCCTTTAAAAAAGAAAATAAAATCAACAAAACCATGAGTAAGAGGATAATTAGGAACATCTATTTGGACTTTAATTGGACTGCGGGAAAGATCTAAAAAGGAGGTCCGTCTTTCCCGACTGTGAATAGTGCCGGCAATACAAAGGCTGTAAATACAAAGAGACAATTTGTTGATTTAAACTTAGGCATTTGACAGCTGTTTGACAGCTAGCCTCCCCCCGGTCCCTGGAAAGGCAGGGGGGGGATGTATGTTATAAAGACTTTGCAACCAGCTTTTTAAACTGTTTAAACCCACTGCCACCCTCTGGAATAGTGGAGAATCCGGGACAGTGCAGGGGCTAAACCTAGAGTTTCTGCCATTTGGATATTCTGTTTCCAACTCTGACAGAGAGTTCTACAAACTGCTACAACCCATTGGGATTACAAATAGAAAATGGACTGAGTTTACTGCAACTTTCTAACATCCTTGAGAATTGGCTGAAGTTACTGCTCCCTTTGAAGGGAGAGACAGAAAGTAGACATTTTTAACTGTGCTGAGAATTACAACAGTCCTGTGTGAGTTTCTGCAAGCTGCTGCAGCTGTAGGAAGTCACGGCTGAGAGTGACCTTGAACTGTTGGTGATAAATGTCTGGAGCTGGGAGAGGAGTGTCAACAAGGAGTAAAACAGATAAAGAGAAAGAGAAAGAGGAAAAAAAGGATAGAAGACCGTCACAGCAATTAGAGGCAGCAGCCATGAGTCAAGTTTTGGACGCTTTAGAGTCAATGAGGAAAGAGCAAAAAGAGACTGCTGAAAAACAGGGTAAAGAAATAGCAATAATAAATAGAAAATTGGATGAGATTGGACAATTAAAACAGGAATTACAAGATACTAAAAAACAAGTCACCCAAGTTGAGTCACAGGTTCACTCCTTGGAAGCAACACACAACAGAGACCACTATAACACGCAGGTTTCTCTTGCCTTTCTGCAGTTGAAGCAGAGATCGATCAATCTGAGGGTGAGACATCTTCCAGAGGGAGAGGAAGCAGATCTGAAAGCCTACATAATAAAGATCCTGGTGGACTATTGGGGACTTGACCAAGAAAAACTAAATAACACAATTCTTAAAGCATATAGGTTTGGGCCTAAAGACAAAAAAAGCGCCAAAACAGTTAATGACTGCTTGATAGAGTTCCAAACCAAGGAACAAAGAGACGAAATCTTAAACCTACATTACGGAAACAATCTACAAGTCCAACAACAAAAGGTGATTCTATTCAAGGATATCCCAAAATTCTTCCTGGATCTGAGACCAAACTACACAGACCTGACACAGGCCCTGAACAAAAAGAAGATTAGGTACAGGTGGGAATTCCTACAAGGCCTTTCCTTCAAATACAAAGAAAGAATCATCAAAATTAAATCGGTGGAAGAAAAAATTAATTTTTTGGAAAAAAATTCTGCTGATTTTCCAGAAGCATTACCCGCTGGACCACAGAGCCCACTGGAAGGAGCGGTAGGAGGAACCGAATAAATAACAGAGATGGCATTGAAGATTTTAACGTGGAACGTAAGGGGTTTGAACATCAGACCCCGGAGGAACGAGGTCTTCCACACCTTAAAAAAGCAAAATTTGGACTTGATTTGTTTACAAGAAACACATGTGGTAAGACTGCATAGAAGAGTACTGGAAAATAAGAAATTAGGTCAAGAATTTATCAGCTCAGCAAAAGTAAAGAAAAGAGGAGTAGTAATCTACGCCAAAGAGAAATTCAATCCTAAATTAAAATTCAAAGATGAGGATGGAAGATTTGTTGCAATTGAAATAACAGCACAAGGCGAAAAGTTTTTAATACTGGGACTGTATGCACCAAATGATGCTAAAGCAGATTTTTATAAAGAAATTCACGACAGGCTTCTGGACTATATGGATTACAAAATATTAATCCTAGGAGATTTCAATGCGGTAGCCTCCACGCTTATGGACAGATCACAAAGAGCGAAATTCACCAATGATGGGAGGCTACCCAAAACTTTTTTTGACATGGCAGATAACCTAGATTTGATAGATTCATGGAGAGTAAAGAATCCAATGGATATTGAAGCAACATTTTACAGCGAAGCAACAAAAGCCTGGAGTAGAATAGATCAGATCTGGGCATCCAGGGAGTTGATACCCAGGATGCTCAAAGCCGAAATACATCCAAGAACATGCTCGGACCATAACCCTGTACAACTGGATTTAAGACTATCACAAAAGGGTTCTTTCCGTTGGAGAATGGAACACAGCGGTGGAAAAGAGAACAGTCTGGGACACAAGTAAAGCAGTTATGAGAGGATTCTTGATCCAACAAAAAGCTTTAAAAAATAAAGCACAAAAAGCCAAAAAGGACAATATCCTACTACAATTAAAAGAAAAAGAAAAACAATTGAGAAAGAAACCTAAAGATGAAAAAATACAGAAAGAAATAAAACAATTACAGGTGGAATTCTCTAAAATAATAAATTGGGAAATTGAATGGAAAATAAAACTGCTTAGACAAAAAACCTTTGACTCAGCAAATAAATGTGGCAGACTGTTGGCATGGCAACTCAAGCAGAGACAGAAAACCAACACGATTACCAATATTATGGTTAATGGAAACAACGTAGAGAACCCAATGGAAATCAGGAAAAATTTTGAAAAATTTTATAAGCAGTTGTACAAAGAAAGCGATCAAGAAAACGGAAACATCGAGCAATTTTTAAGGAAAAATGGTCTACAGAAAATCCCAGAAAACATGAAAGGCCCCCTAAACCACCCAATAACAACAATGGAAGTAGATACAGCAATAAACAACATGAAATTAGAAAAGGCTCCAGGACCCGACGGACTTACAGCAAAGTATTATAAGACTTTAAAAGGCTGGTTGATTCAACCATTGATGGAAGTTTGCAATGATATATTAAGGGGAAGTAGGGCACCGGAGTCTTGGAAGGACGCATATATTACTCTGATACCTAAACCAGATGTAGATCGGAAACAGATGAAGAATTACAGGCCAATCTCCCTCCTAAATGTGGATTACAAAATATTCGCAAATATAATGGCTAGCAGACTCAGGAAGGTTCTAAAAGAGGTTATCCACAAGGATCAAGCCGGCTTCTTACCGGAAAGACATTTAAATGGAAACATAAGGAATATTGTGGATATCCTGGAAAGACTGGAACAAAAGAGGAACTGTAAAGCAATCCTGATGTTTGTGGATGCCGAAAAAGCTTTTGATAATGTATCCTGGAAATTTATGAAAGAAAACTTACAACAAATGGAGGTGGGAGAAGGCTACATGAATGGTTTGAAAGCGATCTACACAGAACAAAAAGCAAAAATCATCATAAACAATGTGGTATCAGACAACATAAGAATTGAGAAAGGAACAAGACAAGGTTGCCCACTTTCCCCCTTACTTTTTATAACGGTCCTGGAGGTACTTTTGAATATGATAAGGAAAGATACAGACATTAAAGGGGTGGCGTTGGGGGCAAAAGAATACAAACTAAAAGCCTTTGCTGACGACTTGGTACTAACTCTACAAAATCCTGAGACCAGTGCAAATAAAGCACTGGAGGTGATACAAGACTTTGGGAAAGTAGCAGGATTTAAACTGAATAAAGCCAAAACTAAAGTTCTAGGGAAAAACCTGACCAAAGAAGAGAAGGAGGAAATAGAAAGGGAAACGGGCCTTCAATTTGCAAAAAAAGTGAAATATTTGGGCATTAACATGACAGCTAAAAACCAGAACTTGTACAAAGACAACTATGAAAAAGTGTGGAATGAAGTTAAAAAAGATCTGGAGATCTGGAACAACTTGAAGTTGTCCTTGCTGGGCCGAATAGCAGTTATAAAAATGAATGTGCTGCCTAAATTACTATTTCTCTTCCAGGCGATACCAATTGTGGACAAGATGGAACCATTCAAGAAGTGGCAGAAGGACTTATCAAGATTTATCTGGCAGGGGAAAAAACCCAGGATTAAGTTTAAGATTTTAACAGATGATAAGAAAAGAGGGGGCTTTTCCCTGCCAGAATTAAGCATATATTTTGAGGCAGCGGCCTTCTGCTGGCTTAAAGATTGGTTCCTACTGGAAAATACAGATGTACTAGATCTGGAAGGACACGATAATAGATTTGGATGGCATGCATATTTATGGTATGATAAGGTTAAAGCCCATCAAGGCTTCAAGTCACACATAATCAGGAAGGCTCTATTTAGAGTCTGGATGAAATACAAAGATCTCCTAGAAAGGAAAACGCCCAGATGGATTTCTCCATTAGAAGCTAAGGCCCACAAGAAGATAAATATGGAAGAAAAATGGCCAAAATATTCCGAAATTCTAATACAAGAAGGAGAACAGGTCAGGTTGAAACCCTATGAGCAACTGAGAGATAAAATCAACGATTGGTTGACATATCATCAAATCAACGAACTCTACAAGATGGACAAAAAGGTTGGCTTTCAATTGGAAAAGTCAAAACTGGAAACGGAATTGCTAGAATTGAAAATTAAAAATTTGTCTAGAATGTACAATCTGTTGCTGGAATGGCATACACAGGACGAATTTGTGAAATCTGCAATGATAGAGTGGGCAAAAGATGTTGGACATAACATCATGATGGCAGACTGGGAAAGACTATGGAGGACAGGAATAAAATTCACTGCTTGCAACGTGTTAAGAGAAAATATTATGAAAATGATATACAGATGGTACCTGACCCCAGTAAAGCTTGCCAAAATCTATCATTTGCAGGATAATAAATGCTGGGAGTGTGGAAACACCGAAGGAACATTTTACCACATGTGGTGGACCTGCCCAAGGTTGAAGGCCTTCTGGGAAATGATATACAACGAATTGAAAAGAGTGTTTAAAAACACATTTGTGAAGAAACCAGAGGCCTTCTTGCTTGGGATGGTCAACCAGGAGATACCGAAGGAAGACCACACCTTCTTTATGTATGCCACAACAGCAGCAAGAATACTGATTGCAAAATATTGGAAGACAAAGGACTTACCGACTTTGGAAGAATGGCAGATGAAATTGATGGACTATATGGAGCTCGCTGAACTGACTGGGAGACTCCGCGACCAGAGGGAGGAAGCAGTGGAAGAAGATTGGAAAAAATTTAAAGACTACCTTAAAAAATATTATAAAATATAAAATGATATAATGCCAAAGATATAGTAATTTACAGATTAAAAGTAGAATAATAAAATAGTAGAGGAGTAGACATAGATTTAGAGAATGTTTAAGAAGTTTAAGATATATAGAATGTTTAAGATAAATATAAGATATGGAAGCCTACCTGAAAGTAAAAGAAGTTGAGAAACTGAAAATTAAGATAAGGAAAGTAGAGTAAGCATAGAATTTTATGGGAAAATAAGTTAAAATAAGTAAATGAAATTGCCAATTGAAATAACGGGAAAAAGAAACACAGAGGGAGGGATAGGAGGAAGTCAAATTATAATGTAAAGGAAATTAGAAAAAGGAAAGAATATATAAGTGTAGTATTGTTTATTTTTGTTTTGTTGTGTTGGTGTGTGTATGTTTTGTTTTGTTTATGTTTATAAAACGAATAAATATTATTTGGGGAAAAAAAAGATGGTTTGCTTCTTTCTGCACTTAATGAACACTATGGCTTTCTTTCTACAACTGGACTTGGATGCTCGCTTCTTCATTTGCTGCAGTTCCTCTGGCCACTGAGCACTTTCTCACCTCTTAATGCTCGAGTCCTTTTTCCATCACATCAATATGTGGCCTCCTTCAAACACCCAGAAAGACTGGTGTTTGGCTTTGATTCTGATCAGTCTATTAAGACAATGGATAATGTGTTCTAACTGGCATTGCTGTTTGACCGTATCTTGAGTTGCTTCCTCCAGATTGTAAATTTGCAGGCTGTATCTGGAGCCCCACTCTCCCATCTGCTACTGTCATGTAAGTGCTGCTAAAAATCTTTGTTTTGGACCTATCCTTCCAGCATTTGCAGTGCTCTGGCTGTCCTGCAGGTGGCTTTGCATTATCAGTCAGTGGGCCATATCCTTCATCTGCGCAGGGCAAAGGCTGCTATGGGCCTGACTTCAACTCCCAGGGTCTCCGACTTGTGTTGACCTGCAGTTGCTGCTAAAATAGTTAAGACTGGATGTGTGTTGGGAGACTTGGTGAATGTTCTGACCTTTGTGCTCTTCAATGTGTTAACACTCAGCGTTTGTTCCCCCAATTTTGTAGAGCGATTCTGTACCTTATTCCCCTCAGATGAAGGCCTGACAATTGACATGAAGAATTTCCGAAAACCTGGCGAAAAGACCTTCACACAGAGAAGTCGCCTGTTTGTGGGGAACCTGCCCCCTGATATCACAGAAGAAGAGATGAGGAAGCTGTTTGAAAAATATGGGAAGGCTGGAGAAGTCTTCATTCATAAGGACAAAGGCTTTGGCTTTATCAGGCTGGTGAGTGGCTATAGGTGTGCTAAGGATTCCTATGGCTTGTCAGAAGTAGTGCTGCTATTAATGCTAGCCGCGTGGGCTTGAGTGGCCAGTGCATGGTTTCATATTGTGTGTACTGAATGCTGCATGTGGCACTTTCTTTTGTGGAAGCAGACTCCCAGGTGATGTTTCTGAGTTAGGACTTACAGAATAATCCTTAATGCCTCTGGTGCTGGAATTTTATGGGTATTATGAGAAAACCAGTTGCTTACAGGGGGGGCTGTGTTTCACTGGCAGAAAGCAGAACGTCTTCCCTAGGGAAGTGATCATTATGGCATGCAAGCTTAATGGATTATGCTAGTTGATTCCCCGGTAGCTCCAGAATCCCTAGCTGCTCAGTTCTAGCTGAGTTTCACACATGGAGCCTCCAGCTGTGTACATAAAGAGATGAAGAAGCTCTTGAGAGCTTTCTTGGTGGCTGCTGTCCATAGGCTTTTGAACTTACAAAGCTGGCAGAGCTGAACTATTAATCTTCTCAGTCTGTGCTTGCTTCCAGACTGGTATTTCTAGAACTGAGGAAGAGGAGATGTGCAAACTCTTGATCTTCAACCATACATAATGTGTCAAAGGAATATATCAAGGTGGGAGGGCAATGATGAGCTGGTTTATATTCTGTATTTTTTAAATCAGTTGTTTAAAAAATACAAAAGTAAAAAAATAAAATGGCTAATTCAGTGAAGGAAGAAGGCCTAGTCTTAAATACTTGTTACAGTAATTTTATTTAATCAAAACCTTATAATTTAGAAGCATTAAAATAAAGAATGAACAGTACAACTGCATAAACATTAAATATTCCACCCTGGTTTGAACTTGGACTGGTAAGTTCTCTCTAGTAAACTGAATTAGTTCTTTCTTTTAACTTGCTGTTTAATAACGTTTAAACACCAGATTTCGGCACATGAATTTAACACCAAATGACATATCCACATTTATAAAATATTAACAAAATTAGACATGATCTAACAGGTTTATAAAATGTTAGGAAAAGGATTCTGATTATGATGTTGAGCCTATAAAATGGGAAAGAATATGGAACAAGAGGCCTATAAAATCAATTTCAGCAAGGATTCAACAATCTACTCTCAAGATTTTTAAGGTGGCATTGTACACTAGTGATCTTATCGTATATAAGCCCCAGTCTCTCCCCAAAGTACTTATGCTGCAAATAAATAAATAAATAAAGGGATGCATTTCTGCTTATGGTGGGAATATCATTCAGTGACAGCTTTTGGAGAGGTGGTGAAGACTCGGTACCTAACCCCTCATTAGCTTTCATGGGAATATGGGATGGGCCAAATGAAAACTTTGGATAAATAATTGGCTGCCAGGATGGTTATTGTAAGGAAAAGAAAATATTTAGAGGAGTTGGTAAAGATTTATGATCAAATCTGGTCCATAGTAATTGCTAAAAAATTAACTCAGAAAATAAGGTACTGTGTATTAGAAGGCATGTGAATTTAATCTCCTGTGAAATATGCTGCCATTTGAAATGCTTAGTACAGTGGTACCTCGCCTAACGAATAACTCGCCTAACGTCTTTTTCGCCTAACGAATGACTTCCGGCAAAACAAAATGGCCGCCGGAAACGAATTTCTTCGACTTAAGAAAAGACGTCGCGGCCGCTTTTAATAGGATTTTTTCGACTTACGAATTTTTGACCCGATTTTTTCGACTTACGAATTTTTCCCCAATGTGTTCCTATGGGGATTCGCCGAACGCATTTTTTCGCCTAACGACGATCGCGTCGGAATGCATTATCTTCGTTAGGCGAGGTACCACTGTAACTTCATCTACACGTGAGATTATGTAAGACCTTAATGGCAACATCTAGTTATTTGTAAACAAAGCAGATTTTTTTAAAAGAGCCTGTTACTACTCTCCATAGCAACAACAACTACCGGTACTACCGGTAATAATGGATTGTGAATATAATGAATTTTGTATCTGGTTTTCTTTTCTTTGTCCTTGATTTTGGATCCCTCCCAAAGTCTGATGTATAAAGGATTTATTTTGCATCCCAGATCCTATGCTACATAGTACTTTCCCACTCTGTTCTGCTAATTGTTGTTACTCCAGTGTTGAGGTGCTAGGAATGCTGTATTTTTAAGAGTAGCTTACAAGTGTGTGCCCTAAATGTCACACATGAAAAGGTCCAGTTGGAAAATCTTGGGCTCCCTTCTTTTCTCAAGACTGTTTGGATCTGCTCTCCCATGAGAGTCATGCATTCATCGGTTCCCTGATTTTCATCTTTTCTCTCAAGTCCTGGCTATTTGTAATGCCAACCCCCCCCCCTAATATGTGCTTTGTTAGGGAGTGCCCACCCCTTTGTCTCTTCAGGGAGGTGCTTGGTCCAGTAGCAGTGAGCTGGTGGATTATTTACCCACTTGAAATAATTCTGGTGTGGTGGGCTTTAATGGGTGGTGCATGTGTTCTTTTTGTCTCCAGGAAACTCGGACTCTGGCTGAGATTGCGAAGGTGGAGCTGGACAACATGCCCCTGCGTGGGAAGCAGTTGTGTGTGCGCTTTGCATGCCACAGTGCCTCACTGACTGTCAGGAACCTGCCACAGTTTGTGTCCAATGAGCTTCTGGAAGAGGCCTTCTCAATGTTTGGCCAAGTGGAGAGGGCTGTGGTCATTGTGGATGACAGAGGCAGACCTTCTGGGAAAGGCATTGTAGAATTTTCTGGAAAGCCGGCTGCTAGAAAAGCCCTGGACAGATGTAGTGAGGGTTCCTTCTTGCTAACCACGTAAGTTATTCTAGTTTACTATTGTAAGTACAATAAAAGAAACCAGGTCTTTTGACTTTGGGCGGTGTGTGTGTGTCTCTTACCAGTAGAGGGCAATAAAGAGTGCATTTATTCAGTGGGCATGAATCTTAAGTGATGTTCTCTATCTGTGTCTACAGAGCTAAATGAAGAAATACAGTATTGCAGTTTTACTCATCACCAGTCATTGCTTATGTTGAACAGGGCTGGTAGAACAAGAACTACAACCAGAAAATTGTGGGCTCTACATTTGGTGCTTATACCTTTATAAGAGATGCTTTTTGAGCACCACAGGACACATGGTGGTTTGCCCAGTCAAACATTATTTGCAAGGCTGGATCAAAGGTATTATGGATTGCTGGCCACAGCAGAATCTCAGGTCTCTCTTGTGCTGCTTTAGTGCTTCTTATCTCTGAACATTGTTTTTCACCTGGGAGTCCTTATTGGTCCCAGGAGGCAGCAGCATTCAGCTTCAGGGAAAGAGTGCTGGTAACTATGCTAAGGAAGGCCATGATCATGCCTAAGCCTGTACTCTAAGCAAAGACTGCTGCTGCTAGATTTTGGCCTTTAAAGAGGTTGGCATTTATTTAGTTGGATACAATTTTCATTGCCAGGTTCCCTCGACCTGTGACTGTGGAGCCCATGGATCAATATGATGATGAAGAGGGACTGCCAGAAAAACTTGTCATCAAAAACCAACAGTATCACAAGTAAGTACCCCGTGGAAGGAGAAGTGGTGCCTTCTTAGGGGAAACAAAGGTTCTTGAAGAGTCACTCAGCTCATCTGCAGACAGTTACATTTTAATGGGAAATACAATTGTTATTAAATGGATTTATTACTGCTTTTCAAGCCAATTTCTACAAAGTGGCTTCCAGAAACATAAAAATGTAACATAAAGTACATGCAAGTTTTTCCCCCACCTTGTTTTGTTGGCTTTTGCTAAGCATAGTGGTAGGATGCATAAAGCAAACTGAGCAACTTAGTAGCTATCTAAGCTTCATTCCCGTTATCAGAAACATTCATGATGCAAGCTGCTTGCCTCTAAACTTTACTTTCTGCCTTGACCCCAGTCCTGTGACTCTCACTAACTCAAGTTGCCTTCTCCTAAATGACTGGATTTTTTCCACCTTGCTGTTGCAGGGAGCGTGAGCAACCTCCCCGTTTTGCACAGCCTGGTTCCTTTGAGTATGAGTATGCTATGCGTTGGAAGGCCCTGATTGAGATGGAAAAGCAGCAGCAAGAGCAAGTGGACCGCAACATCAAAGAAGCACGGGAGAAGCTGGAGATGGAAATGGAGGCAGCTCGTCATGAGCATCAGGTCATGCTCATGAGGCAAGGTGAGAAGCAGAATGGCGATGGCCTTTGCAGTTTGCTGGGAGCAGGTAGTGCAGGCACCCTGACCTGTCACCCCTGTGGATGTTTTTTCCAGACTTAATGAGGCGCCAGGAAGAACTCAGGAGAATGGAGGAGCTGCACAACCAGGAGGTGCAGAAGCGTAAACAACTGGAACTCAGGTGAGCAGGGAATGAGTCACGTCTCTCTGTGAATTCACTTGACTTGTGCTGGTAATTGGTAGGTCTGTGTAGGGGCAAGTCTGTTGTCAGGAAGAGCCTGAGAGCATCTGTAGCTTGTGCATAAGCAAGTCTGAATTGTTTGATAGCTCTCCAATTGGTGTGACTATATGGGAATCTTCCTTGCAGGCAAGAGGAGGAACGCAGGCGCCGTGAGGAAGAGATGAGGAGGCAGCAGGAAGAGATGATGAGGCGGCAAGAAGGATTTAAGGGGGCCTTCCCTGATGCGGTAGGGGACTTGCTTCACCTGGTGGGGTGGTGAGGGTCAGTTTCTACAGTTCATACAGTTTCTACCGTAACCCCTTCTGCCCTGGGCAGTAGCACAAAGAAGCTTCTTTCATGTGCCCTGCCAGAAGGAGGTGTCGGGATGTTGTCTGAGGCAAGCTTGTCTGTCTGTTTCAGAGGGAGCCTCCAGATATGCGAATGGGACAGATGGGTATGGGAGGTAAGCTGCAAGTGGTGTTTCCTCTCCTGTAAATGTTTTGGGTTGGGTTGTGCTTTATCAGCTGTTCTGCATGGTGGCTGCCGGTTCCTAAGTCAGCAGGTAGCTGAGCTCTGGGTGGGCCACGGGTGCTATTCACCAGCAGGAATATGTGCAGTAAGGGAGCTGAGCTTTCAGTGGCCACTTAACCCTCAGGGCTATACAGACCAAGAGGCCTCCTTGCTTTTCCTCAGGTGCGATAGGCATGAACAACCGAGGGACGATGGGAGCCACCAGTGTTCCGGCAGGGCCACCACCTGCAGCTGGTCCTGGGCCAATGATTCCTGATGGAGCCATGGGAATGGTAAGGTCAACCAAGGCAGGATTTGGCTGGGAGGGTGGGTTGCAAAACCCTTGATCTAGGCAAGGATCTGCATGAGCATCTTCTCTCTTTGTAAGTTGATTTGAATCAGCTAGCTACCTAGCTACATAATTCAACTAATGGCTTGGCAGGGGCTGAAGCAAAGAAGCTAAGCCATGTGTTCCCCCTTTTCCTAACTTTGCAGCTGTGCATTTGTTGCGTGGATGAACCTCACAGGGGTGGATTCCTAGCATTAGTTTCCCTGTGCCACAAGACCTGGCCTGATTGGGTGGCTCCCTAAACACCACAAGGCCACTAAGCAGTAAAATCCCTTTTGTCTTGGCTGTGGTGGGTGGGGGAAACTAATCAAGTCTTCATGTCTCAAACACATTGCAAAGACAGTGTCAGGCAGGGTAGTTGATGAGGTACCTGCCTTCTGGCCATGCTTGTTTAAGAACAAGGCAGAAGACCCAAGTAGGTATGCGCTTAAGTGGTCCAGCACAGTAGATTGCATCAGCTACTAATGTAGGTGTCCTGGGGAAGTTGTATTGCTGCTGAAGTAGTATGTTTTTAAATGAGAAAAACATTCTGAGTGAGTTTTACTCAGAATGGCAGCCTATAATTTTTTTAAATAAATAAAGCTGCATTGAGTGCAGAGTGGGGTGGCTTCCTGTGTTTAGAGCAGCTGTGGAGGCTGAAACACAGTGCAGGCACTTACTCCTTTTCATGCCTTGCATGTACATTGCCATCATGCCAGTGTCTTCGGATGACTCAAATGGGCAGTGCCATGTTGGTGGCATTGGTACCCTTGCATGCCTCTAGTTGTACCCAACTATCCCGTCTCCTTGTGCTCTGTTTTGGAGACTGAAAAGCATTTTTATTCCAATCTTTGCCAAAAAAGACATGACAGGAAACGAAAAGGGAATGGAAGTCAGAGAGAACTCAGGTGCTGTTGCTTTGGTGCACAGCTTAATGTGTGCTTCCTAAGCCCTCTTGGGCCCTGGTGGTTCTCCCATAATGGCTATTGATGGAGGAGGGAAGAGCATACTAAGTGGAGGTTGCATGGGGTCTGTACAGTTGCAGTCAGTCTTGAAGGATGTTTCTAACCCAAGTTTCTTTCCCTCCTCACTTTCCTTAAGACTCCACCGCCACCCGCCGATCGCTTTGGCCAGGGCGCTGCAATGGAAGGACTTGGAACTATGGGAGGAAACACACCGGGATTCAACAGAGGAGCTCCTGGGGGGGACTTTGGCCCGAACAAGCGTCGCCAATACTAAATGGGGAGGGAGGCGTGTCCAGTCTCCTGCCCATTCCATTGGGACAACCCTTAGGGGCTTCCCTTGGGCATCCGGGGTCTGGCCATGGCAAAAGGGCACCCAGCCAGATTTGTTTAGTCGATGCCACAAGGTGCATTCCTGCAAAATTGCAATGTGAAAATGGATCCCAGGAGGCTTCACTAGCTGTGTAGTGTGAGAGGCCAGGTTAGGACCTTGAGGTCTCTCCCATTCCCAAGCACCACAACACAGGTTCAGCCCCCAGCTAACTCAGCTGCCATTGGAGGCCTGTTCTGCCTTCATGCAGCTCTCTGGATATATTTTTCCAGAGCAGTAGAGCAGGGCCTGTGAGTCTGTAAATGTCTGTAGCTTCAAACGGCTTATCATGTGGGGGACGGGGGACAGGGGAATAGTTTTTTTAAAGAATAAACTTGTAGCTTTTCACTTTTCTCCTCTGGACCATTTTTTCCTTTATTGTAGCTCGCTGGTGCAGCCAGGAGGGCCAGGTTAGTGGTGGTGGTGATATGGAGATGACTTATTCAATGTGTTGTACCATTTTAAGAAACAAAACTTTTTTTTACTGGTAGAAAAGTACAATCTATTGGACAAGTTAAAGTTTCCTGTTGAAGACTCAAGTTGAAGCAATTGTTCGTATAACCCTAACTTTGCCTGTCTTGTGTAGAAGTATGAGACTTTCTTTATGTGAACCTGAGTTGTAATCGTCCACTAACAGGTTGAGTTTGTCTGAAGATTGTTACAGGAATGCATTATTAAAAGGGATTTTAAGCCTTTTTCATCTTGTGTGGCATCTCCTCTGTCTCCTGGGCTTGTGTATTTCTGGGTTTTGGTCATTAGAGGGAGAACCTGCTGCTTCCTTTCTGCATCTCTTGGAAGTGGCAGCCAGATCTCTACTTTTTCTGAGAAGGCCTGAGACACTCTGTGCTTGAAGATACCACCACTCTCTCCCCCAGTGTTCTCTTCCTCCAGCAGTGAAGCTGATATGTCTTGTGTAAAGCCCACAAAGTAGCTTGGTTCCGAAGTTTGTGATCAAAAAACAAATCCTGACAAGGCGGTAACAAGAACACAAACACCCCCCCCCCCCAAAAAAGGGACATTTACTAGGGGAGGAGGGTCGTTTCCTGTTGGCATCTGCCCCATATCTCTTACTCTGGATTGTTAATGCACATGTTGCTACAGGGGAGGAAGTTTGTGGGCAAAGTGGCCCACTCAACTTTCAAGTTGCTCCTTTCAGAGCTGGAAAAATTGTTTTGAAGGGAAGGTGAGAGAATGAAAAGTGATGCGCTTTCACTTGATTTGGAAAGTGAAAGGAGAGTGGATAAGTTGCAGGCAGAAGCAAGAGTGTTTTACTAATTTCACACAGCTGCTGTGTTATCCTAGTCTTCAGTTTGGGATTATTACTGTAATATGCACAATGTGGACTCCCTGGTTCTGTAATGTTTTGGGTGCACAAACAGCTATTAGAAGCAAGTATAAGGCCGTCAACACCCACAACACTGCTCTTGCCTTATGCCTGGAGATGGAGAAAATGCAGTGTTTAGCAACTGTTGTCTGATTGGTTAACCTCTTACCGTAAGAACCTGGGCCCTATATAAACAGGGTGTGCTGGAGGGGAAGGGGACATTAGTTTCTGCTCAAAGTTAATCAAGCTTGCAAGCCTGGTGGGTGGTGCTGTTTGCAAGATTCTACTACAGCAGAGCTACTGGCAGCAGAAACCATTTCTGGTATGTAGGATTCTCTACTAGTTGAACTGCCCCATGCACTGGTGGGACAGGAGGAGGGGGAGGCTGTGATTCTGCTTTGGGTGGCGGAAATATAAGCAGTTTCCTATGTATGCAAGCTATGGAGCACTTTGTGCGGAGCTGCAGGAACATGGGAGTTGCTGTATTACACAGCAAGTGGCTAAACAGTCAAGAAGGATGGATACTAGATCATAGTCTCTGCATGCAAAAGATAATCCTGGCATCTCCAGCAAAAAGGATCTGTTCTAAGAGGACTGGGCCAAACCTCTTCCTGGTTTCTTTGGCAAGCTGCTGCTAGCTGGAGTACATAGCCCTTGGCAAAATGGATCCGTTAGGCCAGGGCTTTCCAAATTTTTCATGTTGGTGACACCCTTTTTAGACAGCCATCATTTCGACTTCCGGTCAGCGCGCCGGAGCGGACGGTCGGGGGGACATGTCGCTCTGACATTCCCCGACCCGACCGGGAAAAGGGGTGACCGCGACAGCGCACCGGCCCCCAAAAATCCCGGGAAGAGCGTCCCGGGAGCTCAGCGGTCCGGCGGAGCTCTGAACGCTTTCCCTGCTCCAACAGAGAGAGCGAGGGGAGGCGGAGCTCATCGGACCCGAAAAACCCCGTCGGGTTGAAGCTGCAGAGATCGTCCGTCCTGAGCACGCTGATAATAATAATAATAATAATAATTCTTTTATTTGTACCCCGCCCATCTGGCCGGGTCTCCCCAGCCACTCTGGGCGGCCTCCAACAGGTATAAAATACATTAAAATACATATCACAGGTTAAAAGCTTCCCTAAATAGGGCTGCCTTGAGGTATCTTCTAAATGTCAGATAGTTGTTCATCTCCTTAACCTCCACTGGGAGGGCGTTCCACAGGGCGGGCGCCACTACCGAGAAGGCCCTCTGCCTGGTTCCCTGTAGCTTTGCTTCTCGCAGTGAGGGAACCGCCAGAAGGCCCTCGGCGCTGGATCTCAGTGTCCGGGCTGAACGGTGGGGGTGGAGACGCTCCTTCAGGTATACAGGACCGAGGCCGTTTAGGGCTTTAAAGGTCAGCACCAACACTTTGAATTGTGCTCGGAAACGTACTGGGAGCCAATGTAGTTCTCTCAAGACCGGTGTTATGTGGTCCCAGCGGCCACTCCCAGTCACCAGTCTAGCTGCCGCATTCTGGATTAATTGCAGTTTCCGGGTCACCTTCAAAGGTAGCCCCACGTAGAGCGCATTGCAGTAGTCCAAGCGGGAGATAACCAGAGCATGCACCACTTTGGCGAGACAGTCTGCGGGCAGGTAGGGTCTCAGCCTGCGTACCAGATGGAGCTGGTAGACAGCCGCCCTGGACACAGAATTAACCTGCGCCTCCATGGACAGCTGTGAGTCCAAAATGACTCCCAGGCTGCGCACCTGGTCCTTCAGGGGCACAGTTACCCCATTCAGGACCAGGGAGTCCCCCACACCCGCCCGTACCCTGTCCCCCAAGAACAGTACTTCTGTCTTGTCAGGATTCAACCTCAGTCTGATTCCTCCACGAAGCAACATTCGGAATGGAGAAGTGAGTAAACAGCAATTTGGATTTAATTAGAGAACTGCCTGGGATGCTAAACACAGAGGTCCATCCCTTGCTATTGTGACATTAGATGCAGGAACTTTGTAACTGATGCAACGTGAAAGTAACTTTAAAGAAAAATTTTGCAACATAGATTCAATTCCTTTGCCACCCCTGGTCTTGTGGGTTACTAGTGGAAAAGGTGGAAAAAGTGGTAGAAAATTGAATTGGAGTTGAATTGGACTGTTGGATTTGAACTTGGAATTGGACTGTTTGTGACTGAGAAAAGCTGTGCCCTTGAACATGGCGGACAAGGAGCGTGATGTTGGTCAGAGAAGAATTCTAGCCGCAGTACAGGAATTGTTGACTGAAATTCGAGCTTTTACAGCGAAGATAAGGGGTTCTCACAAAGAGAGTGATGTTATGCCAGCTGTACAAGAGCAGGAGGGAGAAACCCCTACCAAGGTCAAAGAGGGAGGACGATTAAAAAAGTTCTGCGGCCGGAAAAAAGTTTTACGGCGTAAGAAAATTGGAGTTACAAAAAGAAGGAAGATGAAGGTGAAGACAAGAAAGGAATTCCCCAAAAGAAAGCAGAGGGACCAACGAAGAAGAGAGCAAGAAAAAGGACAAATCATGCAGGAAAACGTGTGGTCCTGGACTCTGGAAAAACGGGGTGGGGTGAAGGCCGTTATTGGTTATTATCGGGATATATTAAGGATTTTGGACAATGACTATGGACACGGATAACGATGTGAATAAGTTAAGGATATAACAGGACTAGATGCCCTGGAGACTAAGGGGAGGTAGAGGGAAACCAAGTACCGTAGATGTAATAAGGATATAAATGCAGAGGTGCGAACTTAGTTATAATAATAATGTATATTGATGATGATTTAAAAGAAGTATGAACCTGATAAGAGAATATGATGAGAACATATGAAATCAATAGGGAGGATGTGAGGGAGTCACAGAAGAGATGTAATAGAAATAAGAATGGCCTGGCCCGGTAATTGGGCCAGGCCTAAGCAAAGTTAAGGCATAATATTATTAAGGTCAGGGGCATAAAGAATGGGTATACCTCTGTGAGAGGGGGGGGGTAAGATTTAAGCCTCTCATGGTGAGAGAGGGGAGGCAAGGAAAACCTGATCGAGATGTAATGTGCTTATAAAATTGTAAAACCAATAAAAATTATTTTTTTAAAAAAATAAATAGACAGCCATCATTTCGCGACACAGTAAGTTTTACTAGGAAACGGGAGGTTAAACTAACCCCTTCCCAGCCCCGGGAGGAGCATGGGGAGTGTTCGTGTGACACACCTACACACTGCAGCCAACAAATGTGTCCCAACACAAAGTGTGGAAAGTGCTGTAGGCTCTGTAGAAGGGGTACAAATGTGGCTGTGATTTTCTCTTTCCAGCTTTCACATGATCTGGTCTGTTGCCATGCAGTTATTGGGAAATGGCAAATTTCTAAGTAGCTTAAAATTTTCGCTATCCGCTAAGGGTCATGGGGCAAAAGGGAGAAATTTTGAATAGCCCTACCTTCCAAGCTGCTGTTGGTGGGAAAGGATGATGATAGCAGCAATGTATACCATGGGTTCTGCCGAAGTGTTAACCACAGCTGTATTTCTTCTTCCTGGCCCAATAACTATGTACATCAGGAATCTGCTTCTTCCTTTGCTTCCCTAGCATAAACAAGAAGTTCTAAGGCCACACATTGCTCCTGTTGAAATGCTTGTAGACATTCAGGACCCCTGATTTGTGGGATCCTGAAAGACTAAACTCAAATATCCTCGCTGGGGCAGCCTCCCCCCTCCCACACAACCTGGTGCTTTCCAGATGTTTCCAAGCCCTATTATCTCTCACCACTGGCTTTGCTGGCGGCAGCTGATGGGAGCTAGAATCTAACACATCTGTTTAGAGATAGCTGCTCATGGGCAATCGTATTACAGTACTGAGGCTGGCTGGTGACAGCTGCAGCGCATCTATGCTCCATGCTTTCTGCAAATGCATAGAAGTAGGTTAAAGAGTGGAAGCAAAGGGTAGGTAAGGTAACTTGGCACCCAGCCTTGGGTAGTTGTAATCAGCACCTGGAATTTCACCCAAGAAACATGAGCTTGTCAGGCAGCAGAGTCCACCTACGTGGTGATAACCATTCTCCCCAAAGCTGTATCCTGGGATGGCCTCAAGAAGCTTGTGCTTTTGGTAACGTTTGGGAGAATGGCCTAGTGTCCCACAGTACCTTTTTTATGTTAAAAGTGTGGCACTTTCAGTAACAACTTCATGGTGAGTACCTGCACTGGATGAAGACCTGTACAAAGCAAATTCTACCAACTTTAAAGAACCTCTGGAAATTTAGTGTGTGTGTATTTGTGTCAAGGAATCTGCCTCACGCAACTATGCAACAGCTAGAAATTCAGCAGTGAATTCTTCCTGTCTAGTATATATAGATGGGGAATGACCCACTTGCTGCATAGAGCTAATAAATGCCCAGGAGCCCTGCTGGGCAGAAAATTTAGCAGCCCTTTCCCCCTGAAGAATATTTGGCTGTCTGGCTGACTAGCTGGCTAAGGCTGGGCTGGGTAAGAAGGAACAAGACAGAATGGAAATGCCACCCCCACCCAACTCACATTCCTTGTTTGGATCTTTTTAACTTTTTGCACCTCAGGTGCCTGGGACACCTCATCCTGCTTCGCCATCTCCCCTTACTTACAGGTCTGTTACTCAGATATTTACATAACCTTTGGTTGTGGGGGCACGATGGAGCCTATTTAGATGACGCTCTTCAGTGGTGTAGGAGTGCAGATCTGGGAACTTTCCCCCCAAACTGAAGTAATGCTGTCATCTCCTAGACTGCCAGGGTAATTAATGCCAGGCACTGATGTCATCTGGAACAGCAGATCCTCCTTGTTCTAGCAATTAAATGGCGCAGTAAGCTTTCAAGTGCGTTTGCAACAGATTAGCTTAGAAGTAGTCAGAAGCCTGTGAAAAATAAGCAAAGTTGGGTACAGTGGTACCTTGGGTTACATACGCTTCAGGTTACAGACTCTGCTAACCCAGAAATATTACCTCGGGTTAAGAACTTTGCTTCAGGATGAGAACAGAAATCAGGCAGCGGCGGCGCAGCGGCAGCAGGAGGCCCCATTACCTAAAGTGGTGCTTCAGGTTAAGAACGTTTTCAGGTTAAGAACAGACCTCCGGAACGAATTAAGTACGTAACCAGAGGCACCACTGTACTTCAGTGAGGTTCTTCGTGCTAACAGTTTGAATAGTAACATTTATTTTCACGTTTACGTGCTTTTCTAAGTCCCACCGTTATACCTAGAGCAACTGAAACAAATGGAACTAGGTTCATTAATTTCATTGGGTCTGCTTTGAATGTGACTACCATTGGATAGTCATTGGCGCTGTGGGTTAAACCACAGAGCCCAAGGGCTTGCTGATCAGAAGGTCGGTGGTTCGAATCCCTGTGACGGGGTGAGCTCCCATTGCTCGGTCCCTGCCCCTGCCAACCTAGCAGTTCGAAAGCACATCAAAGTGCAAGTAGATAAATAGGTACCGCTCCGGTGGGAAGGTAAACGGCGATTCCGTGCGCTGCTCTGGTTCGCCAGAAGCGGCTTAGTCATGCTGGCCACATGACCCGGAAGCTGTACGCTGGCTCCCTCGACCAATAAAGCGAGATGAGCGCTGCAACCCCAGAGTCATCCACGACTGGACCTAACAGTCAGGGGTCCCTTTACCTTTACCTTTTTACCATTGGATACAACCCATAAGGTTGCCTTTTAGCTAGCTGAAGATCTTTTGTTAAAGCTCTGTGTGTTTTGCAAGCCCACCCTTTCAATGGGAAGGAAGCACCTCTAAGTTCAATAGTGCTCCCAGGAAACTCTTAGGATTGCAGGCATGCTGGTCTTAATAAACTGGGTGTTATGTTATGTAATGATGCTTCTGCGCTTGTCTATATAATAATGGATCAGCACAGCTGCCTGAATTTCTGGACTCCTTGACTGCGTGGCTACAGGGGCCGTCATGATGAGTTGTTTCAAAACTTAACCACTGCACCACTGATGTTCTCCCCCCCCCCCTCCAGTCTTGCAATCTTCTTTGGGACACCTGCACCTGAACATTTGTGTGCTGAGATGCCTACTGAACAAGCCCGAGTCCACCCGCTTATCGACCTCACTTCAGGGGCAGCAGGTGAGCCTGAAGGATGGAGAGCTACTGGGAGGATGGGTCAAGAAGCCTCCCTTTAGATGGGAGACCAAGGATCAATGGCAGGTGTAGGGAAGAATGGAACTATTTACCTAGGAGGGGCAGCTCCAAGCCTCTCTGACTGACCCATGGGACTTTCCTTATACAACAGTCCCCACCCCCAGCCATTCCTCTAACCAGCTCTACTTTGCCCCTGCCTTAAGTGCTTCTCTCTGGTTGGACTGTGTCATTGACCGTGCCTTTTGCTTGCCTGGGTGGAAGATAGAGGGGGGGGGGTGTGCACGCCCGCAGAAATAAGCCTACTGTACAAAGGTGAAGCTTGCCTTGGTTGGTCCACCCACCTTTGCCTCTGGCCCCGCCCACCACTTGAATGTGGCCTTGTCCAAAAGGTAATGGCGGTCCTTAACTAGAAAGTGTTTCCCACCCCTCCCTTAAAACTGAGCAAGCACTGGAGGCAATGCCTGTTCAGGAAAGCAAGCAAGATTCAGAGAAGAGCCATGGGAAGTGGAGACCTTTGGTGGATCTTGGATGTGAGGGGTGTGTGGATGCAAGGACCGGTATATGGAGATCTGCTTAGTCTTTTATTGTAGTGTTATATAGGTTTACATCTGTCAGGCCCTGTGCCCAGTCTGGCTTCTAGTCTGCTCTGAAGGGAAAGAGATGTGTAGAACTAGTAGCAGCATAAGGTAGATTTTGTCAACCTGGTGCCCTCCAAATGCTTTGGATTGCAAATGGTCTGATGGGAGTTGTAGTCCAAAACATCTGAGATGTTTGAGAGCCAGTGTGGTGTAGTGGTTAAGAGCGGTAGACTCGTAATCTGGGGAACCAGGTTCGCGTCTCCGCTCCTCCACATGCAGCTGCTGAGTGACCTTGGGCTAGTCCCACTTCTCTGAAGTCTCTCAGCCCCACTCACCTCACAGAGTGTTTGTTGTGGGGGAGGAAGGGAAAGGAGAATGTTAGCCACTTTGAGACTCCTTAGGGTAGTGATAAAGCGGGATATCAAATCCAAACTTTTCTTCTTCTTCTTCTTCTTCTTCTTCTTCTTCTTCTTCTTCTTCTTCTTCTTCTTCATCTGGTGAAAGCCGACTTATGACAACTGGGCTTGCTGGCAGGCACCTGCTGCTACCCTACAGGGTCTTGCTGTCAAATCTGTTTTCTGGCTAAGACTAAGCGAAGAGATCTCTGCACGTCCACTTTCTTCAGCTCATTTCTTTCTTCCTAGCTAGGTTTAGGTTAAGAAATACAGTTGCGGAATCACGTAAACATTAAAACAGGTTTAATAATACAATATCCCATTATCCATGCTGCCCAAACATCCAAGAAAACAAAAAATGTATTTCTGAGGCAAAAATGCGGACAGGGTTGGTGCCAGGCAGGCTTCCCTGGAGAGAGTATATATAAATTGGGATCTACTGCATACAAAGTCTGTTATCATCACCACCGTCTGAACTTCCCTCCCAGGTGGTGTAGAGAGACAGGTCTCATGATCTCAGGATAATATCCACTTCTCTGTGCAAGATATCCCTAAAACATCACAAAATGTATCCAAGAAAATAAAGGTCTTGGTCAGGTCTGCTCTGAAGTCTTATCTTTTACATAGTACAGCATGTACTTCTGCTGGTTTTAACGTTCAAACTGTAATTTTGTTTTCCTTGTCATGCTTTCTGAATCTCCTTTTGGGACCATTTTGGTGGTGAAAAGCTGTTTGTAGGTTTTATAAATAAATACAGGTGAAGACAAGCAGAGACGAATTAGAGACGCCAAGCCATTGACAGATTACGTTCCAAGTCAGCAGAGAAATAGGCAGATGAAATAAATGGGCATTAAGTGCTCTGGGCAAAGCAAGCAGCAACGGTGAAGGCAAAGGTGTCTAGAGCAGTGTTTCCCAACCAGTGTGCCTCCAGATGTTTTGGGACTACAATTCCCATCATCCCTGACCACTGGTCTTGCTAGCGAGGGATGATGGGAGTTGTAGTCCCAAAACATCTGGAGGCACACTGGTTGGGAAACACTGGCTAGAGAAGCCATTCCACAGTCTGGGTGCCATCACATAAAAGACTCCACTTCTCATGGCTGGCCACCCAATAAACACAAGGCAGACAACAAGGAAAGGCAGGAGGAAGAATGGAGGCAAGATTCCTGCAGCTTTACAGCTTCATTGCTGCTCTTTTATTGTCAGTTGCTTGTTACTTGCAGGTCTCCGTGCAACTTACAACGCATGTAACACACAAATATAAATACATTATACCATAAAAACAGACCAAAACAAACCCCAAACTAGCCACAGGAAGTTTAGCAGCACGCTAGGAAGGGACGCGGGTGGCGCTGTGGGTTAAACCACAGAGCCTCGGGCTTGCCGATCAGAAGGTTGGCGGTTTGAATCCCTGCGACGGGGTGAGCTCCCGTTGCTCGGTCCCTGCTCCTGCCCACCTAGCAGTTGGAAAGCACGTCAAAGTGCAAGTAGATAAATAGGTACCGCTCCGGCGGGAAGGTAAATGGCATTTCCGTGCGCTGCTGTGGTTCGCCAGAAACGGCTTAGTCATGCTGGCCACATGACCCAGAAAAACTGTCTGCGGAGAAACGCCAGCTCCCTCGGCCAGTAAAGTGAGATGAGCGCCACAACCCCAGAGTCGGTCACAACTGGACCTAATGGTCAGGGGTCCCTTTACCTTTAGGAAGTAGCAAAGCAGCGGGATCTGACATCTTTCCGCAGGGCCTGCAAGACAGAGCTGTTCCGCCTGGCCTTTGGGTTGGACTCAGTCTGATGTTTTCCTCCACTTATGGTTTTGATTATGGGCGATAAAAGAAGCTGCATTTAAATTTTTAATTGTATTTTAACCTGTATTTTAATTAACGGTTTTTCTTTCTTTTATATTTTATTGTAATTTTATTGGTGTTAGCCGCCCTGAGCCCGGTTTTGGTTGGGAAGGGCAGGGTATAAATCAAATTTATTATTATTATTATTATTAATCTTAGGGAAAATATATAGGTCGTCCTGGCATTGAAGAGATGCCAACAAAGGCTATGGGGACATGGGACTTGAGACTTGAGGAGGGCAACCAAAATGGTCAAAGGCCTGGAAACGATGCCTTATGAGGAACGGCTTAGGGAGCTGGGTATGTTTAGCCTGGAGAAGAGAAGGTTAAGGGGTGATATGATAGCCATGTTCAAATATAGAAAAGGATGTCATATAGAGGAGGGAGAAAGGTTGTTTTCTGCTGCTCCAGAGAAGCGGACACGGAGCAATGGATTCAAACTACAAGAAAGAAGATTCCACCTAAACATTAGGAAGAATTTCTTGACAGTAAGAGCTGTTCGACAGTGGAATTTGCTGCCAAGGAGTGTGGTGGAGTCTCCTTCTTTGGAGGTCTTTAAGCAGAGGCTTGACAGCCATCTGTCAAGAATGCTTTGATGGTGTTCCTGCTTGGCAGGGGGTTGGAATGCATGGCCCTTGTGGTCTCTTCCAACTCTACGATTCTATGATTCTATGTTGGATCTGAATGCTCTTACCAGTTTATATGGGAGAGGCCCCCTAATATGTCCCATTTCCATCATAGCAGCTTAGAACAGAAGCAGGCCTTATAGAACGGGGAGAGTGTGTGAGTGCTGCTCCTTTAATGCTCATCCCTTGACATGTTTCATGGGTATGTTTTGGCAAAGCGGGCACTGCAGTACAGTTGGTTTGATCCTCCCTGTATTTCAGGAGCAAGTGAGTGACCTTGCCTGGGGTGGGTGGCTCTTTGCAGGTGGTGTGGCATGCGTGGTGACTGGGCAGCCTTTTGACACCATCAAGGTGAAGATGCAGACCTTCCCAACAATGTACCGGGGCTTCTTTGACTGCTCAGTCAAGACCTACCAGCAGGAGGGCATGCACGGGCTCTACCAGGTCACCACTCCGGCCTTGCTGGCCAATGTCGCGGAGAACGCTGTGCTTTTTGCCTGCTACGGGTTCTGCCAGCAGCTCGTGAGGCAGCTCTTTGGGTTGGGCAATGTCCAGGAGCTCAGGTACAGTCTTTTTCTTTTCCCCTCTCTTCTGCCAGAAGCTCTGAGACATTGATATAAGCAGTGGTGCATTATTGCTTACAGCCATGCACAGGGTGGGGCGGCTTGCCTGCTGCCTTCCTCCTCCTTCACGGTCTCAGTTTTGGCCTTGTTAGAAGGCAGGGGGGTGGATGGGGGCAAAGCTGGAATTAACTGGCTCTGCCTGCCCTCCGCTCTGGCTCCCTCTACTGTTTGCCTCCACATTGTCTGCCCTATGAGTCCCAATGGACACCAGCCACCACTGGACACCCAGGGTGAGTCATAGCTTCAGGACTGTGGGCCCAACTCTATGGAAATCCCCTCCGGAGAAAGTTAGACAGGAACAGTCCCTTCTGAGTTTCAGGCACCTGGTCAGAACTGTTTGATTTCAGGAGGTCTTGTGCCCTGAATGCTTCTCAGATGTTTTGCTTGTTCTTTTAGGTTTCAAATCCTTGAGGTTTTAAATTCTGCAGCTTTAGTTTAAATATTTGACATAGCATAGGTCTCACAGTAGCTTGCAACATAGGTGTAAAGAGGGATTTTAAACAATGAATAAATAAATAGAATTCAAAGGGAGGGTTGGGTGGGAGGCTGCTCTGGGTAGGATCCCTTTGGGTAGGATCCTTTTGCTCAGAATTCCTCAGCCTGGTCAGACTTCCCAATCAGAGTTGCAGCCCAAAACCTCTGGAGGACACTAGGTTCGAGTGGGCTGATTGACTTAATCAGCTCATTTCTGCTGGCGAAAGGCAAACAAATACATAGAGTATGGGAGGATTGAAGGCTGCTCCCTAGCTGTGGGATTCCCCCACCCGCCCTCTGGTCTTCGCTTTCCTCTGAGGATTCTTCTCTTGTGATTTGCACAGCGCGATTGCCGGCTCCTTCTCATCAGTCTTCTCCTCCATGGTTCTGTGCCCCACAGAGCTGGTGAAGTGCCGGATGCAAGCTCTCCATGAGATGAAGGTCACAGGGCAGACAGCTCTGTCGAGGCACAGGTACTCAGAGGTAGACTGCCTCGCAACATGGAGGCTCTATTTCGTTTATCCAGGCTAATGGGTGCGGAGACGTCCCTCCCATGTGAATTTAATCCTTTGAGAGGGGGAGCCATCTAAGGCCCCCTCTGCACTACACATTCAAAGCAGTATCGTACCACTTTAAGCAATCATGCCTCACCGCACCAAAAAATAACAATTCATGGGAATTGTCATATTAGAGTTGTTGGCTGGAACATCTGAAAGGTCCCAGATTGGGAAAGGATACCCGATGTTAATTATGTATTGAGAAAGAGAGAGAGGATTCCTTGGCTTCTCTGACTGGTCCTCTGAGTTCTCCATAGGCCACACCTCCTTCTTAGGCCACACCCCTCCCAGCTTCTTCACCTAGCTGCAATGCGTCCTTGAACTCCAATAATGCCTCCTGCTTGCCTGAGTGGAGAAATGCACTGTTGCATGCCACCCCAGTCTCCGCAGCGGTGTAAGATTCCAGGGGCTCCAAACACTCACCCAGGATTTCCTTTTGAGGCAAAGCGAAGACTGGGTGTCTTTAAGATATATGCAACCTGAGTCTATGATGGAGGGGCTCACAGCATTAACAGCCCAAGAGGTTCTCGTGTCTCCCATAGCTGCAGCCAGTGCTTTTTTTCAAAAAAAAATTGTTTAGGGGTACTCTCATTTTGACTCAAGAAAACCACCATGTTATAGTTCAAATTGGAGAAGAATAAATACAGTAAATGGACAAAAGTACAAAGATTCACAAAATGGTTAGGGGTATGTGTACCCCTGCGGCCCCCCAGCATAGCTATCAACCCTCCTTTTTTTTGCGGGAAACTCCCTTATTCCAATGCTGTTTCCCGCTGCTATCCCGGATTGTTGATATCCCTTAAATTTCCCGGATTTCAAAGGAAGCAGCTCCTCTCCCTCCCTGCCGGCCAGGGAGGCTCCTCAGCTGTGTTGCTCGGCTGCCAATAAGGAGTCTGAGACCGACTGGGGGCGGAGCTTGCATGCCTTGTGCAGCCAGACCCTCACGCCCAACCAGACAGACAGCCTGCCTGCCGTCTACGTACTCGGTTTTCCGCTCACCCGTTCGCGCGCAGCCTCTGGAGCGCAGGGTGGCGAGGCTACTTGGTGCCATTGCACCGCCCTCGCGGCATCCCTTATTTTCAAATCCGAAAGTTTGGAAAAAAATCCTTATTTTCAAATCTGAAAGTTGACAGCTATGTCCCCCAGAAAAAAAGCACTGGCTGCAGCCTTGGATTCACACAGAAATCAGCCATGGGTCTCTGACCCTCTGCTTGCTGCTTTCCCCCAGCTTTTAGCTCACATCGCAGTCAACCAGAAACACGTGCCTTTTGGCTTTCTAACTAACAGTTGAGGGAGGAGCTCCTTTCATTTCCCCTCTCCTTGGCTTTCCTAATGGCTCATAACCTTCCTTTTGTTTTCTTAGTGGTTCATCTCCCAGGCGATTACCTCATACAGAAGCTGGCCTGGCTTATAGTTTAACTCAGAGCTTTCCAAACTGTCTGTCACAACACATTAGCGTGTCGGCTGCAGTGTCGCAGGGGCGTAGCAAGGGGGTGGGGGGTGGGCCGCCCCGGGTTCCACCCCAGAGGGGGGTGACACTTTAAAAAAAAAAAATATTATTTTTTAAATTTTAACTTCATTGAAAAAAAGAGATAATAGACACAAAAAGAGATAATAGAGGAGGGTGGGGAGGGGAAAGGGTTAATGGGGAGGGTGGGGAGGGGAAAGGGTTAATGGGGAGGGTGGGGAGGGGAAAGGGTTAATGGGGAGGAGAGGAGGGTGGGGAGGGGAAAGGGTTAATGTGTTTGGGGAGGGAGATGCAGCGTTTTTTGCACGGGATGATGCCAGGTGTGTGGAGGGGGGAAGAGAATAAGTCTGGCATATATACAGTATATATCCGCCTCCGGCTAGCGCCTGTTTTTTGCAACAGGCTTAATATACTAGTTGTTTAATATTTCCCATCCCAGCTTGTGCTAACAAGCTCCAAACTAGCAGAGTTTCTCATCCCCAATAAAGCGCAGCAAAACGTGGCGTTTAAGTTCCTATGAACTTCTAGAACAAGGCAGATCCTGGTACATATTTCCCCTGGTTCCCTCTTAAAAGAAAATACACGACACATAAGCTTATAAAAGTATAAAGCTTTTACTTACAGACATTCCAAGCTTCTACAGTCTCAGAAAGGCAGGCTAGCTTAGATTAAATGTATGTACATGTGGAGTCTCCCCATAAGGGAGGAGGCTCCTTGTGTCCTCTCTTGGCTGGAAGCCAAGAGAGCATCTTCTCTTGAGATGTTGCTTGCTCGAAGAGAGAGAGAGAGAATGGCTTCTGACCTCTGTGTTTCAGGTAAGGCCACTCCCACCTCTGGTCACACAAAGGAAATGATCCTCCTCCAGGCACAGGAAACTAGCTGGAGGACCAAGACCCCTTGTGTACACTCTAGGAATGTTGTGATTGACTGCACCAGTGTTATACATCCCACAAAATTGGAACAAATTAAAGAAGAGGATAAGGTAATGTTGAATAGCCCAATTACAACTGAGGAAATAGAAAAGGCCATCAGTAAACTTAAGCAAGGGAAGGCACCGGGTACAGATGGTTTAACGGGGCAGCTTTACAAAATATTTAAAGAGGAGTTAAAAGGGGTTTATGGTAAATTGGTAAATGGAATATTGAAACAGAGAGCACTCCCACGTACATGGCAGGAAGCGTATATAGCCTTGATTCCTAAGAGTACAGAACATAATCCCCAAGCAGGAAATTTTAGGCCAATATCCTTATTGAATACTGATTATAAAATCTACGCGAATATTTTAGCGGAAAGGTTAAAAAGAGTGTTAAACAGTGTTACATCCAGGGTCCAGCCAGTAGTGTTACGATAGTGTCTTTATTCATAGCAGCAGGTAAGTCACAGCACACGAACAGAACAGTAACAGAACACACACATCCCCAGCTCTCCTGCTATATATAAGCACCTGGGATAGCCAAGCCCATCCAGGTGCAACTAATTAAAAGCAATCCCTCCCATTAACCAGTTCCTGACTACTCTAGTGTTGTGCCTCTACTTCAGTACACAACACCCCTCCCCTCTTAGTCAAGAACCCCCCTTAAAACAACAACAACATCCAGTGTGACACACACAGCAACATCCCGTGTGACACACACAATGACCCCCATCCCTCCGTACCAGCCCGCAGTCAAAGTCCTCCAGGTATCGTGGGCGAGTTCGCACCCTCTGAGACCGTCTCAACTCGGACCCCCAGGGGCTACCCCCCACTTGGGTCTCTTCACCCTCTAGTCGTGATTCGGTCCCACTCGCAGCCTCTTCCGGCCCTGTCTCCCGGTTGGACAGCCACTGCCTCCGGGGGAGGGGTGACTGCTAGTTCCCCACTAGCCTGCACCGCCGATTGTTCCCCTTCCATTGTAGCTGACCCGTCCTCTCGGACGGGCCACCGCTGCCTTAATTGATCAACATGGCGGTGAAGGCTACCAGTGACGTCTCCCACGACCTCATAGGACACGGGGCCCGTTGGTCTGGCAATTGTGGCCGGAATCCACACAGGGCCTGCCCCATAGTTTTTTGCATAAACAGGGTCCCCCTGTTGGAATATCCGTGGCGCCTTCGTAGTCTTGTGCGACTGCGGCCGAGCTGGTGCACGATCCGGATGCAATCTATCTAAACGGGTTGTCAGCCGCCTCCTCATCAACAGCTCTGCTGGGCTCCTCCCCGTTGTTGAATGTGGTGTCACATGCTGCGATAGTAGAAAGGATGATAGTCTCTGATGCCAATCCCCATAGACTATCCGCCGCAGCGCGTCCTTCGTGGTGCGCACCATCCTTTCCGCTTGCCCATTCGTAGATGGGTGGAACGGGGCCGAGGTGACATGGCGGATTCCATTAATGTTCATAAAATCCTTGAACTCAACTGATGTAAACTGTGCTCCATTATCCGACACAATAGTGTCTGGCAGTCCATGGGTCACAAACAAGGCCCGCAGATTCCGTATAACAACGCCCGATGTCATGCGGGTCACTGGGATAACTTCCAACCATTTAGAGTGGGAGTCTACCACAATCAGGAACGTCTGGCTCTGGAACGGCCCCGCAAAATCCACGTATAAACGTGACCATGGCTCCTTGGTAACTTCCCATGGCTGCACTGGGGCTTGAGGCATTACCGGCCTTGATTCCTGGCACGGATGGCATTTCCGCACCCACTCTTCGATAGCCTCATCCAATTTCGGCCACCACACATAGCTGCGAGCCAGTGCCTTCATTCTCACAATTCCTGGATGACCCTCGTGTAGCGCTTCCAACACTCACTGTGGCAACTTGGGGCGAACCACAACTCTGCTTCCCCACAACAGACACCCCTTATGCGCTGACAACTCATCTCGCCGGGACTCGTATGGCCGGAACTCTTCTGAAACCCTGCCCTCTGGCCACCCCTTCCACACCCAGTCCAAAACGCGCACCAGTGTGCGATCTTGGGCTGAGGAAGTGGCCACATCCGCAACACTAACAGGAGACTTTGGCAGATCTTCCAACGACATCACGCCATACGCCGGGGAGGGGTCCTCAGCCGGCTCCGGCAACGGCAGTCGACTAAGGGCATCGGCGTGACCCAGAGCCTTGCCTGGTCGATGCACCAGTTCATACGTGTAAGCTGACAAAAACACGGCCCATCGCAACATACGGGCTGATAAGATCTGGGGTGTCTGCCGGTCTGGCGCAAACAACCCCAACAATGGCTTGTGATCCGTCACGAGCTCAAATGGCCGTCCGTACACATAGTCGTGCAACTTTTTTACTCCTGCGACTAACGCCAGAGCCTCTCGGTCAATTTCAGCGTAATTCCTCTCAGCCGCCGACAAGGTCCGAGAAAAATAAGCAATGGGAGCTTCCTGCCCATCTGGCAACCGGTGGCTCAGCACGGCTCCAATCCCATAGGGAGATGCATCACAAGCCATGCATCACAAGCCAGCAACACGTGAACCATTTCTTCACAGAAATGGGTAAGTACACTCTCGGACGATAGTAAGTCCTTTACTGCAGAGAAAGCCGCAGCTTCCCTCTCTCCCCACTTCCAAGTTCTCCGATCCTCCAACAGCCGATGTAATGGTTCTGCGATGGACGCCTTATGTGGGAGGAATGCATGATAAAAATTGAGTCCCAAAAACGACTGCAGCTCTTTCTTTGACTGTGGGGCTGGCGCACTCCTGATGGCAGTCACTTTCGCAGGAGTGGGGTGTATACCCTTAGCGTCCACTAGGAATCCCAGGAACTCTACTTGGGAAACACCCAAGAAACACTTCTCCCGCTTAACTTTAAGACCAGCCTTTGCAAGGCGGGTCAGCACTTCACGAAGGCGGAAAGTCAGTTCCTCTGTGGACGCTCCGGCTATTAATATATCATCAAAGTAGGGAATTACCCCCGGAACTCCCTTCAGTAGCCGCTCCATCAGTCCCTGAAATATTCCCGGGGCCACACTAACCCCAAACTGCAGGCGCTTAACCCGAAATGCTCCCCGGTGAGTAACAATTGTCTGCGCGTCTGCTGTAGTATCATCTACCGGGAGCTGTTGGTAGGCCTGCGCCAAGTCTAGCTTTGCAAAAATCTGCCCCCCTGCTAGGGACGCGAGTACATGACTTACCACTGGCACTGGGTAGGCATTTTGCTGCAGTGCTTTGTTCAAGGTGCACTTATAATCCGCGCAGATCCGCACTGCGCCATTTGCCTTCAACGGGCACACGATTGGTGTCTCCCAGCGAGCATGCGAGACGGGCTCCAACACCCCCTGCTCCACAAGCTTGTCCAACTCCTCATCAATCTTCGGTTTCAACGCAAATGGCACACGACGCGGCTTCATTCGAATAGGGCAAATGGCTGGGTCCAGATCAAAGGACACTGGCGGTCCTGTATATCGTCCCAACTGCCCATCAAAAACTGCTGCGAACTCCTGGCACAACTCGTCAAAAGATGATGGTGCTGACTCTATCTTGTAGGCCCCCTCTAGGCGGATGCCAAAAGCCTCGAACCAATCGCGCCCCAGTAAGTCCGGCCGCTGGCCCCCAGCGACCACAATTCGCAATTTGCCTTTAAATTTTCTATGCTGGATGTGGAAGTTCCCAACCCCCAGGACAGGCACCGGGTTCTGATTAAAATCTCTTAAGATGCAATCAAGGGGACGAAGACAATTACGGCCTGCTTGGGGGCAAAACCTGCGGAAGGTGCCCTCCGAAACAATCATGAACCCCGACTCCGAGTCCACTTCCAGTTCACAGGGCACTCCCTCTATACGAACCACTCTTGTGATCCTTGGTGGTGGCCGTGCGCTCTCACTTTGGGACTGAATACAGGTTGAAGAACACTGACCCACCATCTCAGTCTCTGAGCCCCAACGTTCCAACCTCTCTCTTGAACGATCTCTCGTTCCTCGATCTCTCCTCTCTCCGTCTCGTGGCACTCGATCCCCGGTTCGACAGACTCGGGCAATATGACCCATCCTCTTACACTTCCGACACTGGGCGTTGCGGAACCTACAACTCCTCCGAACGTGTGCGTTTCTGCAGCTCTCACAATTCCTGGGGGGTGACTGATGACTCCTTTGCTGACGACTCCCTTGCTGCCGGCGGGATGCCTGACGAGAGGACTGAGACACCTTCAACGCCCCCTCGTCCACTGAGCCCTCCTCTGCGTCGTCAATCTCCACCGCATGCGCCCTGGTCATCTGTCCACCACGGAGCTCTCGGACTGTGAGGTCTGCCCCTTCCCGGGAAGTAACATAATCGTACGCTTCCTGAAATGTCAAAGACTTTTTTGCAACCAATTCCCGCTGCACCCTCTCATCACGCAGGCCACACACAAAACGATCCCTCAGCATCTCTTCCAAGTGCTGGAACTCACAGTACCGAGTGAGCTCCCTCAAAACAGCCACAAACGCTGATGCCGATTCTCCGCCCTGCTGGTCCCGTCGGTAGAACATCTGTCTGCGGGCCAATAGCGAAGGTGCTGGCTCAAAATGGCTGCCGAGCACCTCAGTCAACTCCTCGAAGGTCTTTGACTCAAGCGTGGCCGGAGCAATAAGGTTCTTAGCTAGTTTAAAAGTAGCCCTTCCACACACACTAAGGAGTGTATCCCGTCTCTCCTCTGCACTGGTAATCCTATTTGCACGGAGGTAAAACTTAAGTCTATCACGGTAATCACTCCATTCCTCTGGCTCATTGATGTTAAATTCCTCAATCGAGCCACGTATTGCCATACCGCTAGCCGATTCTTTCCGGGCGTTATGGTTGGTCTCAGACATCACTGCACTTCACTGGCTGTATCCCGTCCTCGTCGCCAATGTTACATCCAGGGTCCAGCCAGTAGTGTTACGATAGTGTCTTTATTCATAGCAGCAGGTAAGTCACAGCACACAAACAGAACAGTAACAGAACACACACATCCCCAGCTCTCCTGCTACCGGTCTCTATAAGCACCTGGGATAGCCAAGCCCATCCAGGTGCAACTAATTAAAAGCAATCCCTCCCATTAACCAGTTCCTGACTACTCTAGTGTTGTGCCTCTACTTCAGTACACAACTAACAGAATAATTGGAGAAAATCAGCAGGGATTCCTTCCGGGAAGAAAAATGGCAAAAAATATGAGAATATTGTTAGATTTGATCGAATACCTGGATTGGAACCCCGGGAAAAAGACTGCACTGATTTCTTAGATGCGGCAAAGGCCTTCGATAACTTAGAATGGAACTTTATGGAAAAATCATTAATTGGAAGAGGGATAGTAGGAGATTTTCTGAAAGGAGTTAAGGCTATATACGGCAGGCAAGTGGGAAGATTAATTATAAACGGTGAAATTGCAGATGAATTCCCCATTACGAAAGGGACACGGCAGGGTTGCCCTCTCTCTCCGTTATTGTTCATATTGGCAATTGAATATTTAATAAGGGACATAGACCAAGATGAGGAGATTAAAGGAGTAAAGGTGGGGAGGAGTATGTTTAAAATTCGGGCCTTTGCAGATGATATCATATTAATGATTGACGATCCCAGGGGAGTGTTAGGAAAATTACAAGAAAAATTACAAAATTATGGGGAGGTCTCGGGATTCAGAGTTAATGAAAAAAAGACCAAAATAATAATAAAGAATATTAAAGGTAAACAATTGGAAGATTTAAAACAGAAAATAAATTGGGAAATAGTTAAAAAGGTAAAATATTTAGGTATAATAGTTTTGGGGGGAAATACACAATTATTTGAAGATAATTATATCAAAACCTGGAATGAAATTAAAAAGGATTTAGAGAGATGGAAATCATTAAAATTATCAATGACGGGGAAAATATCGGCGATAAAAATGTCAATTTTACCAAAAATGCTGTTTCTTTTCCAAATGTTACCAATTGTGGGGAAAAATGAAAATTTTGAGATTTGGAAGAAAGATCTTAGTAAATTTATTTGGGGAGGGGAAAAACCTAGAATACAATACAAATTACTGACTGATGTAAAAGAAAGGGGGGGTTGGGGGGTTCCGGATTTAAAATTATACTATGTTGCAGCAGGATTATGCTGGATTAGGGACTGGATTACATTGGAGGATAAAGAATTGTTGGAGTTGGAGGGGTTTAGAAACACAGCAGGGTGGCACTCCTACCTAATCCAGGAAAAAAAAGGAAGTGCGAAAGAATTCACAGAACATATTGTAAAAAAATCTTTATTTAAGATTTGGATAAATTACAGACTTAGATTGGAACCAAAAGCACCCAAGTGGCTTTCCCCCTTCGAAATAACAGCCATAACTAGAAGAAAAGAAAAAGGAAATTGGTTAACGTATGAACAGATAATGGTAAAGGAAAACAGTCAGTGGAAATTAAAAAGTTATGAACAAATTAAAGACTATTGCACAAGTTGGTTTAACTATATCCAAATTCATAGTTTATTTAATAAGCATCTGGAAACAGGCTTCGTGGAGCATAAATCAAAGTTTATAGGAACTATTAATAGAAAATACAAATAAACCATTAGCAAAGTTGTATAAATATTTATTAGAATATGACCTGAAAGAAGAAGTAAAACATGTTATGATTAGGTGGGCTCAGGATATAGGGAGAACAATTTACCTAGACCAATGGGAAAGCATTTGGAAAAATAGTTTAAAATTTACAGCATGTGCAAATATCAAAGAAAATATGCTTAAAATATTCTATAGATGGCACTTAACCCCGGATAAATTAGCCAAAATATATAAAACCCAATCAAATTTATGTTGGAAGTGCAGAGATAAAATAGGTGATTACTACCATTGTTGGTGGAGTTGTGTGGAAATAAAAAAATATTGGAACCTAATATACGAAAAAATGAAAAAAATGTTAAAATTAACTTTTTTAAAAACACCAGAATCAATGTTACTGAGTATAGTACCAAGCTCAATACCAGAGGATAGGAAGAATATCTTTTTATACGCGTGCGCAGCAGCAAGGATATTGCTGGCACAATGCTGGAAGACAGAGAAAGTCCCGACTCTACAAGAATGGCACGATAAAATGGTAGAATATATGAACCTAGCGAAAATGACAGCTGCAATTAGAGGTATAACGAAACAAAGGACCAGAGGGGAATGGAGATATGTGGAGGAGTACTTAGGGAAAGAAGGAGTAAGTACGAAATTAATGATCTGCCTAGATTAAGATAAAGGAATAGAAGAAGTAAGAATGATAAGCAATTGTAAAATATTTATCTAAGTATAACAGATAGGTTAGTATGTAGATAGTTAATTAGAGGAGAAAACGCAATGGAACCAAGAGAAAATACACATAAAGCATGAAGAAGAACGGTAGGAAGTCAATTTTAATTTTCATTTCTTGTTTTGTGTTTCCTAAGTGTGGGGGGAGGGGAGGGTGGGAGAAGAAAGGGAGGGAGGTTGATTGTATATAGAGGTTGTGGGGAAGAATGAGATAAGGGTGATTGGTAGGAGTGGATATGATTGTTTATGTATGTAAGGTATCTGAATGTATAGTTGTATAAATGTGGGATGTTTAGGAGCAATGTAGGGGAATAATTGAAATAGAATTGGATATGACTGGTAGGAAGGGGTGATTGATTATGTGTTTAAATTGAGTGTATAGTTGTATAATGGTTGAATGTATAGGAGGTATGTATGTTTTTTATTGTGTGGGAGGAATTTATGGATTTATATGTATGTGAACAATTGAAATAAATAAAATTTGTTATTAAAAAAAAAATAGAAGGACAGATCCTGAAGTTGAGGCTCCAGTACTTTGGCCACCTCATGAGAAGAGAAGCCTCCCTAGAAAAGACCCTGATGTTGGGAAAGATGGAGGGCACAAGGAGAAGGCGACGACAGAGGATGAGATGGTTGGACAGTGTTCTCGAAGCTACTAACATGAGTTTGGCCAAACTGCGAGAGGCAGTGGGGGATAGGCGTGCCTGGCGTGCTCTGGTCCATGGGGTCACGAAGAGTCGGACACGACTGAACGACTGAACAACAACAATATTCATCACAGAATTGCAGAGCCGGGGCGGGAGGGACCCCAAGCACCATCTAGTCGTGTCCGTTGAAGTCAGATGCAGAGAATGGCGGTAGAGAAATGGTCCAGTAAAATACATGAAATACAATTGGGGAAGCCACCACACTCTATGACACTGCACAAGAGTTGTTTTGTTTTGTTAATTATGCGGGAACACACTTAAAAACAACTATTCCAACATTCAGAAAACTAAAATCAAGAATAAGCTAAAAACATTTCATAGAATCCTAGAGTTGGAAGAGACCACAAGGGCCATCCAGTCCAACCCCCTGCCAAGCAGGAAACAGCATCAAAGCATTCCTGACAGGTGGCTGTCAAGCCTCTGCTTAAAGACCTCCAAAGAAGGAGACTCCACCACACTCCTTGGCAGCAAATTCCACTGTCAAACAGCTCTTACTGTCAGGAAGTTCTTCCTAATGTTGAGGTGGAATCTTCTTTCTTGTAGTTTGAATCCATTGGTCCGTGTCCGCTTCTCTGGAGCAGCAGAAAACAACCTTTCTCCCTCCTCTATATGACATCCTTTGAACACGGCTATCATATCACCCCTGAACCTTCTCTTCTCCAGGCTAAACATACCCAGCTCCCTAAGCCGTTCCTCATAAGGCATCGTTTCCAAGCCTTTGACCATTTTGGTTGCCCTCTTCTGGACACGTTCATTTCAATTTCTTACATTTCTGGATAGGATTGTGTAAACAAACATGCTTTTTCTAATGTTTTGTTTTGATTTTTATCAAATCTTCAGCACATACCGGTAATAGAAGAAAGAATAAGAAAATAAGACCAGATTATACAAAATAATGGCTGAAAACTGGTAAGTTAAGATCATTCATTTTTAAAATTTGCTGGGTTTTTAAAAAAATATTGTTCTTTTGCTTTCTTTGTTATGGGGTTAAAAGGCATGCTTGCCAGCCTGAAAATAAGTCTTTAATTATAAAATAATAATAATAATAATAATAATAATAATAATAATAATTTTATTTGTACCCTGCCCATCTGGCCGGGTCTCCTCAGCCACTCTGGGTGGCCTCCAACAGATATAAAAATACATTAAAATCACAGGTTAAAAACTTCCCTAAATAGGGCTGCCTTGAGGTATCTTCTGAATGTCAGATAGTTGTTCATCTCCTTAACCTCTGCTGGGAGGGTGCCACTATTCTATAATCTGAGAGGACTCCTATGTTATGTACCCCATTACCTGAGCCTCATTAACTTTCTCTGTTTTAAATTACGGTTGTAAATTTTAGAGTGATAGTTTTAAACTGCTTTGCAGTTTTTCTACAAACAAGTGGTATACATTTTAGGAAATAAATAAATAAGCAGAAAGAAATAGTTATATCAAGAAGCATCGAAATGGCCATGTTTCCTTTGACCTCTTGCAACTTTCAGTGTGCATCATAATTCTTCTCACAGCACTGTTTGCCAAAGTATAGTGTACCATTGATCCAGATTTAAGTACCGTAGTTCAAAGTTTTCCAAGATGGCATTGTGGCTTCAGGTAATAGGTGTTATATAAGTCCTTACTTTATGGTCCAGTGAGAGCCATGGGGTCACGAAGAGTCGGACACGACTGAACAACAACAAAGTCCTTACTTCCTAAATCCTTCCTTTCTCGTGTAAACACACCAGGCAGAGCCAAATAAGGGCAGAGAGGGCTACTTTGTGCTGTAATCAGGGAAATACCATTCCAAAAAGTTGCTACCTTGGGGCAGTCCTCCCACCACATATTTTTGGGCATATACCTGCACAGCCCCTCCAACACAGAAGAGAGCAAGTTGGTTTTGTGAAGGACCGTGGCCTGGAGGTCAAGCGCCAACCATGGCTAACTTGAGAGGATGTTTTCTTGTCAAAGCCAATGAAGATTCTGCCAGCTTTCATCCTCTATTTGGCTATCCCAGTGAGTCCCTCCTGTGACGGTTCAGGTAGGTGATGCTAGAATATGGGAGTACTGGAGGGGAAACAGTTAATGAGTTTACCAATCAGAACCCAGAGGGAGGGGTAAGGAGGAGTCCGGGGGACTATAAAAACCCACTCTGGGGAGGTTGAGTGGTTGTTGAGGTTGGTGGGAGGATTGAATGGTGGTTTCTATAATATTATATTATATTTTATTTCATTTTTCTGTTGGGGTGGGATAAATGTTTACTTGGGGCGGGGAGTAGTTTAATTTTAGCATAATTGTTTTTTGCTTTGTTTTTATTTTTATTATTTTGTTAAGTTACTATATAGTTTGTATTTCGCTTTTTAAGGGGAAAGGGTCAGGGCTGCCTGGGAGGGGGCCTCAGCCAACAGAATGGCTGGGGCAGGTTCCACAGGGGGGGATGTATTGGGACACCCGATCTCAGTGATCATGGGCAGGAGGAGGAGTCACGCTAAGACCAGACCATGTCATTCCCGAGGAGGCAGCTTTAGTCGTTGTTTGAAGACTATCCCTGCCTCCGGGTCTGGTCCTGGCCGGAAGGATACTGGAATCAGCAAGGGATACCCACATGACCTGAAAGTGTTGCTGTGTAATGCCAGGTCAATGATGAAAAAGACAACTGCCATCCACGACCTGATTGTGGATGGAGGATTTGACCTGGCATGTGTAACAGAGACTTGGTTGGATGAGGCAGATGGGCCTGTCCTTGCTGCTGCTTGTCCACCAGGTTTCTCTTACGCACAGCAACCCAGGCCATCTGGGCGGGGAGGGGGGGTTGCAGTGATTTTTAGGAAGTCATTAGTTTGCACCAGGCGTCCTATTGGGAAGACCCAGTTTTCTGAGTGCATGTTCTGGAAGTTGGGCAATAGGGGCAGTACAGGATTCCTTTTGGTGTACCGACCTCCCCACTGCACCAAGGATTCCCTGTCCGAGCTGCTTCAGGTCGTGGCGGATGTTCTCCTGGAGACACCTAGCTTGGTTGTCCTAGGGGATTTTAACATCCATGCCGACACGACCTTACAAGGGGCTGCTCGGGACTTCGTGGAAAGCATGGCCTCCATGGGGCTGTCCCTGAATAAGCCTGGCCCAACTCATAGCCGCGGACATGCCTTGGACCTGGTATTCACCTCTATGGATGTTGGTGATCTGACACTAAGTAAAAGCGAAACAAAAGAAGTGCCATGGTCAGATCACTTCCTGGTGCAACTGGACTTCTCCGCGACCCTGCCCCTCTGCCGGGAGGTGGGACCAATTCGGATGGTCCGCCCCCGCCACTTAATGGATCCAATTGGCTTCCAGAGAGTGGTAGGGGATGTTCTATCCCATGTTGATGGCCTTTCAGCTGATTCCCTGGTGGCCCGCTGGAATGTGGAGTTAACCAGGGCTATTGACTGTCTGGCTCCGAAGCGCCCTCTCCGATTGCATGGAGCCCGGACAGCCCTGTGGTTTTCCCCGGAGCTGAGGGCGATGAAACAGTCGTTGAGACGGCTAAAGCGCCGGTGGCGGAAAACTCATTCTGAATCAGACCGGACACGGGCTAGAGCTCAACTTCGAGCCTACCAAGTGGCAATGGTGACGGCGAAGAGGACCTTCGTCACCGTTTCTATTGCATCTGCAGAAAACAGCAGCAGGAGACTCTTCCAGGTGGTTCGCAATCTAGCAGAACCACCTTCGTCATCGGGGTCCGGTAGGGACCCCAAGATCTCCTGCAATGCTTTTGCAAAGTTTTTTGCAGATAAAGTCGCTCAGATTCGGAAGGAGGTAGACTCCACTGTGGGAGCAGGGCCGGGGCGGGAGAGTGCTAGAGCCCTGTCTAGTCATGTTTTATGGGATCAATTCCAATCTGTTACTTCCGAGGATGTGGACAGGCTGCTTGGACGAGTGAAACCGACCACCTGTCTTCTTGATCCTTGCCCATCCTGGCTAATAAAAGCGAGCTGGGAAGGGCTGGGCGATGGGCTTCGCGGGGTGGTGAATGCTTCCCTCTGTGAGGGAGTATTCCCAGACCTGCTGAAAGAGGCGGTCATTAAACCGCTTCTTAAAAAAACATCTTTAGACCCGGCTATTATGGCCAACTATCGTCCAGTCTCAAATCTACCATTCTTGGGCAAGGTGATTGAGCGGGTGGTTGCTGAACAACTCCAAGCACGCCTGGAGGATGCGGATCATTTGGATCCCTTCCATTCGGGGTTCAGGCCTCATCATGGGACTGAAACTGCCTTGGTCGCGCTGGTCGATGATCTCCGGTGGGCTAGGGACAAAGGTGAGAGCTGTTTCCTAGTTCTGCTGGATCTCTCAGCGGCCTTTGACACCATCGACCATAACATCCTTCTGGACCGTCTAGAGGGACTGGGAGCTGGGGGCACTGTTATACAGTGGTTCCGCTCCTTCCTCCTGGGCCGTGTCCAGAAAGTGGTGGTGGGGGATGAGTGTTCAGACCCCTGGGCTCTCACTTGTGGGGTGCGTCAGGGTTCCGTCCTCTCCCCCATGCTTTTTAATATCTATATCACGGGTGTCAAACACAAGGCCCGGGGGCCAAATCCGGCCCGCCAGACCTCGTCATGTGGCCCGTGTAGCCTCCGCCGGCCGCCGGCCTTGTGTTTGACACCCGTGCCCTAAAGCTCTGCCAGGTGCTGGTCCATCCTTCCAGGGAGTGAAGGAGACCATCCGCTAACCTCTCCGCGAGAAGCTGCAGCGGAGGCCGCCCTTGCAAGACGCCCACCCCCCCGTCTGGCGGAGGAGGCGGAGCCGACAGGCGAACGCCCCCTCCCCGACCTCCGGCTCTCGGTTGGGGCTGCCGAGCTGGCCGAGCGCTCGCCGCCGCCGCCGAGGAGCCCTGCCCATGGTGCAGCGCCTCGCCCCCGCCGCGCCGCCTCGCGCTCTCCCGGCAGCGGCGCTGGGAGGTGGCGCAGAGTGAGCGGCCAGCGGGCGGGCGAGGCGAGGCGGCACTGCTCTTCGCTCACGCCCAGCCAGCCAGCCAGGCAGTCGCGCTCCTCGCCGGCGCTCCGTGTCGGGCCGAGATGATGCTGCCGAGCAAGAGCCCCGCTCGCCATCGGAGGAAGGAGCGGCTGGCGGGCCAGCTGGGGCTCGTGGCCTCGCTGCTGCTGCTGTTGGCGGGCGCCCTGGCAGGCCAGCGGGCGCCAAGAGCGGGAGCTTCGCCCGCCAGGGACCGGCGCGCACGGGGAGGGCGAGTCCTCCCTGTGAGAGGCTCCCCCTGGAGAAACGCCCCCGATCTCGCCTTGCCTTTCGGGGAGCCCTTGGCTTGCCTTCCCTGGGCTCGGGGCTTCTGCCCGGATTTGTCCTTCCGCCGGAGAGAGAGCGGCGGTCCCCTTCCGGCTGCGCCTTAAGTTTCCCTGCACCTCCATTCCCAGAGTGCTCGGAGCGTAGTCCTTGCCCCACGGCTCGGCACAAGGGGGGCTTCTTCCTTTGCCAGCCAAGAAGGGGGGCTGTGGAGGGACAGCCTTCTCTGTGGGGCTGGGCAGGCTAGAGGGAGACACGACCCCCGCACCCCGCCGTCCAAGAGGCAACCTTAGGGGGACAGATTTGGGGCAGATCGGACCCATGCAGGGCAAAAGCCTCCCCTCCCCAGAGGTTTTTCCTGCGGAAGCCCCATTGCAGTGGGTGGCAGTAATGCAACAACCCCCATTCCTTGCCCCATGTGGATGATACTCTTTGAAAGGAGAGTGTCCATTGGGGTTTCCACCTCCTGAACTGAAACTTCTTGAGCTGGTCCTGCCAAGTCTACCTTTCTTCTCACTAGCAGAGAACGAGCTCTAGCAGGGGTGCCAATTTGAGTAAAATAGGAGGGGGCGGCGGCTCAGGTAAACCCCACCCTGCATAATCACAAGATGCAGCTCGCACACACCAACCATTGATTTTAATGGCAATGCCCATCCATTTTGCAGGGGCACAGCCCCCTCAATATTTTGTTATTACTTACATTATTACAAAAAACAGTAATAATTGAATGCAGTGACAATAATTTATGATAATAAAGAGTGGACACATAGTCCTACAGATACAACCGGCCCTTTGAGGGTGACCAAACTGCTGATGCGGCCCCCAATGAATTTGAGTTTGACACCCCTGATCTATATGAAGCCGCTGGGAGAGATCATCAGGGGGTTTGGGCTGGGTGTTCATCAGTATGCAGATGACACCCAGCTCTACCTCTCTTTCAAATCAGAACCAGTGAAGGCGGTGAATGTCCTGTGTGAGTGCCTGGAGGCGGTTGGAGGATGGATGGCGGCTAACAGATTGAGGTTGAATCCTGACAAGACAGAAGTACTGTTTTTGGGGGACAGGGGGCGGGCGGGTGTGGGGGACTCCCTGGTCCTGAATGGGGTTACTGTGCCCCTGAAGGACCAGGTGCGCAGCCTGGGAGTCATTTTGGACTCACAGCTGTCCATGGAGGCGCAGATCAATTCTGTGTCCAGGACGGCTGTCTACCAGCTCCATCTGGTACGCAGGCTGAGACCCTACCTGCCCGCAGACTGTCTCGCAGGAGTGGTGCATGCCCTAGTTATCTCCCGCTTGGACTACTGCAATGCGCTCTACGTGGGGCTGCCTTTGAAGGTGACCCGGAAACTGCAATTAATCCAGAATGTGGCAGCTAGACTGGTGACTGGGAGTGGCCGCTGGGACCACATAACACCGGTCCTGAGAGATCTACATTGGCTCCCAGTATGTTTCCGAGCACAATTCAAAGTGTTGGTGCTGACCTTTAAAGCCCTAAACGGCCTCGGTCCTGTATACCTGAAGGAGCGTCTCCACCCCCATCGTTCAGCCCGGACACTGAGATCCAGCGCCGAGGGCCTTCTGGCGGTTCCCTCATTGCGAGAAGTGAGGTTACAGGGAACCAGACAGAGGGCCTTCTCGGTAGTGGCGCCCTCCCTGTGGAACGCCCTTCCAGCAGATGTCAAGGAAATAAGCAACTATCCTATTTTTAAAAGACATCTTAAGGCAGCCCTGTTTAGGGAAGTTTTTAATATTTAATGCTGTATGGTTTTAACATTTGATTGGAAACCGCCCAGAGTGGCTGAGGAAACTCGGCCAGATGGGTGGGGTAAAAATAATAAATTATTATTATTATTATTATTATTGTTGGAGTGGGCGGTTGAGGTTGGCTGTTAGGTGAAGATTCTGAGGGAGTTTGAAGGGAGGAGTCAGTTGGTCAGAGGGAAAAGAGGATTTAGTTCAGTTAGTTGAGGAACCAATACAACAAATAAGTATTCTTGTAAACATGATGAAACCACATGCATTTTTATTCTGTACTAAATAAACATAACCTTGAAGTTACAATTTAAACCTGACTGGACTCAATATATTTACCAGGTAGGGCCAGTGATGGCTAACCTTGACACTCCAGATGTTTTGGGACTACAACTCCCATCATCCCTGACCACTGATCCTGTTAGCTATGGATGATAATAATAATAATTGTCACACGCAGGGGGTTCCCTTCCCCCTCGGTTGGACGTTCCAAGAAAGACAAAAGCTCATTCTGCCAAAGGCTTTTATCTAAGTTATTTACATTCATGTACAGAGAACATAAATCATGTCTGCTCAGTCTGACGCAGAACTTCCGTATGAACTGCGATTTTCCCGCCAGTCGCAGCACCGGGGAAAACGAAGGTTCCGGTTCCTCCTCCTTCTGGTTCCCCTGGAAACTTGACCCGGTCCCTGGGATGTTGGCTGAAGCCTCAGCACTCCCTCTTCCTCTCCAGCACTCCCTCCCGACGGAGAAGGGGAGGAGGAGGAGGAAGAGGGGTCTGTCGACAAAAGCTCTGGCTGCTGCCTGTACTGACTGAGAGCTGGGCTGGCAGGGGGGGTCTGGAGTTCCCCTCTGACATCCACTCCCCCCTCCAAATCCCCCTCCGGTAAGGTGGGAGATTCCTGCTCTGCTGGCTCCCTGTCCCTCCCCCCGGTCGCTCCCTCGGGGGAGGTGACGAAACCCAGAAAGTCCGTGTCGTCATCCTCCTGCGATGCGAATAAGTCCTGCCATCCCTCCTCTTCCCCAGACGGCAATGAGGGCTGGCTTCCCCCTGGCTCTTCCTGGGGAACCTCTGGGGTCTACCTCCCTTCCCTCTCTGCACTGGACCTGAAACTCCAGAAATCTTCCTCGTCGTCTTCCGTGGTGGCACACACGTCCCTCAAAAAGAAATCTGGTGGCATGGGCTTCTCTGGGAACAGGGAATGGAACTCCGCCGTGAGATACTCCTCCGTGATCTGGTTGGAGGGCACCCACGTGTTGTCCTCCGGTGCTCCCCCCTCCCATGCTACCAAGTACTCCACCCTGTCCCCATTCCATCTGAAGTCCAGAATCTCTGTGGCCTCGTTGCAGGTCTCTCTCTCCTCTACAATGGGCGGTGTGGGGGGTGTCCCACCCTCCCCGTGGAAACGGTGCCCCTCCCTGTATGGTGAAAGTAGTGACCTGTGAAAGACAGGGTGAATTCTCATGGTGTCCGGTAGCAATAGCTTAAAGGCTACCGGATTGACCTGCTCAATGACCTCGAAGGGTCCCAGCTTGCGATGCTCTAACTTCCTGCAGCTCCCTCTGATGGGTAGACCTTTGGACGACAACCACACCCTGTCCCCCACCCTCGCCCTCTCTGCGATGGGCATCCGCCGCCCTCTTGTATGCCTCCTTGGCCCTTTCCAGAGTGCTTCTGAGCATTTTGTGCACCGTTTGCATCTCCTCTGCAAAGTTCTCTGCTGCTGGTACACTGGGCTCCTCCCCCCCCCTGGGAAGGCTCTGGGGTGGCGACCATAATTGGCAAAAAACGGGGCCATTCCTGTGGACAGGTGGACAGAGTTATTAAAAGCGAACTCTGCCAGACCTAAAAATTGCGCCCAATCATTCTGCCTCTGGTTGACATAGCAACGCAAATACTGCTGCAGAATGGCATTGGCTCTCTCGGCTTGCCCATTGGTCTGGGGGTGTCTGGCTGTGGAGAAACTCAGCTCCACCTGCAACAAGTTCATGAGCTTGCGCCAGAACCGTGAGGTAAATTGCCTCCCCCTGTCACTGAGAACCCTCGAAGGCACCCCGTGCAAGCGGAACACCTGATCTACAAAGAGTTTGGCCGTTTCCTCTGCAGACAACACCTTGGGGCAGGCTACAAAATGGCACATCTTTGTGAGCATGTCCACCACCACGAGCACTGCTGTCTTCCCTCTGGACATGGGCAGGTCGGTGATGAAGTCGATGCTCACCATTTCCAGGGTCTGCTGGGGGTGGGTAAGGGCTGCAACAGCCCCGCTGGTGCCCTATTGTCCCCCTTGGCTCTTTGACAGGTGTCACACGCCCTCATGTAGTCCTTGACATCGTCCTGCACCCCCGGCCACCAAAAATCTCTGGTGACCAGGAGAAGGGTCTTCTGCTGTCCGAAATGCCCTGCAGAGGGGTTGTCGTGGAGTTGTTTGAGGACTTTCGCTCTTAACTGGTCCCCCGGGACGTACAGTGCTCCCTTATAAAACAAGAGCCCTCCCTTCTCCACAAAACCTTCTTCCACCCCCCTCCCTTCCTTGAGGTCTCGAAATTTCTGCTGCGCGAAGGAATCTGCTCGGGTGAGCCGCAGCAACAGCGAGGCTTGCTCCATCATGCCGCCACACGCCCATCGTTCTATGGGAAACATGTGCCTCGCTGCCGCCGGCTCTTCCTCTTCCATGTACTGCGGCTTCCTGGACAGCGCATCGGCCCGTACGTTCTGCTCTCCCGGCACGTAGTGGATCCGGAAATTGAAGTCCGCGAAGAACTCTGCCCATCGAATCTGTCTCTGGTTGAGTACTCTGGCAGTTCTCCAGTACTCCAAGTTCTTATGGTCCGTGTGCACTTGGATCTGGTGCTGCGCCCCAATCAGGAAATGGCGCCATTTCTTGAACGCCGCCAAGATGGCGAATAGTTCCTTGTCCCAAATGGTGTAGTTCTTCTCCGATTTGCTGAGTTTGCGCGAGAAGAAGGCGCATGGTCTCCAGTCACCGTCGCAGTTCTGTTGCAAAAGCACCGCTCCCACGGCCCGATCCGATGCATCTGTTTCTAGTTTGATCGGTCGCTCCGGGTTCACATGCAGGAGGTGCTTCTCTGATGCGAAAGCTCTCTTGAGGGCCTCGAACGCCCTCTGAGCTTCCGGTGTCCAGACGAACTTCTTCTTGCCACTCAGACAGTCGGTGATGGGTGCGGTCAGCTTTGCGAACCCCTCGATGAATTTGCGATAGAAGTTGGCGAAGCCCAGAAATCTTTGCACGTCCTTCTTGGTTCTGGGGGTCTTCCAATCCAGCACCGCGTTCACCTTCTCTCCATCCATGGCCAACCCTCTGTCCGACACTCGGTAGCCTGGGAACTCCACCTGCTTCACGTGGAATTGGCACTTCTCTAATTTGACGTACAGCTGGTGCTTTCTCAGCCTTTCCAGCACCTGTCTGACATGCTGCTCATGCTGATCCTCGCTCTCCGAGAACACCAAGATGTCGTCGAGGAAGCAGACACAGCTCTTGTACAGCAGGGATCCCAGCACGTGATGCAAGAAGGACTGGAAGGCCGGGGAGCCCTCCTGTAAGCCAAACGGCATCACTAGGTACTCGAACGTTCCCAGGGGGGTAAACATCGCCGTCTTCCACTCATCTCCTTCCCGCATTCTTATGAGGTTGTACGCCCCTCTGAGGTCCAGCTTGGTGAAGATTTTTCCTCTGCGCACCACTGCCAGCAGGTCGTCGATCCTGGGCATGGGGAAGGCGATTGGTTCGCTGAAGCTATTGAACGACCTGTAATCTACGACCAAGCGTTTTTGGGTGGTCCCCTTTTTGTCCACGAAGAACACCGGGCTGCCTCTGGAACTCTTGGATTCTTGCAGAAATCCCCGCTGTAGATTCTTGTCTATGAACTCTTTGAGCTCCTGGAGCTCCTGTTCCGACATGGAGTAAAGCTTCCCCGCAGGCAACTGGGCCCCTGGCAGCAGGTTGATCTGGCAGTCGAAAGGGCGATGCGGCGGAAGCTTGTCCGCTTCTATTTCGCACAACACGTCCTTGTAGTCCTCGTATTGGGGTGGAATCCCTCTGGTGGCTTCCAACCTCACCATCGCCTGCATGTTGCTGTCTGGTGGACTCATTTCCTGCAGACAGTTCTCCACGCAGTGCCCCGATCCGAACGTGAGCGATCTTTGGTGCCAAGCTACCACTGGGTCATGTAGGTCTAGCCAGCTCATCCCTAGGACGATGGGACACCCCGCCAGCGTGGTGACATTGAACGCGATGACTTCAGAGTGCTGGGCGATGCGCATTCTCATGGGGGGTGTCTGTTGCGCTACCTCCCTCAATGCTTGAGCAACAAAATACTGACAAATGGTCGGACTATTTATCATTCCTTGTGGCAAAACAAGCCATTCATATCTCTGCGTCGGCTCCGTGTGGTTCAAGACCGGCACCGTAAACGCGAAATACTTTCTGTCCTTTTTGCACAAAGGAATGGTGAAAAAACAATCCTTTAAGTCAATTACCATACACTGCCATTTTTCTGGAATCATATTTGGGTTTGGCAATCCACATTGAAGCGAACCCATAGGTTCAATCAACAAATTAATTTGTCTCAAATCATGAAGTAAGCGATACTTGCCACTCTTCTTTTTTATGACAAATACCGGAGTGTTAAATGCACTTACTGACTCTTGAATATGCTTTGCCTCTAATTGTTCCCTAACCAGTTCCTTCAGTATCACAATTTTCTCCTGAGTAAGCGGCCATTGCTCTACCCACACAGGCTCACTAGACTTCCATGTGAGCGGCAGAGCTGCAGCCTTTGACAAACTCATAACTGCCTAATCATCAATAACCAAACGCGTATGAAACTGATACAAAAGATCTCTTCCCCATAAATTTAGATGAATGGGAAGGATAATGGGAAGAATTTGCGCAGAGCGCGTTCCAACAGGAGCTTTTACCGTTAGCCAATGCTTGCTCCGTCGCGCTGTCTGCGATCCTCCTATACCCCAAACAGAAGCAGCTTCTTCCGTAGCCCAATCTTCTGGCCAATTACTCTCAGCTAGGACCGTGATATCGGCCCCACTGTCCAAAATTCCTTCAAATAATCTGTCATTTAAATAATAATTTCGTTTAGGCTTATCCTTCTTAAGAAACTCTGAAACAGCCAAAACACTTGGGTGGAGGGGAAGGGAAGAATTCGTTGATCCGAAACCTCCACTTCCTCTCACCACATCTTTCCCCCCAGCAGGTAAAATGAAAGGAATCATAATCAACTGCGCATAAGATTCACCTTTTTTCAGAACCATACACATGTTCGTTCTCATCTGAACTTTAATTACTCCTTCGTAATCTGCATCAATAACTCCTGGAATTACGAAAATTCCTTTTTGCCCAGCGGAGGAGCGGGGTAGAACTAACCCCACTGACTCCTTAGGCAAAGGTCCTCTTATTTGAGTAGGCATAAGAACTACCTCACCAGGGAATGCCACAAATTTATCCTCTTGATTTTCCAAATCAATCCCAGCACTTCCCCGTGTGGCAGCCTTAGCTTCAGACACATCAGACACATTAGGCACATCAGACACAACCTTAAACCTGGGGCTAGTTGCATGCCCGCAAGCTAGTTTCCCTGCTGCGGGACGGACCCTTCAGGACACAATCTAGCCCAATGAAACCCTTTTTTACATTTTGGGCAGATCGTTTTAGGCGCACCATACTGTTCTCCTGTTCTATGTGCTCCCCCTCCGGGAAACCTACAGTCCACACGGTAATGACCTTTCCTGTGACAATTATAACATGTGCCAATCCTTCCTCTACCAGACCCTGTTCTAGGACCCGATCCTGAATTGTAGCCTCCTTTACGGAGCGCTGTCGCCAATGCATCCATTTGAAACGCATTGGTTCCCACATCTGAACATGCTCTAAGCATATCTGCAAGATCATAATCTCCTCTTGCTACTACCGTCTGCAGTACCCTTTTACAGTCTGCATTTGCCTGCTCGAACGAGAGCTTCTTGATCAATTCCGCGCTAGCTTCCGCATTATCAACTTGACGCGAAATCGCCTCCTGAAGCCGGTCCACAAAATCCTGGTAGGATTCTGAGGCACCTTGCTTCACTGAGGAAAAGGACTTTACTATCTTTCCTGAATCTGGAACCCTTTTAAGACTCTTCAACACACAGCGGTTGATAACCGGATACGCTACTTCCGGAATCCCCGCTGCTTGTTGCGGCATGGTAGAAAAGTCTCCAGAACCAAACAATTGATCCGGAATATACGCTCCACCAGACATGTTTCCTTCCTGAACCGCTTCCCTTTTGTATTCTGCCTCCCAAACAACATATTGAGAGCTGGAAAGGATCATCCGAAAGAGATCCTTCCAATCTTGGGGAATGAGGTTATAGGAAGTGCTTACACTTTCCAAGAGACCCAATGTAAAGGATGATTTCAAGCCTGTCTCAACAATGCTCTTTCTGATTTCCCTCATAATCTGATACGTTACCGGAGCCCATTGATAATGTGCTACGTTTTGACCATCAATAATCCTAGTGACAGGAAACGCTTGTAATCCTGCTTCAATTTCCTCAGAGCTTAAACCTCCCCGAAGCATTTCCTTCCGAAATCCTGCTCTCACTGTACCCATTGCTCTAGCCAGAGTCCTTGGGCTTGCAGGAGCCGCAGGCGATGTGGCCCCTAGTGGCTCGGGCAAAGATGCCTCGCTCAGAACTAGGGGTGAGGGGTCGGCAGCCTTGGTATCCCCCTCTGAACACTTTTGAGAATTAGGCGATGGAGATGGTGCTCTCGGAGAGATCCCCATCTTCTCTAAAGCATCCCTGCAGATCTTCCAGGTCGCAATTACTGACACTGGTGCTCGTGGAGGAGAATTAAGGCACTCCCCAACTCTGTCCCAATCCTTAAGATCGAGAGAGCCTTCCTCCGCATACCACGGACAACGATCCCTAACCTCTTTTTCCAGTTCCAACAATTCTGCCAAATTCAATTCTGTCTTGTGGAAAGCTTCCACTATTTGCTTCAACTCCTCTGCATGACTGGAATGCTGAGCTGAGCTACCTAGACCCATACTCACTTTTGCGCGGGGCGCCGTGGATCCAAAAACCGAGTGAGAGATGAGCTCCGAATCACGTCGCGGGCACCACAATGCGGGAGTGCTAGCACGGAATGAGACGGACTACAGAATGCGTGAAGCGAGAGCGACCTCGATCTCTCTCAGTCAACTCTATTTATTGTCATTAACCTCATGCATAAACATTCTTCATTAACATATAACATTACATCAACCTCTGGAAGTTTCCAAAAACTTTTCCACTCCTATACAGTAACTTCTTGACCTGACCCCTGACTCCTTACGAGGTACATGTTTACTTCCCCTGTTTACCTGCATACATCTTCCTCGTGCTTGCCTCAATACAATGTATCCTTAGGTCATTCGTTTACTCTCTTAGCACCTTTTGTCACACCTCATTGTCTTCCTTCGGGCTGTGTGAGTCTCTCTGTCGCCTCATCGGAAGACGTGGTTTGCCAACACGTCGCCCTCAGCTTAGAGGAAAAGTACTTGTGGCATGCCATCTCGTACAGGACGTGCGTGCGTGTATGCGTACTGAATGGGCTCATAGGTGCGTCCCATCAGCAATGCTTGTGCGTACAAAAAGTGGATGCAACAGTGTCCATTGCCTTTAAGAATTTCCTGAGGTCTTGCATCTCTGGGCCCCCTGCTCCCATAAGTGGGCGGGCCCATTCTCACGCAGCACCTTCCAAATGCGCCACCACGAAAGCAACACGCTGCTCCTCATTCTGGAATTCCCCCTCCTGCATCTTGAGACAGTAGTGTAAGTCTGTCTTAAACCCCTCCTATTTCCTGGGGTCCCCCGTGAACTTGGACATGAGCGTCTGCAGTTTCCTCCCCACTGGGGCCTGGCTCCCATCCCCTCTCCTCCGTTCTTCCAACCTGATTGCAGCTTCCCTGGCATGCTCTTCCAACTCAGCATTTCTACTCTGCAATTGCTGCACTTGAAGGGTTAACTGACTCATCTGCGTTTCCAAGAGCTTTCGCTGCTTAGCCAGCTGCTGCTCTGCCTCTAACCGTAAATCAGCACTCACTTTTTCCACTTGAAGTTTGAGGGCTTGAGCCATCCTCTCCTCCGCAGACATTTTTTCTCCCGCTCCTGCTTCGCCGCCTCCGGAGATGGGGGGGGAGTGCAGTTTTCTTTCCTTTGATGAACGGCCAGCTAGAGATACGGAAGTTGCTGTCACACGCAGGGGGTTCCCTTCCCCCTCGGCTGGACGTTCCAAGAAAGACAAAAGCTCATTCTGCCAAAGGCTTTTATCTAAGTTATTTACATTCATGTACAGAGAACATAAATCATGTCTGCTCAGTCTGACGCAGAACTTCCATATGAACTGTGATTTTCCCGCCAGTCGCAGCACCGGGGAAAACGAAGGTTCCGGTTCCTCCTTCTTCTGGTTCCCCTGGAAACTTGACCCGGTCCCTGGGATGATGGCTGAAGCCTCAGCACTCCCTCTTCCTCTCCAGCACTCCCTCCCGACGGAGAAGGGGAGGAGGAGGAGGAAGAGGGGTCTGTCGACAAAAGCTCTGGCTGCTGCCTGTACTGACTGAGAGCTGCGCTGGCAGGGGGGGTCTGGAGTTCCCCTCTGACAATAATAATAATATTATAATAATAATTTATTATTTGTACCCCGCCCATCTGGCCGGGTCCCCCCAGCCACTCTGGGCGGCTTCCAACAAACACTAAAATACATTAAAATATCACACATTAAAAACTTCCCTAAACAGGGCTGCCTTCAGGTGTTTCCTAAATGTCAGGTAGTTATTTATCTCTTTGACATGGGATGGGAGGGTGTTCCACAGGGTGGGTGCCACTACCGAGAAGGCCCTCTGCCTGGTTCCCTGTAGCTTTGCTTCTCGCAGTAAGGGAACCACCAGAAGGCCCTCGGCGCTAGATCTCAGTGTCCGGGCTGAACGGTGGGGGTGGAGACGCTCCTTCAGGTATATATATGATGGGAGTTGTAGTTCCAAAACATCTGGGGTGTCAAGGTTAGCCATCACTGAGGTAGGCCCTGGTTGGTGGCAGTGGGAGAAGGGAGAGTGGTGGCACAGGGATCAATCGACAATGAAATGTCCGGGGACCCTTGTGATCGCCAGAAAACTGGCGGCAGCGACGGGATACGATCAGTTCAGGTTGCCTGTGAGGGGAAGCAATACACCTGGAGAGGGGAAGAGTAAATCTGCGGATTGATTACCTGACCCGAGGGTGTGATTGAGGTAAAACCCCAGGTTGGCGTGAGGCCAAGTTTATAATAAGAGTAAGACATCTCGAGAGACTGTTCTGGCAGAGGGTTAGACTAGGGGTCAGTGGAAGGTAGCTTGAAAGGTTTGAGAGAGAAAACCTAAAGCTAGAGTTTGGGACCCGAGTCTTGAAGACCCCAGCCAGGAAGAACAGTGGGGAGATTAAAAGGCTCTTATTTAACGAACGAGTGCCAGTACTGACTCACACAATGCCACCTAAGAAAACCAAACACTCTGTGAGAGAAACCTCCTATGAAAGTTCTGGGGAAGAAGGGAGAGTGGTGAAATGTCCGGGGACCCTGTGTGATCGCCACACCTCCATCCACAGAGATTTGTTGAGTGAAGTGAATAAAATATTAATGCTTTATAAAATACAGAAACCAGTCCTTTTAGTAGAATGGTTTCTCCTATAATTACTTCCCCAACGATTCTCAACAGCTTTTTTTAGTATTCGAAAGGAAAGATTTTAACCAGCACCCTGGGAGGAACTGAGCATGCGTCGGCATGGGTAGACGCACTCCCGTTTCGCTCCTGGAACTTTTCTAATTAAAAGCCTGGAAAACAAAGAATTTACGGCCAACTGATAACACAAACAACTCGCCGAGAACTGGGCTTAGGTCCAAGTCCTGGACTGGGGTGAGTTAGTGCTTAAAACTGTGGTTAATTCACCTAATTGGGAAAGACTTGAGAAGACCTTATCAAGTTGCGTCGGCATGAGTAGACGCTCACCCAGTTAGCTCCTGGAACCTTCCTAATTAAAAGCCGAGAAAACAATAATTTATGGCAAGCTGACAACAGAGATAAACAGTCGAGAGTCGAGTGTAAGTCCAAACACTGAAGAGGGGTGAGTCAGTGATTAAAAACGGTGATTAATCTGTCGAGGAAAGTCTCGAGAAAAGATTTAATAAAGATGGCCAAATCCATAAAGGAGCTGGGGGAGATGATCCAGCGTTCAGAGTTAAATGTCCGTACGGATATGCAGGAACTGAAAACAGAAATGAAAAAAATGACTTCTGCAATAGAAAAAGTTACGAAAATAGCTGAATTTGCAAAACAGACAGCAGAAGCAAACATAAATAAAATAGAGGACTTGACAAAAAGAATCTCGCAAATGAGCGATAGACAACGTAGAAGGAATTTGAAGTTTTCTGGCATTTCCGAGGACATTGAGAATAAAGATTTGGAAAAGGTGATGTTTGAATGGCTCAAAGAACAAGGAATTGAAATTGAACTATATGAGATTGAGAGAGCACACCGACTGTTTAAGGCACGAGGGGGTTCCGGACATCCTAGAGATGTAATTATGGCTTTTACAAGAGAGAGGTTAAGAGACCAAATCTATAAAACTCTACGCCAGAAAGCAGACCTGCAGTTTAAACAACGAAAGGTCATAGTGAGACAGGACTTCTCCCCTGAAACGGTGCAAGAGAGGAAACGAATGCAGCAGTTTGCACAAGCTCTTTACAATCATAAAATCCTCTTCTCATGGGCCTACCCCGCTACTCTGGTGGTCTATAAAGAAGGCAGGAAATATCTGGCTAAGAATCCGGATGAAGCAAAAAAAATGCTAACTCAAATGGGAGTTGGAACACAAGGACAATTTGAACAAGAACTCTCTAGTGCGGAAGAAATAGACGTAGACCAGCTGGGAGACTTGAGTGAAGAATCTCCAGTACAGAGACAAGAGAGTAAAAGAAGACGGAAGTCGGGAGACGAAGGAAGCAGCAAGAAATAAATAAAGATTAATACCAGAGACATTTAAAATGGGCTTTTGTAAAAAAAAAAAAAAAAAAAAAAAAAAACAAACAAACAAACATTTAAGGATATAAGATCTCCAGGAGCGAAGGGAAAGAAGCATGGTTCTTCCAAGATACCTTGAGACAGGGATCATGGAGATCCCTATTGGAGTCTCAGGGGGAAGGGGAAGGGGGGCTGAATGGGATGGAATTGAAAATATAAAATATGTACACAGAGGGGTTCAAAAAATGAAATGTAGTTGGGATAATGGATAGATCCTTGAAGATTTTATCTCTTAATGTTAATGGGTTGGCTTCAGATATTAAACGCTACAGAGTGCTGGCATTGGCAAGAAAAATGAAAGTGGATATACTATGCCTTCAGGAGACACATAGAGCCAAAGCAAATAATAGACCATTGTTAGGCTCGCAGCAATGGGGTTTAATAGCAGAATCGAAAGCGACGAACAAGGCTAGAGGGGTTGCCATTTTATGTAATGCAAATCTTAGACCGGAGGTTCTGAGCCAAAAAAAAGATGACGGGAGATTTATATTCTTAAAAATTAAACTGTCACAAACAATCTTTACAATAGCTAATATATATAGCCCCAATACAAGACAGAAAAAATTTATAGGGAAAACCCTGAATAAACTGCAGGTTTTCGCGGAAGGAAAAGTTATTGTTACAGCAGATTTCAACTGGAATATAAAGAATGATAGTACATTTAGACTAGTTAAATGGGGATTAAAGGATGTTTTTGAGATTGGAAATCCTAATACTAAACCCACCTTTTTCTTCAACAGACACAAGTCGTTCTCTTATATCGATTATGTGTTAATCAAAGCAGGGAATGAAATCAACGTTAGAACGGTCAAGACTATGGGAATATGGATTTCAGACCATGCACCATTATTTGTGGAGCTGGGATTAGAGGAGGAGAAAAAAAGCAGGAGATGGCGGTATAATAACCTAATAATGGCAAAAGAGATTGACAGGGAATATATTAGAAAACAAATTGGATGGTACTTTAAAGAGAATGATGGGTCGGCCGAGATTCCGGTAGTGTGGGACGCGTTCAAAGCTGTTATAAGAGGGCATTGTATATTAAAGGAGAATGTGATTAAGAAGAACTGGTACGCGGGAAGACAAAAAAAAAAATTAAAGAGATTGAAACTCTGCAACAACAGCAACAGGTTAAATTTCAAAGGAGCAGACAGGAGCAGTTAAGAAAGTTAAAACAGGAATTGGATGAGTTGGATATGGTAGCGGTGTGGAAAAGAGATAATATGATAAAAAAATGATTTTCAGAGAATTTCAATAGGATCATATAAGAGATTGGCAAACTATTTAAAGAAAAGAAGGGATAAACAGAGAGTGAAAGCCATCAGGACTAGAAAAAAATACTTACTCAAAGCTCTAAAGAAATAAGGAAAGAATTTGCAGAATTCTATCAAACTTTATATAAAGATGAAAATAAGAGCATTAATAGGGAAAGCTTGGAGGTTAAAATTGAAGAAAGCGACAGAGTAAGACTGAATGAGGAAATTTCATTGGAAGAAATAGCAAATGTAGTCAAATCATTTAAGAGCAAGAAATCCCCAGGTCCAGACGGCATTACTATAGACTTGTATAAAGAAACAATTGATATCTTGGGTTTAGAAATGAAAAAAGTATTCAATAATATTTTAGAAGGGGGAAAAGCCCCAGATACCTGGAAACTATCAGAAATAGTAGTAATTGAAAAACCGCAAAAGGACCCTACAGAGGTGGGGTCGTATAGACCTATCAGCTTATTAAATCAAGACTATAAGATATTTACTAAGATACTAGCAAGACGATTGGAACGGATATTACCAAAAATAATTAAGGAAGATCAATACGGATTTATTAAGGGCAGACACATAGAACATCCTATAAGAAATGTCTTAAATGTACTAACAAGCAGGACCAAAGACAAATTGGCGGCTTTAAAATTGGATGTGTATAAGGCCTTTGACACAATTAGCCAAAATTTTCTATGGAATATCATGCGGGAAGCAGGTTTAGGGGATAAATTTGTGGAAGCAATACGAGAATCGTATAGAGAAGGGAAGGCAGTGGTTAGAGTAAATGAGGGAGTCTGTGAGAAGGATGTGTGGCCTCCTCGGAAGTAAGCATCCACAAACACCGTCTACTAAACTAATTGCTTTATTTACAGCATTAAGCAGTTCAGACGTTACAGCTCTGCATCCGACCCCTCCGAGTCAGATCCCTGAAGTACCGATTTGTGACTCCGCCCCCAACATAGGAGCTTCGGGAATCCTAGGCGCCGCCTCTCCTTTTTCCGTTTCCATCCCCTCGACTTGGGCGGGTCAGCGCCTGCCCCTTCCCTTTCACTTTCATCATCCACGCTGGTGGTGTCTGATGCTCTGGCAGGCTCTCTCAGCCCCAACTCCTCCCCGGTCTCCATGTTCTGATCCCTTCCCATTGGCTGTGCTAGAGCCCTGGTTGAGGCTTCCTCCCATTGCTTCATTATCGCCTCTGGCGTCAGCAGGGGCTGTGCCTGTTCCTGATCCCAGACCCTCAATAACTCTTCAGGCATCAGCTGAGCCCTGTCTAGGTCAGCTGTTTCCTCTGGCACTGCTTCGGAACCCGGCCAGCCCCTGACAGAGTCTCAGATCAATTAAATATACAAAGAGGAGTCAAGCAAGGTTGCTCACTCTCACCATTACTATTTGTGTTGGGGATGGAGTATTTGGCAGACAGGATACGAAATTCAGTAAGGATAAAAGGGTACAAGAAAGGGAAGGAAGAAATTAAATTAAACATGTATGCGGATGATATATTATTACTTGTTACTAACCCCCTGGAGGGTATAAGAGAACTTATGATAATCCTGAAGGACTTTCAAGAGAAATCGGGATTGGGAGTAAACTTGGAGAAGTCTGAAATTTTATTTTGGGATGTAAATAAAGAGGAGAAGAAGGAAATTGCAAAAATGACAAGGATGGATATCAAGAGAAAAAAAATTAAATATTTGGGGGTGAATTTAATTAAAAATATTGCAAGGATCCCGGATGCAAACTATAAAGAAGTATGGAGGAAGATTAAGAAGAATATAAAATCTTGGAAAAATAAGAATTTATCTATTCTAGGTAGAGTAAGAGTGGTTAAAATGTTTTTAGTACCAAAATTGTTATACCTATTTCAAGTAATCCCACTACCCATCCGGAAAATATGGTTTAAAACATGGAATAATGCATTTAAAAATTGGATCTTTGGGAGCAAAAGAGTGAGAACCCCAGACATAGTAAATTATGCATTGCAAGAAGAGATGGGATGGGGAGTACCGAATTTAGAATTTTATTTTGAATCATTCCAATTAAAAAATTTAATAGAGATTGGATATAAAGATGGGATGAAATGGATTAGGCTGGAAAACGAAATAAATGAAGGAATAGGAAGAGAAGGGATATTTAATAGAGATATCAACACGGCTTAGAAGAAGACAATAGGCCCAAGAAAAACTGGGTTAGGAATTTGGAAAAAATGGAACATGAAATGGATGCCATTATATTCAAGGTGGATGCCGTTAAAATATTTGCAGAAGGGCCAAAGGGAACCCGGATGGTGGAAGATATTAGAAGATCAGGGATTCTATAAATTGAAAGATTTATTTGATGATCAAGGGAATTTAATTACCAAAAAAGCTCTTTTAGAAAAAATAGGAAAACAATTTTGGCTAAAAGTGGAAGGACTTTATGATTTAATAAAAACAGGAAGAGTGGAGGAGACAATGAGGACAGAAACGAAAATAGATCTGGTGTTGAAGAAAAGACAAATAACGGAGAAAGGGATAGCTGGGCTGATATATAAGTTGATGACAGGAGACAAAGACAGAATGATAAGGATAATCCAGATCAAATGGGAGCAGGAAGGTATTATCGATTCAAAAATGGTACAAGAAATGATGAAGAATCTAAACAACACAAAAATAGAAAAGTATAAGGAATTAATTAGAAATTTTTTATTAAAATGGTACAGAACACCGGCACAAATGGCATATATAGTCAAAGGGTTTAGCCCCAAATGCTGGCATTGCGGTCGCGAAAAAGGATTATACGCACACATGTGGTGGGAATGCAATTGGGTTAAGGAATTCTGGCAAAAGGTCACAAAGGCAATTTCTAGACTATTCCAAATAAACATAGAAATTAATAGGGATTTGTTATTCTCGGGCATACTGGGAAATAAAAAAGTAAAAAGCAATAACCAAGAGCTGTATAGGATTATGATCTTAGCTGGAATGGCAGTCATTGCTTTAGGATGGAAGGAAAAAGACAAATGGAATATGGAAAAATGGAACGACTATGTTTTTGAATATGTTCAATCGGAAATATTTGCACAGATAGTGGTAGATGATGGATGGGGAAATAAATGCCAAAAAATTATAAATAAGTGGGCACTTTACAGGAATTGGGTAGAAAGGGGAGAAGCCAACCCGAATATACAAGCACGTATGAACAGACTGTGTACATGGTTAAAGATATGAAGAAGGAAGCCCCGATCAGGGGGGTGGGCGGGAAGGGAGGGGGGATGATAGGGGAAAAGAAAAAATGGGGGAAGAGCAAATAGTAAAGATACGTGGAATGAATTGTCTTTATGTAAACCTTTATAGGAATCATATATAATAATATTATAGGCATGTAGAATGGATTTCGATTTGTAAGCTTCTGTGATGTAAACCTATTTTAAATAAAAACAATTTTCTTAAAAAAAAAAAAAAAAAAAAACCAGCACCCTGGAACCATGAGAATTTCCAAGGTGGGATTGTATGTCTTTTGTAGAAAGTGGTTCACCCTCTATGGTTTAACCCTTAACAGGATCTAGTGGATACAACTTCCACTCAGAGATATTAACATGTCCTGAATTATTTGTTCTGAAGCAGGAGGCGATATCAAAGAGGAAAAACTGATAACAGCCCGGGGATAAATATTTAGTCTACTTAGCAGATAAACATTCAAGATAAAGAACAGAACTTGTTTTTCCAAAAAGCACATGCGCTTAAGGGAACGTTATTCCCCTTCGTCTTGCCCTTCATTTTTTTTTCTGTTGTGGGATAAATCAGTCTTAGGCAACTAACCCACTTAACTTTTAATTCATGCATGAAGGGGTTAAAACCATAGCTTAATCTGTCCTATTAGGCTTAGTTGGGAAGTTTTTAACTTGTGATTTTGATGTATTTTAATATTTGTTGGAAGCCGCCCAGAGTGGCTGGGGAGACCTGGCCAGATGGGCGGGGTACAAATAAAAAATTATTATTATTATTATTATTATTATTATTATTGTTGGTCACCACCATCCCATTTAGGAGGAAGGGTTACCAAACTCTTTGTTCTATCTTTTTTTTGCTTCCACCATGAGAATCTGACCAGTAGGATGTCTAAGCTGAATGCAAGCTAAATTTCTGTTTCTATATGAATAATTTAGAAATATTTACCACTTTTTATAACCTAAGTTAAACTGCCTGTCTTTTCTTTCTGCTCTATGGTGGAAGCAAAAACAAAAACAACAAAGAGTTTTATATGTTTTTCTTTTAGAATCATAGAATCATAGAGTTGGAAGAGACCACAAGGGCCATCCAGTCCAACCCCCTGCCAAGCAGGAACACCATCAAAGCATTCTTGACAGATGGCTGTCAAGCCTCTGCTTAAAGACCTCCAAAGAAGGAGACTCCACCACCCTCCTTGGCAGCAAATCCCACTGTCGAACAGCTCTTGTACGGCGCATGTGTGGCATCGCTATGTACAGCCCATGTGCCGTATGTAGCAACGCTGCACATGCGCTGTACATAGCGGTTTGCCAGCGCCAACACTCCAGCGCCGTACGGATGGTGCTCACGGCTGCAGCCGCAAACGGAGGATCCTCCACCACCACCCCAGACATGGCACCTGGGGCGCACCGCCCCCCCCCAGCTTCCTGTTGCGACTCCACTGGCTGGGAGAGATCATCATCTGGCTGGGAGAGATCATAGAATATAGAATATATATTTTATTGTCATTGTCCCCTTCGGGGACAACGAAATTACCTGGCTGCTCCATCCACCCAGATAGGGCACTCCACACAAAAACAAAACAACTACAAAACATTGATTAAAACCATACACACTGATTAAAACCATACACACTTGTCACACATAGGGGGTTCCTCCCTCCGGCTGGACGTTCCAAGAAAGACGAAGAGTCATTCTGCCGAAAGGCTTTTATCTAAGTTATTTACATTCTGAAGCCTTAGCACTCCCCCTTCTTCTCCAGCGCTCCCTCCCAACGAGGGAGGGGAGGAGGAAGAGGGGTCTGTCTCCAAAAGCTCCGGCTGTTGCCTGCACTGGCTTAGAGCTGGAGATGCAGGGGGGGGTCTGCAGCTCCCTGGCAACACTGATTAAAACCATACACACTGATTAAAACCATACAATGATAAAACATAACAGGTAAGATTAGATGACTTCAAAGTCCAGGCTTCCCATTCAAGGCTGTGATCGCTCTGGAAAAGAAGCTGTTTCTAAGACGGCTTGTTCTTGTTGTCATCGTCCTGTATCTCCGTCCCGATGGCAAAAGTTCAAAGAGACGGTGACCAAGATGCGATGGATCTTTCACTATGTCCAGTGCCTTTCTGTGGCACCTCATGGCATAAATCTGCTCTAAGGTGGAGAGCGAGCAGCCAACAATGCTCTCTGCTGCCTTAACAACTCTGCACAACCCCATCCTGTCCTTGGTAGTACAGCTTCCGTACCACAAACATAAGCCATAAGTGAGCACGCTCTCAATGGCACAGGGATAGAAGGCAAGCAGCAGCTTTTGTGGAAGATGGTTTTTCCTTAAAATTCCTTCCTTAGAAGAAGAAAGAAGACTGATTTTGAATTACAGTAATGGTGACATTTCCTTTTATTTATAGAAGGACGGCAGAGGCATGGCTGCAGAGATCTCTCTGCTCAATACTTGGAATAAAAGACTTTAGCCTAGAAGGCTGAGTATGTTGTTTCTCTTTGGGAACAATTACTTAAGAAAGCAGCTCCCCGGACTCTTGTAGCCGGGATGAGCAAAAGTGATTGCCTTTGCTATTAGGGGAGTTCCGAGAACTGGCCCCAGGCGGGGTTTTTCACAACAGAGGATCCGGGAGGATCCGTGCTTCTGAACCAAGTTTTTTGGCCGTGGTGTTGCCAGGAAGCGGTGGATCCGTGTTTTTTGTGGTGCATGCTGTGCCCCTAGCTATGCTGTGTGATTTGCCGGTGAGTTTGGTGTGGCCCAATGCAAAAAGGGTGAGGATCCGTGCTTCTGAACCACGTTTTTAGGCCGTGGTGTCGGCAGGAAGCGGTGGAGCCATTTTTCTTTTGGTGCAGGCTGTGCTCCTGGCTATGCTGTGTGATTTGCCGGTGACTTCTGGGTGACCCAATGCAAAAAGGGTGAGGATCCGTGCTTCAGAACCACGTTTTTTGACCACAGTGTCGCCAGGAAGCGGTGGAGCTGTATTTTTTTAGTGCATGAGGATCCGTGCTTCAGAACCACGTTTTTGCGCCACTGCGGCCGCACGAAACAGTGGATGCGTGATTTTTTTGGTGTTGTTTACAGACTAAGATGTGGTCTAGAGTATCATGTTGGTTGAAGATAACGTCACAGAGATAGAGGAAGGGGAGGAGGAAGAAGAAGAAGAAGAGGAAGAACTGGACCTTAATATCACTCCTCCTAATAGACACAATTAATTTCTTTTTGTATTAACTCATTTTCCGCTTTCTTTTCTCCTCTGCATTGCTAATTATATATTGCCAATTAATATAATTGAAAGAGTATTTAAGAAAAATTATTTGATTTAGGAATTTTTAAAGAAAATTTATTAAAATTTAATAAAATTTGTTATAGAGGACAAGTATGAAATTGAAAATAATTTCGTGGAATGTGAACGGTTTAAATGATAAAAAGAAAAGAAATAGATTAACTCATTATTTAAAGAAACAAAATTGGGACGTAGTATGCCTACAAGAAACACATATAAATAAAAAACACCAAAGAGTATTAAAAAATGAAAAATTGGGGAAAGAATTCATTGCTGCAGAGGAGAGAAAGAAAAAAGGGGTTGTGATGTATGTAAAATCTAAGTGGGAACCGGAGATGGTGTGGAACGACAAGGAAGGAAGAACGGTGATTGTAAGTATTAAAATTGAGGGAGAGCAATGGATATTGGTGGGAGTATATGCGCCGAATGGCAGTAAAGTTGAATATTTTAGGAAGCTACAGGAACAGCTAATGGAATTTATTGACAAAAAAATTCTAATAATGGGAGATTTAAATGGGGTCACAGACCCAGAACTAGATAAATCAAAAGATATTAGAGGGAAGAAATATAAAAAATTACCAAAAACTTTTAGGGAATTAATGGAAAGTATGGAAATGAAGGACACTTGGAGGTACAAATATCCAATAAACAAAGAATACACTTATTTTTCGGCAAGGCACCAAACAGCTTCGAGAATTGACGGGATATGGGCATCAAAAGAAATATTACATAAGATACAGAAAGTTGAGATCAGAACAAAGGTCTTTTCCGACCATAATCCGGTGGGGCTATATTTGGAGGAGGGAGAATGTAGAAATGATAGAAGGTGGAGATTAAATGTCTTCTTGCTAAATAATCAGGAGATAGTACAAGGGGCGAATAAGATATTGAAGGAATATTTTGATTTGAACAGAGGAGGCGCAATAGAAGATCAAACAGTATGGGAGGCAGGAAAAGCGGTGGCGAGGGGCTATTTTATTCAGCAAAACGCAATATTAAGGAAGAAGAGAGAAAATGAAAAAGAAAAATTATTGACAGAAATAAAAAAGAAAGAAAAACTTTTTTATAAAACAGGAAAAGAGGAAATTGGGAAGGAAATAAAAATTTTGAGAGGAAAATATGAGAATTTGATTGATAGAGAATTGGATCGATTAGTGCAATATTGGAAGTATAAAAATTTTAAATGGGCAAACAAACCTAGCAAAATGGTGGCATGGCAGATAAAGAAAAGACAGAATGAGAAATTAATAAATAGAATTAAAAATAAAGGTAAAATTATAGAGGGAAAAGAGGAGATTGAAAAAATTTTCACAGAATATTATGAATTGCTTTATCGTAAGGAGGATATTGATGAGAAACAAATAAAAAACTATTTGGAAGGTATGGAATGGCCACAGATACCACAGCAGATCTGTCAAAAATTAAATGAGGAAATAACAATTTTAGAAATTAAAGAAGCATTAAAGGAAGCAAAAAAGGGTACGGCCCCAGGTCCAGATGGCCTCCCAATAGAATACTATAAAAGCATAGATGAAAAAATAATATTAGAACCATTAAGAGCCCTGATGAACGAAACATTAGAAAAAGGAAAGATACCGAACTCATGGAGGGAAGCAATGATCATACTCTTACCAAAACAAGATGTAGATTTAGAAGAGATTAAAAATTATAGGCCAATTTCACTATTGAATAGTGACTATAAATTATTTGCAAAGATATTGGCAAAAAGATTAGAGAATATATTAGAAATAATAATACATAAGGATCAGGTAGGCTTTATAAAGGGAAGGCATGCTAAGGAAAATATCAGAACCATAATTAACATATTTGAATGTTTACATAACAAAAGGGATAAATGCGCGGAAGTGCTATCGCTTGACGCGGAAAAAGCATTTGATAATGTAGCATGGCCTTTCATGGAAAAAATAATAAACAGTTTGAAATTGGGGAAAAGGATGGAGACGGCAATAGGAACAATCTACAGAAACCAGAGAGCAAATATAATAATAAACAATAAAATAACAAGAGGAATAAATATATCAAAAGGGACAAGGCAGGGATGCCCCCTATCTCCACTTTTATTTATAATAACCTTAGAAGTGCTACTAAATAAAATCAGAAAAGAAGAATCGATTAGAGGGATACGAATTGGAAAGAAGTCACTCAAAGTCAAAGCGTTTGCGGACGATATAATTTTGACAACGGAAGATCCACAAATAAGTGTTCCGGCAGCCATGGAAATAATAAGAGAATATGGGAAAGTAGCAGGGTTAAAAATAAATTATAATAAAACAAAGATGATAGTTAAAAATTTAGAGAAGGATGAAGAGAAGGAATTACAAGAGATAACAGGGATAAAAATTTGTAATAAAATGAAATACCTGGGGATAAATATGACTAACAAAGGAGTAGATTTGATACAAGAAAATTATATAAATACTTGGAATCAGATTAAAAAGAATTTGGCAACCTGGACAAAATTAAAATTTTCAATGATGGGAAGGATATCAATTATCAAAATGAACGTGCTAGCCAAAATGAATTATTTATTTCAAAATTTACCAATTTTAGGGGGCACTAAATATTTTCAACAATGGAAGAAGGACATCTCGGATTTTGTTTGGGCAGGAAAGAAACCCAGGATTAAATATAAAATCATGATAGATAGTAGGGAGAGAGGAGGATTTGGCATGCCGGATCTACGGTTATATCATGATGCAGCGACGCTAACATGGGTCAAGGAGTGGATAGAATTAAAAGATACGGACTTATTAGACCTTGAAGGTCAAGGTATAGGCTTTGGGTGGCATTATTATTTGACAAAAGAAAAAATATCAGACAAAAATGTATTCATGCATAATATAGTGAGGAGTTCCCTAATAAAAACTTGGCTGAAGTATAGAGGTTATTTTGAAATAAAAACACCTTGGTGGTTATCACCACTGGAAAATATATCAGTAAAAAAAAGCAATATGGAAGGTAGGTACCCCACTTACAAAGAATTATTGGTGGAGAAAGGGGGAAAATTAGAATTAAAAGAATATGAGGAAATCAAACATTATCTAACCAGCTGGCTTCAATACTTTCAGATTAGGCAAAGGTTTAAAGAAGATAATAAAATAGGTTTTGAGAAAAAGGAGTTCAAATTAACAGAAATACTTTTATTAGGAAGAAAAAAATACATAAGGAAGTTGTATGATGAAATGCTAAAATGGGAAACGGAAGAAGAAACTGTAAAGGAAGCCATGATTAAATGGAGCCAGGATCTGGGGACAACAATTACATTGGAGCAATGGGAAATAGTATGGCAAAGAAACATGGACTTCACTCCAAATTATGATTTACAAGAGAATCTATTGAAGTTACAACATAGATGGTATCTGACCCCTGCTAAAATAGCAAGAATTCAGAAAGGAGCCAATAATAAATGCTGGAGGTACAAGCTGGAAACAGGGTCATTGTACCATATATGGTGGAAATGTAAATTAATAAAGGGTTTTTGGAATATGATCTATAATGAATTAAAAAAGATGACTAAGTACTCTTTTAAAAAATTACCAGAAGTATTCCTACTAGGGATTCTAAATGAGGACATATTAATTAAAGATAGGACGTAAATATTATATGCCACAGCCGCAGCTAGATTATTAGTAGCCTTTAATTGGAAATCACAAAATATACCATCGAAGGAGGAATGGCAACTTAAAATGCTAAATTTATACAATCTGGCTATAAAAGATGATGAAGTGAGAGGAAATAAGGAGGAATTGAGTGAAAGAAAATGGAAAGCATTTGAGGAATACATTATGAGGGGTTAAAAGAGGCCATCCCCTGGGCAGAAAAGGAAAAACTCAACAGGAGTAAAGTGGAAAAATTACTAGAGATAGAAGTATAGTCAAACAATAAAGGAAGTATTAGTAACAGTGCACGTACTGAGAAGTATCGGGGGGTAGGGGGGAGGGGGGGAGGGGGAATTGGGGTGGGTCCAAGTGTTGTTTTTTTGGGAAGGTAAAAGGGAAGAGGAAATCAATAACGACCCTGGGAGACATTGTTGGGGGTTTGGATTGTAAGTTTTTATTGCTTTTTGACTGTAAATGTGGAATAATTTAAATAAAGCTTTTTCTAATAAAAAAAAAGAAAAAAGAAAAAAGAGTATCATGTTGGTTTTATTTTGTTTGAATATAAAAATCATATGAATTCATGAGGATCCATGCCTCGGATCCATGTTTTTTTTGTGGGATGTATAACACTGGTGCAGTCAATCACAACATTCCTAGAGTGTACACAAGGGGTCTTGGTCCTCCAGCTAGTTTCCTGTGCCTGGAGGAGGATCATTTCCTTTGTGTGACCAGAGGTGGGAGTGGCCTTACCTGAAGCACAGAGGTCAGAAGCCATTCTCCCCCCTCTTCCCACCTGGACTTCGAGCAAGCAACATCTCAAGAGAAGATGCTCTCTTGGCTTCCAGCCAAGAGAGGACACAAGGAGCCTCCTCCCTTATGGGGAGACTCCACATGTACATACATTTAATCTAAGCTAGCCTGCCTTTCTGAGACTGTAGAAGCTTGGTATGTCTGTAAGTAAAAGCTTTATACTCTTATAAGCTTATGTGTCGTGTATTTTCTTTTAAGAGGGAACCAGGGGAAATATATGCCAGGATCTGCCTTGTTCTAGAAGTTCATAGGAACTTAAACGCCACGTTTTGCTGCGCTTTATTGGGGGATGAGAAACTCTGCTAGTTTGGAGCTTGTTAGCACAAGCTGGGATAGGAAATATTAATCAATATTCCCTCATCCACATTCCTACTCATCTCCCACAAAGGGTCATCGGGCCCAGAACTGCGTATTTTGTGTATTTTTAAAGGATTGCTTTGGATTGTGATTTTTGGCAGAGTAGAATTTTTCTGTTTGCACTTCCTGGTAAGCACATGGTCCTTTGTTCTCCATTGTGCTGTGGAAAGGGGATTAGTGACCCCTCCCCTCCCTCAGAGCTCACAGACCTCAGAGGCAGTGAAGATTAGTTTGCATTTTGAGATTTTTGAGTTTTGATTTTTGAATTTTAGCCATTTTTGGGAATTTTTGAAATTTTGAAAATTTTGTAAATTTTTGAGGATTAAGATGGCAAGCTCAGGATTTGATAGTGAAGCAAGATCAAGCTTTATGCTGCTGAATGATCGTAATTTTGTGCAATGGAAGCAGCGCCTTTTAGTGCATCTTGGTGCAAAGCAAGTGCTTAAAGCTGTAAAAGGTTCCAAACCTACAGGAACAGAACCAGATGATTTAACCAAGATAGCAGATTGGGAGAAGCAGAACAATGAAGCTAAACACATAATTTTGTGCAGTTTGAAAGATGAGCATTTATCTCTGATTGACTATGAAAGTGATGCATCTCAGATTCTAAAGGATATTGAGAGGGTTTATGCACAATCATCAGAGAACTCTTATAGACATTTATTGGATAAACTACTGAAGTTAAAGATGAATTCTAGAGAACAATTTACAGGGCATTTTAAGGACTTTAATGAAATTGTTCAAAAGATTGCCCTAACTCCCAGAGCTTTTGATGATGCAACCAAAGTGACTTTTATGCTGGCATCATTGGGAAAAGAGTTTACTTCATTTAAGAGTATAATGGATCATACCAGAGATTTGACTTTTAATGAACTAGCAAATCACTTAAGAGAGGAATGCAGAGATTACCTTGATTCTCCACAAAGGAATCCAAGGAAAATGGACACAAGTTATGTTTCTAAACAATTTCCCAAGTCCAGGGAGGTGTCCAAAGATATAATATGCCATAACTGCAATTTAAAAGGGCACATAGCAAGGAGTTGCCAGAAGACCAAGAATAAGTCCCGCCCCTTTCAACCAAAAGGTGAAAAGAAGGGGGGTCACGAGCGTACATTTCTACTGCAAGAAAAGAGTTTAAATGTGCAAAGAAATGAAAGGAAAAGTGACCAATTTATTTTAGATTTGGGAGCGACAAGCCATTTTGCGCATAAACGAGAATATTTCAGAGAAATAAATGATAGTGAATGGACTGAAATCCAGATTGCTGATGGAAATGTTCTAAGATCACAAGGTACAGGTTCAATGCGTTTGAAATTCAAGGTGAACAATGAATCTTTTGAAACAGCTGTGCCTAACGTTCAATATGTCCCAGAATTGAATTGTAACTTGCTTAGTGTGTCTGCTTTAGACAAGAAAGGTTTCAAGGTTACATTTGCCAATGGAAAATGCAATGTAACGAAAAATGGTGAGGTTTATGCTCAAAGGGAAACTAATCAATGGTGTTTATGAGATTAACGTTTCAGAAAACCAATCAGCACAAGTGGCCCAATCCAAGCAGAAGGATGAACCAGATCTGGAGCTGTGGCATCAAAGACTGGGTCACAGGGATATCAGAGTCATCCAGGAACTGCAGAATGGAGATCTTGTGAGAGGTCTACAGGTAAACAAAAGTAACACACCCACACCAAAATGTGTAACTTGTGTAAGTGAAAAAGGAGTCAAACCTTCTTTCCCACGTTGTGTAGAAAAGAGAAGCACAAAAGTTCTGGACATTGTGTACACTGATCTAGCTGGACCTATGAATATACCTTCCTTAGGAGGAAATAGGTATATTCTGATATTTTTGGATGATTATTCAAAGTTTTGTGTGGGATACCTTCTCAAAGAGAAGAGTGAAACAGTGGAATTGTTCAAGCAATACGTAAGCATGGTCAAGAACAAATTCCAGCGAGCACCCACCACCCTAATGTCTGATAATGGTGGGGAGTTTTGCTCACGTGAAATGGAAGCCTTCATGGCTCATGAAGGCATAGCACATGTGACCACAGTTAGCTACACACCTCAACAGAACTCTATTGCTGAGAGGAAATTTAGGTCCATCCTAGAGATGACAAGGTGTATGCTAAAAGGATCTAACTTGTCGAAGAAACTTTGGGGCGAGGCAGCAAATACTGCGATTTATTTACAGAACAGGCTGCCAACAAAAGGCACAGAGCGCACGCCATTTGAACTTTGGCATGGAAGAGCCCCAAATTTGTCACACATACGTGTATTTGGAAGTTTGTGCTATTACCACGTGCCCAAGGAGCACAGACACAAACTTGACTCCAGAGCAAAGCCTGGTATCTTAGTTGGATATGCCTCTGGAGGAAAAGGCTACAGAGTTTTGGACTTGCAAACAAGGAAAACAAGTTCACATCACGTGATTCATTTTGAGGAGTATGAAAAGGCTGACACAAGGAACACAGCAATTGACTGTTCCAATGAGCCACCAACAGAGGAGTTTGTAAGTTTTCCTTTTGAAGCCATACCAGAAACTAATCCACCTCCTAGTATTGTACCTCCTAGTGTTGTAGCACCCCCTACAGATGACACCCCAGAAGACGCGGAGGACCAGATGTCAGAAGGCTCCAGAGACGAAGAGGACCCGTATGCAGGGATGCTACCATTGGAAGGAGATGAGGAAGCTGATGCGGTTCAACAAGAGCCATAGGTCAGACGTTCCTCCAGATCCAACAAAGGCGTTCCACCACTACGGCTGTCCTACTTTGCAGGGCCGGCGCCACCACAGGAACCTTCCATGTGGGAAGCGATTCAACGGTTGCCAGCTGCTGAGGCCAGTCTCTGGAAGCAAGCCGCGCAGGAAGAGATGGATGCACTGCATCGCAACAAGACATGGACCCTGACAGAGCTACCTCCTGGTAAGAAGGCAATTGGGTCCAAGTGGGTGTTCAAGCTTAAGAAGGGGTCAGAAGGGGAGGTGCAACGCTACAAAGCTAGGCTTGTAGCACAAGGATTTTCACAACAGTATGGCGAAGATTATGATCAAGTATTTGCGCCTACAGTGCGATATAGCAGTGTTAGATTACTTCTAAGTATTGCAGCCTCTAAAGGGATGAAAGTCCGTCATGTCGACATAGCGACAGCTTTTCTTCATGGGACGATTTCTGAAGAGATTTATATGAAGCAGCCCAAAGGCTTTATCAAGCAAAATGAGGCACATCTTGTATGTCACGGGTGTCAAACACAAGGCCCGGGGGCCAAATCCGGCCCGCCAGACCTCGTCATGTGGCCCGTGTAGCCTCCGCCGGCCGCCGGCCTTGTGTTTGACATCCGTGCCCTAAAGCTCTGCCAGGTGCTGGTCCATCCTTCCAGGGAGTGAAGGAGACCATCCGCTAACCTCTCCGCGAGAAGCTGCAGCGGAGGCCGCCCTTGCAAGACGCCCACCCCCCCGTCTGGCGGAGGAGGCGGAGCCGACCGGCGAACGCCCCCTCCCCGACCTCCGGCTCTCGGTTGGGGCTGCCGAGCTGGCCGAGCGCTCGCCGCCGCCGCCGAGGAGCCCTGCCCATGGTGCAGCGCCTCGCCCCCGCCGCGCCGCCTCGCGCTCTCCCAGCAGCGGCGCTGGGAGGTGGCGCAGAGTGAGCGGCCAGCGGGCGGGCGAGGCGAGGCGGCACTGCTCTTCGCTCACGCCCAGCCAGCCAGCCAGGCAGTCGCGCTCCTCGCCGGCGCTCCGTGTCGGGCCGAGATGATGCTGCCGAGCAAGAGCCCCGCTCGCCATCGGAGGAAGGAGCGGCTGGCGGGCCAGCTGGGGCTCGTGGCCTCGCTGCTGCTGCTGTTGGCGGGCGCCCTGGCAGGCCAGCGGGCGCCAAGAGCGGGAGCTTCGCCCGCCAGGGACCGGCGCGCACGGGGAGGGCGAGTCCTCCCTGTGAGAGGCTCCCCCTGGAGAAACGCCCCCGATCTCGCCTTGCCCTTCGGGGAGCCCTTGGCTTGCCTTCCCTGGGCTCGGGGCTTCTGCCCGGATTTGTCCTTCCGCCGGAGAGAGAGCGGCGGTCCCCTTCCGGCTGCGCCTTAAGTTTCCCTGCACCTCCATTCCCAGAGTGCTCGGAGCGTAGTCCTTGCCCCACGGCTCGGCACAAGGGGGGCTTCTTCCTTTGCCAGCCAAGAAGGGGGGCTGTGGAGGGACAGCCTTCTCTGTGGGGCTGGGCAGGCTAGAGGGAGACACGACCCCCGCACCCCGCCGTCCAAGAGGCAACCTTAGGGGGACAGATTTGGGGCAGATCGGACCCATGCAGGGCAAAAGCCTCCCCTCCCCAGAGGTTTTTCCTGCGGAAGCCCCATTGCAGTGGGTGGCAGTAATGCAACAACCCCCATTCCTTGCCCCATGTGGATGATACTCTTTGAAAGGAGAGTGTCCATTGGGGTTTCCACCTCCTGAACTGAAACTTCTTGAGCTGGTCCTGCCAAGTCTACCTTTCTTCTCACTAGCAGAGAACGAGCTCTAGCAGGGGTGCCAATTTGAGTAAAATAGGAGAGGGCGGCGGCTCAGGTAAACCCCACCCTGCATAATCACAAGATGCAGCTCGCACACACCAACCATTGATTTTAATGGCAATGCCCATCCATTTTGCAGGGGCACAGCCCCCTCAATATTTTGTTATTACTTACATTATTACAAAAAACAGTAATAATTGAATGCAGTGACAATAATTTATGATAATAAAGAGTGGACACATAGTCCTACAGATACAACCGGCCCCTTGAGGGTGACCAAACTGCTGATGCGGCCCCCAATGAATTTGAGTTTGACACCCCTGTTGTATGTAAACTTCAGAAAGGAATTTACGGTTTGAAACAAGCTCTTATGGACAATTCTCTTATATTCTGGCTTTTGTCGATGATTTATTAATATCAACGTCCAATGACAGAGACTCTAAAGACATAGTCAGACATCTCAACAAAGAGGTGGAAGTAAAGGAATTGGGACTTGTTGAATATTACTTGGGAATTCAAATTGAGAGAGAAGAGGATGGCTCATTTCTTCTCAGCCAGAAGCAGAAGATAATAGAACTGATAGAAAGCATGCAGATGCAAAATGCAAACCCTGTCGCGACACCCATGGCCACAGATTTTCTAAAGAATCAACAAGATTCGAAGCTGCTGCCAGACAACAGCGAATACAGGTCAGCGATTGGTAAACTTTTGTATTTGGTTACTACCAGCAGACCTGACATAGCAAGTGCAGTGGGGATCCTAAGCAGAAAAGTGAGTTCTCCCACTGAACATGACTTGGGTGGGGTCAAGAGGGTGGTGCGTTACCTCAAGGGTACAATGAATTGTAAATTAAAATTGCCAGCTGTAAGGGACCCTAAGTTGGTTGGGTACAGTGATGCAGATTGGGCTGGGGATAAGGCGGATTACAAATCCACAAGTGGTTATGTCTTTATGTTTGGAAATGCACCTATCATTTGGGGCAGTTATAAACAGAAATGTGTAGCCTTATCGTCCACAGAGAGTGAATATATTTCAGCTTCAGAAGCATGCAGAGAGATCATCTGGCTGGATCAACTCCTGACAGACTTTGGTTTGCCGAGAAAAGGACCTGTCAGCTTGATGGAGGACAATCAAGGCTGCCTGCAGCTAGCGCAAACCGAAAAGTTCCTTGCACGTTCAAAACACATTGGGGTCAGGTATCACTTCATTCGCCAGATGATCCAAGATGGACTAGTAGAAATGTCCTACTGTAGTACACAGGAGATGACTGCGGACATTCTCACGAAACCCTTGCCACGAGAGAGTTTCCAGAACCTACGTGTCAAGCTGGGACTCTGGGTGGTTGAATAAAGTTGTTTTATGTTTGTTAAATGTTGTTCAGACTGAGAAGGGGTTTGTGGGATGTATAACACTGGTGCAGTCAATCACAACATTCCTAGAGTGTACACAAGGGGTCTTGGTCCTCCAGCTAGTTTCCTGTGCCTGGAGGAGGATCATTTCCTTTGTGTGACCAGAGGTGGGAGTGGCCTTACCTGAAGCACAGAGGTCAGAAGCCATTCTCCCCCCTCTTCCCACCTGGACTTCGAGCAAGCAACAACTCAAGAGAAGATGCTCTCTTGGCTTCCAGCCAAGAGAGGACACAAGGAGCCTCCTCCCTTATGGGGAGACTCCACATGTACATACATTTAATCTAAGCTAGCCTGCCTTTCTGAGACTGTAGAAGCTTGGAATGTCTGTAAGTAAAAGCTTTATACTCTTATAAGCTTATGTGTCGTGTATTTTCTTTTAAGAGGGAAGCAGGGGAATTATATGCCAGGATCTGCCTTGTTCTAGAAGTTCATAGGAACTTAAACGCCACGTTTTACTGCGCTTTATTGGGGATGAGAAACTCTGCTAGTTTGGAGCTTGTTAGCACAAGCTGGGATAGGAAATATTAATCAATATTCCCTCATCCACATTCCTACTCATCTCCCACATTTTTGGTGCTGTGGCACGGCAAAGTGTTGGATCCACGTTTTTTATAGTCCAATCTGTAGGCGTGGCTTCCAGATGTGATTTGACACTGGGTTTATTGGAGTTATTTTTTAAAAAGTGGAGGATCCATGAGGATCCGTGTAGATCCGGGTTTTACCCATTTCCCCTACGGACTAAGTCATGTTCTACAGTATCATGGTGGTTTTATTTAATTTGAATGAAAAAATCATATGAATTCATAAGGATCTGTGTAGATCCGACTTTTACCCAGTCCCGCCCAGAATTGCTACCTTCCCTCCCTCCCCGCCCCTCCGCTCCAAACGCGTCAGCTGCGCACGCGCCCCACGGCCCTCTAGTATGGCCACGACAGGGTTAAGGGGTGATGTTGCTATGGCGACAAGCCCTGCGGAACGCTCTGAGGCGATTCGTTTGGTTTCTGTTTAAAGGCTCAGTGGATATCGCTCTCCGCTCTTACACTATATAGCTTACACTATATCTTACAGTATATATCTATACCTATATATAAAAGCCACGATATATACTCGAACTGTTAGGCGCCTGACAGGCCGCAGTGCATGCCGGGAATTGAACCTCTTAAAGATGCGGGGAAACTTTTTGGGGGTGGGCGGAACACCCTGGGAGATGTAGTCTCGAAGCATCCAGCGAATTGAAACGCCCCACTCAGATGAGGCAACGTCTCCTCCGGGCGGTGTATGCTGGGAGATATAGTCCCGAAGCATCCGCCAATTGAAGCGACCTACTAAAATTAGGCAACCTATCCGCGGGGTGGTGCATGCTGGGAGAAGTAGTTCCGAAGCGGCGGCGGCGGCGGCGGACGCCAAGGCGGGAGGCGAGCTGGACAGGTTGGAGTGGCCGAAGGACAAGAAAGAGATCCTGAGCAAGGTGCGCCCAGCAGGGAAACTCCCCGCTCGGGGCCCGTCGGGGTCCCCCGGGAGGTGGGGCGCCTTTCCGAGAGCGCCTTGCTTGCTGCGCATCGTCGCCCCGTGGCGTTAGCCTCCCTCTTGCTCGTGGGGCGAGAGTTCAAGCGCAAAAATATTCCCGTGCATGGAGAACTAGGCTCCTCGCCTTTCCTGACGTGATGGGTTTTTCTCCTTAATCCGCAGGTTGGGGCGGGGGGGGGGGGAAGAGGAGGTGCGGGAACACTTTAAAGTCAGAAGGTTTAAAAAAAAAAAAGGTGCGCGTGCGTGCGTTATTCCCCTACCATCGCATAAACTCTGCTGGCGGCCACCACCATCACCTGCAGCCTGGAATGTCTGTGTGGGTATCTGTCTGTACCCCGAGAGACGATGGAGCGCCTGGGGTGAAGTCAAAGTGCTGCGTTTAGCAGCACCCAAGTGACCTCCCTGGGTCACTGCATGCCTGGGCAGTGTTGTGCAATAGAGGTCCTGGGCTTCACCGCTGACTCAGTGGTCCAAAGGAAAGCAGAGCAAGACGTTTGTCACCAGCTTGGCTGCAGAAGTTGTCGGAAGGAGGCGTACAACCCCACTACGGATTTGTGTAGGGTTTTAGCCTTTTCTTCTTCCGAAGATCTCCCACAAAGGGGGGGGGTTATGATCCGAGTTTTCCTGCTCCTAGATGGGCTCCCTTCCCAGGTTGATGAGCCCCACCTGCCCCTCACTTCCTTCTACAGCATGTGCAGAAACTGCCTTCTTGACCATTGGATCCACTATTGGTCTCATCCGCCAAATCTGCTGGAGCCTGTCTTCCTAAGCAGGGGAAGTCCCAAACTCACCAAGGGTTTGCCCTCACCTGATTTAGCTGGCCCATACCAGAAGTAGTCCAGAACAGGGGTTTTCTTTTCAGTTCTGCTCATTGTATAAACTGACCTCAAATTGCACCATTTTTTAAATCTCTGTTTTGATCAAACTCTCTTATTAGGGAACACTCACATTCTGGTCACCAAAGAGCATTATTACTTGCCATGCATTACTATTCAGTAAATAATTGGTGTGCAAAAATGTCTTTCAGTTGTAATGAACATGATGCAACAGACTGGTTGAAAGATTACATAGGAAGCTTGCCTTGTACTGATTAACATTATTGGCCTATCTAGTTCAGTCTTCTCTGTGCTGACTGGCAAGTGGATCCACCAGTTTGTCGGATAAGATTATTTTCCATACCTACCTGGGCATGCCAGGGATTAAACATGGAACCTTTTGTGTACAAAGCATGTAGTCTAGTGGATCTTTCCGTGTGTGTGGGTGTGTGGGTGTATATACGAGTGTGGATCCAAAAAACTATAGCAATGGAAAAACATCAGACTGTTGTAGAACAGGTCAGCATTTTTTCTTTACTTTACTTGAAGGAATTCATTACACAGAGATTTAAATGCCAGAAGAGCATGGGCTGCAGAGAAGCTGGTTTATTATGAAATCTGTGGTAGAAATGTGACCATATCTAAGGTGTTTTCCTTTGTTTTGAAATACCTTGGTTGTCAAACTTAATCCAGTCCGGGAATCCGTTCAACTCCCGGAACGGTTCGAAAACCAAGGCGTGGCTTCCAATTGGCTGCAGGAACTTCCTGCACTCAAGCAGAAGCTGTGCCGGACATTTGGTTTCCAGAGAACTTTCGCAAACTGGAACACTCACTTCCAGGTTTGCAGCGTTAAGGAGCCGATTTGTTTGACAACTAAGTCGTTCGACAACCAAGGTACCACTGTATGATGGAACCTTGCTTTTTTAAAAGAAAAAATATTGTATAATACACTTAGTTATTGTAAGCAAATGCAACTTTTTCTTTGAGGTGGTGATTCGATGCCTGCCTCCCAGCTTGACCAAGGAACAGCTTGAAGAGCATCTCCAACCTTTGCCTGAACATGACTATTTTGAATTCTTTGCTAATGACTCCAGGTAAAAGGAACTATAAGCATTTGGCTGTGCGTCATGTAACAATGTCATGTCATAAATGTCTTTCTGTTTCACATCCGTCTGTGTTGTGTATATTTACAGTCATCACTCAGCGACGTTTCCTTATACATTGCCATTTTCTGTCCTTCTGCAGTTTGTACCTTCACATGTTTTCCAGAGCATACATCAACTTTAAAAACCAAGAAGACATTGTTCTGTTCAGGGATCGCTTTGATGGTTATGTTTTTGTTGATCACAAAGGCAAGTAAGCCTAAAACTTGGTTCTGTATAACATATCTGCTTTAAAACATGTTGGCATACATTTATACAGTAATTAAACTGTAATTCTGGAAAACCCATGCATTTATTACCGGTACTTGTCTCAAGATTTCAAAGGACAGCTTATAGCCCAATTTAGTGCATTACAATGTAGTAGGTACCTTTGATTTTAGTGCAGTTCATCTCAAAATAATCTTTCTTGGACTGCTGTTTTAACAGCCCATTCCTAAGCACACTTTCTTGAAAGTAAATTGCACAAGCAGCAGTTGGACATGCTTCTGAATAATTACACTTAGGATTGTTGTGTGCATCAATAATGGGGAACCTGTGGCGTTCCAGATGTTAAACAACAACTCCCAGACCCCTGGCTATCTCTGCTTCAGTTTATGGGAGTTAAAGTCCAACAGCATCTGGGGAGGCTCACAGTACCCTGTCCCTTGACTAAATCCTATCTTCCGCTGTACTGAGAATCTACCTTAATCTGCTAATTAGGGATAGCTGCTGCTTTGCACCACATAAGCAGATGGCTTTGGGTGTGGTGAAGAAGCACAGCTAGTGCCACATTTGTGTAGTGGATCCAGAGAGACCCAAATCTTTTTTATGGATTTGTAATGCACACATAATTTCTGGTAATAATAACTTTAATTGTACTGACATGCAAAACAGAGTTCATTAGCTCTGCGTGTTATGGGACGCTGCTTTAGCATTCTCTACTTGAGCAACAGTAGCTGAAATGGCACTCTAGAATAATAGAATTATATTATTTTGATTGCTTACCCTTGTTCATACTGCCAATTTTTTTCCTCTACTGTTTCTGATAGAATAGTCTCATGTAAGTGTTTGCTTCTGAATGACCAAACAAGTACCGGTAGCTTTCATATCATGATTTTAAAAAATATGATCCAATTTGCCAGTTCATAAAATGTATCAGAACTATTTTGTAGTTTCAGGGCCAGTTCACTTGTTTTCCCAGGTGAGCAGGATATAAACCATAGTATTGGTTTGGGTAGCAATACTTTAGGTAGCAATGGAGGTATTTTCTCCAATTGGCTGCTGTTGCAGGAGGCCTGGACAGACAGCTCATGTCGGGCAAGAAATGAGTTTTGTGAAACTGGTGTCTCAAAACATTATCTGGATTGTAGGGTTTCTTGGTTTTGAGACATAGTCCCCCCCCCCCCCCAAAAAAAAGAAAAGGTTTTTCCATTCTTAACATTTTTGTCGTTGTCTTTATTATTTTTACATATGAACAGGTCTAGAATATCCTGCCGTAGTGGAATTTGCACCGTTTCAAAAAGCTGCCAAAAAGAAGAGTAAGAAAAGGGATGCCAAAGCTGGGACCATTGAAGACGGTGAGTAGTAGCAGCTGCTGCTGTCATTCGATGAAAATACTTCCAGTGTAGGGTTTCATTCACTTCCATGGGCCGTCCCAAAGTGATTTACAGTACAATAAAAACATACAAAGAGCAATCGCACGTACAAACAGTTTTAAACAACGCTACATACATAAAATCAATTCATAATGTGTTTGAGGCAAAGCTTCTTAGATACAGGCCACCTGCATACCATGGTATTGCTCTGCTTGTCCCCACATGCCCTAATTTTTCCCCTTTCTCACGCCTAGAGCATTTACTAAACTTGACGGAGCTAATACTTTTCACTTGCTAGGTTTTATTCCTTGCAGTCTACTCTGTTAATGGTCTCATGGCAGAAATTTCTGCAGCAGGATGTCAACGTCTGTATAGGTCCGATGAAGTAGGAAATTGGACTTGATGTATTTTTTGTGCAGTTCTTGCAGTGGCTTGTCCACTACTTGTACCTTATCTGGGCAGATCTTTGAAGGGGGGTGGGTCACTTTTCTATTAGCAGATACTAGGCATTATATTGCAGGGGGGGTGCGAGGAGCAAAATTTATTGCACCTGTTGTTAAAACCAATTGACAACAGAATATACAGTCGCCCTGAGACAATAGCAAATTATCTGATTTGAAGTATGCGTGCTCCTCTGGTTAACTCTGTAAGCTGTGTGTAAGCTGATCATTTACTTACAATGAACTTTGATTTGAAAATTCAGGATAAGAATTAAGTGACTAAGGTTGTCATGCAGTGCATGCTTACCTTGGAGTAGAACACTGTTGGTCTTACTGTCAATTGAGCAGGCATAGTATTGCCATGCTAGAATAAGGTTTTCAAGCAATATTGATTGTGCTTATGGTGCAAGCCAAAGTATGTTGCTGTGCTCAGTAGGACCTAGGTGTCAATAGCATTACAGCCATAAGTACTGGCAACTCTTTAAAGAATTGGGAGTTCATTTGAGGACTTCGTACATGGTCATGTCAGTCCAGAATATGCAAGCTGATACAAATGATATATTCAGCATCTCAACAACAACAAAACCCGCCTTACTTTTAGTGATGTAATAAAAGTGATCTAATATAATGTTAAACAGTATTGCCATTAACCATTCTTAAGGGTATTGCCACACTTTCCATTCACAGTGATTATTCTGTCTGGTTATTAGGGGGAATTTAATGTTTGGTTGATGCAGTGATGCACATTTGCTGATGTGTAAAGAGCCTTTTGACAGCACAAACCTCTGCACGTCTACCTGGAAGTAAAGTCTATTGAATTTAATGGTCAAAACAAAATAAAATAAAAAAATTCCTTCCAGTAGCACCTTAGAGACCAACTAAGTTTGTTCTTGGTATGAGCTTTTGTGTGCATGCACACTTCTTCAGATACTTCTTCAGATAACCAACACGGCTATCTACCTTTAACTGAATTTAATGGGGTTGGCTCCCAGTTAAGCATGTATAGAACTGCACCCTAGGTTGTTGCATTTTACGGATAGATAGAAACAGTAGAAACAACATACTTTATTCAAAAGTAGAGCCTATATCTAACATGACAGCGGGAGGTCTTGTTTCTATTAGCTTTACATGTTATGTATCATTTTTAAGTGCATATATTTATGGTTCTTACTCTTTGGTTCCTCATCAGATCCAGAATATAAGAAGTTTTTGGAAAACTACAGTGCTGATGATGAAAAATTAACATCCACCCCTGAGACATTGCTGGAAGAAATAGAGGCAAGAAACAAAGAATTAATAGGTATAAAAAGTATTGTTACACAGCATATAGTTACAGAGCATAGTGTGGCGGTGCCTAATCTTTGGAACTCCCTGCCTATTGAGACCAAGCAGGCACTTTCACTGCACCCTTTTCAGCACCTGCTGAAAATACTGTTGTTTAGACAAGCCTACCTGGAGGATTCATGGGACCCAGGTGGCACTGTGGGTTAAACCACAGAGCCTAGGGCTTGCTGATCCGAAGGTTGGTGGTTTGAATCCCCGCAACAGGGTGAGCTCCCGTTGCTCGGTCCCTGCTCCTGCCCACCTAGCAGTTCAAAAGCACGTCAAAGTGCAAGTAGATAAATAGGAACTGCTCCGGCGGGAAGGTAAACGGCGTTTCCATGCGCTGCTCTGGTTCGCCAGAAGCGGCTTAGTCATGTTGGCCACATGACCCGGAAGCTGTACACCGGCTCTCGGCCAATAAAGTGAGATGAGCGCCGCAACCCCAGAGTAGGACACAACTGGACCTAATAGTCAGGGGTCCCTTTACCTAGAGGATTAGAAAGTTGAGGTAGTTTTAATCAGTTTTAGTATTTTAACTTTTGTATGCTTTAAAGTATGGTTGTGATTTTTTCCATTCTTTACTGTTTTACCTTTAAAAAAATCAATTACTATATTTGAAATAGCAATAAGAAATAATAATATGATCTAATTTCTTTGAGGATGTATACGATCCAGCAGGCTCTTATGTGAAACTGTACTTGAAAGTTCCACATTCCTTACTGTGATTCCGCTTTAGCCTGAACCTCATCTGGTTAATGTGGGGAATTGAGATAAATGAATCTCTAGCTATGTGCCGTGGCAGGGGGAAATGCAGTTAAGAGGAAACAGCTGGGACAGAGTATCATCAGCCTTCCTCTTAACGTAGAGACTAAAGTAGCACCATGATGTGCATTCACCAGCTGATACCAGCAGGCGGTAATTTATCTAGGCTGTGCATGTTGATGATGTGTCCTTTCAAATTTGGCGAGATACAAATACTATATGAATTGGGGGAAGAAGAGAAGGTTCACTATACCATGCTGTTCTTAAGGGTATATGAAGCATGTGTCATGACAGATTGCATTGAAAAAAAGATTTTTTTAAAGCAAAGTTCTGTTAAGTGATAAGAAACAGTGAATCACGGAAATAGCTAGTTATGTAATGCTAATATCTTTACTCTTGTATTATGTACCAGGCGCCCTCTTGCCTTTCAGTGCAGAGCAGCATCCTAGCACAGTTAGCAGCAGAATTAACTTAGTAAGGAAAACTAAATTTGTTCTCTTCCTAGCTACTTAAGAAGCCAGAAAAAGATGAAAGAGACTTTGAAAAAAAGGAAAAGGCCAAGAAACCGGAGAAAGAGAGTCTGAGGGAGGAAAAGGCAGCAAGTGCAACCAGCAGTATTCCAGCCAGGCGCTCCGATGTGGAGGCTAAGGAGGAGAAGTCCAAAAAGTTAGTGCTTTCATTTCAGTACATATCCTTATTTCTCAGAATATGATTATTAATTAGGCTGCCTTGTACCAGATCTGCTTTTAAATTATATAGTTGACTAGTGTTCCAGCTTAGAACTGTGGAGGGACCACTTTTTGGTCTTTCCAGTCTTTCTCGCAGTTCCAAATGGCTGAAAAGGAGATGGTCAGTTATGCAGCTCAGTTAGGGTCCCTTCACATACTGTATTAGAATTTGATTATTTTTAAGTATGCTTCTCAAAGTGTAAACTGTGAAAGGCGAAGTGTTACAAATGCCAGAGAACTAGGATTGACTGCTGTTGAATTTAAGTTCAGCTGCAAAGCTGGGTTTGTTGCTTCATGAAGCGTGAGAAACAGCCTTGAGAGTTCCTGGTTTCTGAGATCTTTTAGTAAATAGCCTTGTGTTGCCTTTGGCTGTGGCTTTCAAGAAATGTACATTAGTTAATACCTGGTTAGAACTCTTTTCTAACTCTTGTATAAAGTTGCCTGGATGCTCACTTTTCAGGGCGTCATTTTTGTGTCTGCATGGCAATATAGTGGTGATAGGCCTTCATTTTACTGTCTTCTCTCCGGGTTGAATCTCCCAAGTCTCTTTTCATGCAGATTGGAAGATGACTGTGGAAAAGACTATAGAGAAAGAGAGAGAGAATATGACCGAGACAGAGAGTATGAGAGAATGCAAAGAGAAAGAGACAAACTCCGACGTCAAGAAGAAGAGAGAAGGAGGCAGAAAGAGCGCTTCGAGAAAGAGAAGGTTTTTAGAAGAAAGGAGGAAGATGTGAAAAGGGAAAGAGACTCATTGCGAGAGAAAGGGAAGAGAGCTGAATTGGCAGAGTACATGGGCAATGCAGAGAAATCCGAGAAAGTAACCAAAGAGGACAAAAAAGAAGATATGGCTAAGAGGGATCGCATTAGAAACAAGGTGCTGATTGATTCTGTAATAAAATCATTGTTCCTTGTTAGGCTGTGGGTGTATGCAGCTCTTTATTATAGACATAATAATAATAATAATAATAATTAATAATAATTTATTATTTATCTCCCGCCCATCTGGCCAGGTCTCCCCGGCCACTCTAGGCGGCTTCCAACATAGATTAAAATACATACACATGTTACAGATTAAAAACTTCCCTGAACAGGGCTGTCTTCAGGCATCTTCTAAATGTCAGATAGTTGTTAGTACCTTTGACTTCTGATGGGAGGGCGTTCCACAGGGCGGGCGCCACTACCGAGAAGGCCCTCTGCCTGGTTCCCTGTAGCTTTGCTTCTCGCAATGAGAGAACCGCCAGAAGGCCCTCGGCGCTGGATCTCAGTGTCCGGGCTGAACAGTGGGGGTGGAGACGCTCCTTCAGGTATACAGGACCGAGGCCGTTTAGGGCTTTAAAGGTCAGCACCAACACTTTGAATTGTGCTCGGAAACGTACTGGGAGCCAATGTAGTTCTCTCAGGACCGGTGTTATGTGGTCCCAGCGGCCACTCCCAGTCACCAGTCTAGCCGCCGCATTCTGGATTAATTGCAGTTTCCGCGTCACCTTCAAAGGTAGCCCCACGTAGAGCGCATTGCAGTAGTCCAAGCGGGAGATAACCAGAGCATGCACCACTCTGGCGAGACAGTCTGCGGGCAGGTAGGGTCTCAGCCTGCGTACCAGATGGAGCTGGTAGACAGCCGCCCTGGACACAGAATTAACCTGCGCCTCCATGGACAGCTGTGAGTCCAATATGACTCCCAGGCTGCGCACCTGGTCCTTCAGGGGCACAGTTACCCCATTCAGGACCAGGGAGTCCCCCACACCTGCTCGCACCCTGTCCCCCAAAAACAGTACTTCTGTCTTGTCAGGATTCAACCTCTATCTGTTAGCCGCCATCCATCCTCCAACCGTCTCCAAGCACTCACTCAGGACCTTCACCGCCTTCACTGGTTCTGATTTAAAAGAGAGGTAGAGCTGGGTATCATCTGCATACTGATGTTAAAATGTTAAAAATGTTAAAAAATATGACTCCATCTAAGGACATTACAAAACAAGGTTTATTTGTAGTACAACTTATTTCCGACTGGGAATGCATAGGATTGCAATTACAGGATTGTAGGAATTATTGGCTTGCTTCTCTAGTAAGTGACATTTATCTTCTGCTCTTTTTTTTGTAAGAAGTTCAGGAGTAGCACCTGTGGAGCTATCCCATATATTCCATTTAACCAAAAGCCCTGGAATGGGCTGGCTGAAGGTCACCCAGTGAACTTCGTGGCGGTGGGCGGGTTGGACCTATATCTCTGTTCCGGGTCTGGCACTCTTTCCCTAATATGCATCACAGCTTTATGTATTCTTGATTTAAGGATCACCCAGCCATGCAGCTCTACCAACCAGGAGCTCGGAATCGAAGTCGTTTGTCAGGCTATGATGAAAGCTCTGCAAAGTCACCCGATCAAGGAGTGGATAAGAAGCAGGAGTGCGAGACCAGTGACACGAAAGAAGAGTGACAAGCGTTGTGCTTCCTCGCTGACCTAGCAGCCAAAGAGCATTAACTGTGTAGTCCAAAAGTGCCTTGTAGAAAAGAGGAGGGAATAAAGGGGGAACAGTACTTTTGGATGTATGTGGTTTCAGGTCCTCATTGCAGATTTGGGACTCTGGCTTGGGCGTTTCTCAATACATTTTCAGTTGTGGGAGGTGGTGGCAGCAAAACCACAAGGGGGAGAACACTTCCATCTCTGAAGAGTAGAAAGGCCTTGTCACCCTAAAATAGGATGAGTGCTGTCTTTCAGATAAAAGCCACGAACCAGTATTTGCACTTAACATACAGCCATGTTGGAGCCTCATGTTTGTTCCAAGTGTTAAATGTCTTTTATCACTGTGCTGTGGTCTTCTGATCTGTTTCATTAACTGGAGGTAGGGTGGGAAGGTCCAACATAATATTGGTACTGAAAACATCTTTTTGTCTGGTGTGCTGCTTATAGCCGACTGCAAAAAGAATTTTCAGAAGAAGGCGTGAATGCTAATATTTTTCTTTGTTCTTTCACTTAAAATTTGTATAGCTTGAAGGGAAATGAACTTCGCCATAGGAAAGGTGGTGTTTTTTACACATGTCTTCTAAAGTCCAGATGCAGATGTATATTGAAGGTAGCTGCATAGTCCTCAACAGTCCCTGCATTTGACCTTCCTTTGTTTCCTGGTATCTTATAGGAAAATGATCCGTCTTAATTGTGCATTGTTTTTACCGAAGCTGTAAAGCATCTGGCAACCCAGGAAAGTTTTGCTAAGAGTTGTACCTCCTCTTTGTGGCAGTACCCTATTTGATACTTAATAAAACTCTATGAAGTAGCATTTAAAATTGGGTGGTGGAGATAAGTTGCCATTGGCTGTTCACATTGCACATCTCTTGCACAGATGCTATTCCTGATTTCGCTACCAAATTCTTGAAATTCCTTGTCTTAACAATCTGCATTTAATTATCTCAAATGCAGGATTTTCCAATAAGCAGTACATTAGGAGTCTAATGGGATTCCTATCTGTTTAATTTTGTTCTCAATCCTCCTTAACCGTCCTGATGATTGTTATTCAGCTAACATGGCCACAAGAAGACTATTTAAAGTTCAGATCTGTAATGCAGCTACAAACAAAACTTAAATGCTAGCAGCCATGCTTTAATTTCTAAAAGTCTTTGGTTTATTTCAGACAAAGAATAGCATTGGGGGCGGGATTTTAGAGGAAAACTGATTGAAGTATTTCAGTAGCCTGGTTGAAGGCATTTGCGTGGACAGGCGGTGTCCCCCAAACCCCCATGCGACCCCTGAGCGGAATGACACATGACAACTTGCTATGGGATTAAAATTGGTCACAACCTTATTAAGAATCAAATGTAGGGAGACCTTGGCTCAGGCATTGGGCGTTTAGCCTTCCCACCCCCCAGCCGGGGATCTGGGAAAAGTTCAGGGTTATCCAGAACATTTTGGGATTGGGCTGGTTCTGGAGAACATATGTTCAAGCAGAGAGCCCGCCCCCCGTTCGCCACCACTGGTGGGGGAGAGCAATGACAACCTCTTGGCGTGTGGACAATGCTTCCCCCCCAATATCCCTTTAACGGGAACCCTGATATCACCGCCGTACTGGGGGCGTGGGGTCACCGCCCCACACCCCTCCCCCATTTCGAAGATGACTAAAGGATTCCGCCCAAGGCCTGAAACCGCCAAAGTTGTGACGTATTGCTATGGGAAAGGCGAAACCTGCCAATGCAGGGAAATTCCTTTCCTGCCCTTCAACAGTGGCCTTGACATAGCAGCATAGCTGTCAACTTTCAGATTTGAAAAGAAGGGATTTTCCCCAAACTTTCGGATTTGAAAATAAGGGATGCCGCGAGGGCGGTGCAATGGCACCAAGTAGCCTCGTCACCCTGCACTCCAGAGGCTGCGCGTGAACAGGTGAGCGAAAGAGCGAGCGCGTAGACGGCAAGCAGTCTGTCTGTCTGGTTGGGCGTGAGGGTCTGGCTGCACAAGGCATGCAAGCTCCGCCCACAGTCGGTCTCAGACTCCTGATTGGCAGCCGAGCAACGCAGCTGAGGAGCCTCCCTGGCCGGCAGGGAGGGAGAGGAGCTGCTTCCTTTGAAATCTGGGGAATTTAAGGGATATCAACAATCCGGGATAGCAGTGGGAAACGGCATTGGAATAAGGGAGTTTCCCACAAAAAAGGGAGGGTTGACAGCTATGCATAGCAGCGCCTGCCTACCTGTGGAGAAGAGGTTAACCTGCAAAATTAAGCGTTAATTGAGGGAATGGAGGGTGGGAGAAGCTTCCCAGGTAAGCCACACCTCCTATTGTGTGGGCTGTATGGTCAATCTTATGTATGGGCCCTTACCTGGCCAATCCCCTGGCAACGCCCCTCCCAGGCGGGATTGGGCGGTTAACTCAGGTAGGCGGTGACACCAGGTATCCCTGCCCTGGGGAAGGCACTGCCAGACCGAACTACCAGGGGCTGCACGGGAATCCAGGCGGCTGCGCGCGACCATGCAAACGTCGCCCCACCTTTGATGTGTGGAACGGTCATTATCCAAACTGGGATACCATGCAGTTGTTGTGTTGAACAGGAGTTGAGGGCATTGAACACCCTCAGGGCTGCTGGAACATACTGGTTCCCTTTGGAATAATGGAAATGAGTGATCACTGACATACTACTTTTTTGTCCATTAAACTTTAATTAGTTTAATGTTAAATTAAATGTCCAGTTCGCTTCCAAGCCATTGAAGTCTTACTCACAGCACGGTTTTCTTTGTGCAGCGGAGTGAAGAAGATAGAAGAGCCAGCAATAGAATCATAGAATCATAGAGTTGGAAGAGACCACAAGGGCCATGCATTCCAACCCCCTGCCAAGCAGGAACACCATCAAAGCATTCTTGACAGATGGCTGTCAAGCCTCTGCTTAAAGACCTCCAAAGAAGGAGACTCCACCACACTCCTTGGCAGCAAATTCCACTGTCGAACAGCTCTTACTGTCAAGAAATTCTTCCTAATGTTTAGGTGGAATCTTCTTTCTTGTAGTTTGAATCCATTGCTCCGTGTCCGCTTCTCTGGAGCAGCAGAAAACAACCTTTCTCCCTCCTCTATATGACATCCTTTTATATATTTGAACATGGCTATCATATCACCCCTTAACCTTCTCTTCTCCAGGCTAAACATACCCAGCTCCCTAAGCCATTCCTCATAAGGCATCGTTTCCAAGCCTTTGACCATTTTGGTTGCCCTCTTCTGGACACGTTCCAGCTTGTCAGTATCCTTCTTGAACTGTGGTGCCCAGAATTGGACACAGTATTCCAGGTGGGGTCTGACCAGTACAGTGGTACTATTACTTCCCTTGATCTAGATGCTATACTCCTATTGATGCAGCCCAGAATTGCATTGGCTTTTTTAGCTGCTGCATCACACTGTTGACTCATGTCAAGTTTATGGTCTACCAAGACTCCTAGATCCTTTTCACATGTACTGCTCTCAAGCCAGGTATCACCCATCCTGTATTTGTGCCTTTCATTTTTTTTGCCCAAGTGTAGTACTTTACATTTCTCCCTGTTAAAATTCATCCTGTTTGCCTTGGCCCAGTTCTCTAATCTGTTAAGGTCATTTTGAAGTGTGATCCTGTCCTCTGGGGTATTAGCCACCCCTCCCAATTTGGTGTCATCTGCAAACTTGATCAGGATGCCCTCAAGCCCATCATCCAAGTCATTGATAAAGATGTTGAATAAGACTGGGCCCAAGACAGAACCCTGTGGCACCCCACTAGTCACTTCTCTCCAGGATGAAGGGGATCCATTAATGAACACCCTTTGGGTTCGGTCAGTCAGCCAGTTACAAATCCACTGAATGGTAGCATTGTCTAGCCCACATTTTACCAGCTTCTTTACAAGAATATCATGGGGCACCTTGTCAAAGGCCTTGCTGAAATCAAGATAGGCTACATCCACGGCGTTCCCTTCATTTACCAGGCTTGTAATTCTGTCAAAAAATGAGATCAGATTGGTCTGACATGACTTATTTTTCAGAAACCCATGCTGACTTTTAGTGATCACAGCGTTCCTTTCTAGGTGCTCACAGACCGTTTGCTTAATGATCTGCTCTAGAATCTTTCCTGGTATTGATGTCAGGCTGACTGGGCGATAATTGTTTGGGTCCTCTCTTTCCCCCTTTTTGAAAATAGGGACAACATTTGCCCTCCTCCAGTCTGCTGGGACTTCGCCTGTTCTCCAGGAATTCTCAAAGATTACTGCCAGTGGTTATGAAACCACCTCTGCCAGTTCTTTTAATACTCTTGGATGTAGTTCATCTGGCCCTGTAGTTCATCTGGCCCTGAATAGCTGTAAATCAGGAACTCTGGAGCAATCACTGAAACTTAAAGGAATTTATTTACAAAACAAAAAACCCAGGCGATAAAGCACTCATGTTTTATCTCTTGCCTGAAAGGAAACTTTGCACTACATTCAGCTCAGCTCAGCGACCAACGCCCACGGTTACAAACTAAGTATTTATACAAATTATCTAACATTCCCGGATGTTCAAAGACGCACAGCTGCTCAGTGATTAGAGCGACTAAGCCTTTTAACACCAACATTTTTGAAGCATTCTCTGCAGGTTACCCAGCCAGCCTTATAATGGATATAAATGCCCAGGTATTTAAACCACTTAACTTGCTCAATGGTATTTTCTCTTATCAGCTGCTTATACGCTTCCCATGACTTTGTAAAGACCCATGTTTTTTGACTTCTCAAAAGTTAGTAAAGGTAAAGAGACCCCTGACCATTAGGTCCAGTCGTGTCCGACTCTGGGGTTGCGGCGCTCATCTCGCTTTATTGGCCGAGAGCCGGCGTACAGCTTTCAGGTCATGTGGCCAGCATGACAAAGCTGCTTCTGGCGAACCAGAGCAGCACACGGAAACGCCGTTTACCTTCCCACTGGAGCGGTACCTATTTATCTACTTGCACTTTGACGTGCTTCCGAACTGCTAGGTTGGCAGAAGCTGGGACCAAGCAACGGGAGCTCACCCCGTCGCAGGGATTCGAACCGCCGACCTTCTGATCAGCAAGCCCTAGGCTCAGTGGTTTAACCCACAGCGCCACCTGGGTCCCTTCTCGAAAGATAGTGTGAGTTTATTACACTTGCAATACTGCAAAAAGTAGAGCAATTAGCATTTTAGATATATTTGTAAGTGTGAAAGTACCAACGCATCGAATATGGACCACCCTGTTAGAGGCAGCTCCACAGTCTATCTTGGTTTTTGTTAGTTAGTATTTTAGCACTTTAAAAGCTTTGTTTTCAAATGGCTGAGTTTGCTGGGCTGCAGTAAGCAGCAGCTGCATTTTATCCAGTGGCTCCCCACCTCTCCTTTTGAGGATTCAGTTAACAGGCCGGCTTTTATCTGCTTTAGCTGCTGCAAGCCCAAATGTATAGTAGGAGTCATCCTCTGCTTTTAAACAATTATCTATTTCAGCTGCCTGTGCCTTGTGAGAGGTGCCTCCTCAGACTGCCCCACGGGGCATAGTGGCCCAACGGAGAGTGGCCAAAGATAAGCATGAGGTCAGCACCTTATGCTGGGTGGCAGCAGGACCGGTGCTAGGGATTTGGGCACCCTAGGCGAGGGGGCGGGCCACGTGACGTCATTGCGCATGACGTACGGTGCCCCGCCCCCTGCCCGGCCAGGCACCCCGCGCCGCCGCGGTTTTCGCCGCTGGTTGGGGCGGCACCGGGCGGCGAGGGGCAGGCTGGCCAGCGCCCCCTCCATTTTGGCGCCCTAGGCAACTGCCTAGTTCGCCTTAATGGACGCACCGGCCCTGGGTGGCAGCAGCAGGTACTCCCAGCACCAGGCACTCAGCTCCCAGGCAGGCCTTGCACACAGCAAGCACAAGAAAGGCCGGTGCAGCGCCTTCCTGCCTGGCCTCCCACTTGTCTGTCCATTCCCAACAGCAAGGGCTGGAGGACTAGCTGGCTGGGCTCTCTTACCCACGTGCTTGCTTACTCATCTCCTGGCAACCAGCACCCCCTGACCAGCCCCAGAGGCACCATTCACATGTGAGCTTGTAGCCAGGGCTGCGCTGTGCTAGAGGCAGAGACATGAGAGAGGGCATCAGAGGAGGGAGGGAAGGAAAGAGGGACAGAGGCCAGGGTTACTTGCGTCACCCATGATGACCATCCATCAAAGCATCCCACCCCAGGGTGCCACGGCACACTGGATGAAAACCACTGCTTTAAGTTAACCACTTTTTAATAAACACACACGTGTTCGCACGGAAACCTGCAACGGCTTCCTGGAGCCGCTAGAGGGCGCTGCCGTCTTTTGAGGGCACTTCCGCGTATGTACCCGGGAGGCATCTAGCACCGTTTCCTGACGCCGCCTCTTTCCCCCCATCAGCCTCTGCGCCGTTTTCTCTTCCTCTTTTCGTTTGTTGCCGTTGTGGTGAGTGGTTGGTGGAGCTCGAGTATGGTAAGTTAATCCGTTGCCATCCTCCGCTGGGGCCGCTTTGCTAGCCATCCTCATGGCACCCCGCGTAGAATTAGTGTTTGACGCCCATCCTCGTCCAAACCCCAGAAGTCTAGTAGCTATTTTGGGGTGTGTGTGGGGGGGGGAGAGATTTCTCGGATTCCCCCCGGTTCGTTCATTGCAAGGAGATGGGGGGAGCTCAGTACAAAATAGATGGGAGGAAAAGGGCGGCAAGCCCAATATCCCATAATATGTTAACTCCGAGAGATTGAGAGGGGCCGGCCGTGTTAAATTTTGGGCTGAGTTGCCTCCCCTTCGCCCCAACTGCTCTATTACAATTGGCAGAAAAAATGAACCTATGCTGCTAATACTCGTGGTAACCAGTAAGCTATAAGCAACATATGTGGCGTATAGAAAATATTCCAAAACAGTTTCACATTCTAAAGTCTTATATTAATAGTCCAAAGTTGAGAGAAATACACGCACAATGTAATACAGAAGCCAGAGATATATAAAAAAACTCATTGAGGTTATTCCTATGCGGAGACTTCTCAGTTATTGAGGTTTTTTATGTGTTGGCTCAGCTCCTGTTGGTATCTAGGCTAGGTCTACAAACATAATTGCGACCAGAAAAAGAATTGAATATATGAATTAATGTATATAAACACTTCAAGACTGTAAGAAAGAATGTATTGAAGAAGGAAAGTTTATATTGTAGCCTAACCAAGAAAAGATTGTAGCATATGCATTTGAATGTATGTAAGCACACCGATTTTGTGAGAGAACTCACTGAAGAAACTCAGAACTTACTGGGGGCGAAACAGGTTATAAACGCCGGCACCCTGTCTGTTTGTGCGACGATACCAACAGAAGTTGAGCCAACACATAAAAAACCTCAATAACTGAGAAGTCTCCGCATAGGAATAACCTCAATGAGTTTTTTTATATATCTCTGGCTTCTGTATTACATTGTGCGTGTATTTCTCTCAACTTTGGACTATTAATAAAAGACTTTAGAATGTGAAACTGTTTTGGAATATTTTCTATACGCCACATATGTTGCTTATAGCTTACTGGCTATTACAATTGGCAGCAGCATCGTGCAACTTCAAACGGTCACAGCTTCCCCAAAAGGATCCTGGGGGCTGTAGTTTGCTTAGGATGCCTGGGCCTTGCTTGAGACCCCTGTTCCCCTCGGAGAGCTTTAATTCATAACGTGGTTTAAACAACTCTCAGCAACCTTAACAAAACCAGCTCCCGGGATTCTTTTTTGGGACTGCTTCATTCGGCATAGCAGAGCTGCAAATATGTAGTGCAGAAAGGCAGTACCTCCCATGTCTAACAGTGGAGCCTAATAGGGAACCTTTGGCCCTTCAGATGTTGATGATTGGCATCTTCTACCACCTCTGAGCATTGGTGTTGAGCCCCCAATAGGAAAAGGCGAGATATATGGTTACTGGCATAAATGATTATATGTTTAAATTAGGAGTTAAGTAGGGGGAAATTTAGCTAAAAATTCCGAGACCAGAGGGAGGTAAGAGTGTAAAAAATACAGTATTAGGAGTTTGAAATTAGGTTAAAGTAAGGGAATTGGATAAGATTATAGGAAAAGAGCAGAAGTACCAAGGTTTGGAAAAAGGAGTGTTTTAAGTAAAATGATTCTTGTATTTTATGATGTTTTAAAATTTAGGAGTAGGAAAACTGTTAGAGAGGAATGATAATGAATTCAACAGAGGGGGACTTGAGGAAGTCAACCAAAATATGAAATTGAGGAAAGAAGGAATACCTGGCCCACAGAATTGGGCCAGGACCAAGCAATGATAGTAACACTGTTAGTAAGGTTAAGTGTACAATGATTATGTTTACCCTTGTGAGAGAGGGGGATGAAAGTTGCTTCCCACAGTGAGAGGGGGGAGGTACGGAAATTTAACCGCTATGTTATGTGCTTAAAAATTGTAAAAACCAATAAAAAATTTTTGGGAAAAAGGAAAAGGCGAGATATAATAATTGAAATATGGTCTGAAGCTCAACATCAAAAAAACTAAGATCATGGCCACTGGTCCCATCACCTCCTGGCAAATAGAAGGGGAAGAAATGGAGGCAGTGAGAGATTTCACTTTCTTGGGTTCCATGATCACTGCAGATGGTGACAGCACTCACGAAATTAGAAGACGCCTGCTTCTGGGGAGAAAAGCAATGACAAACCTAGACAGCATCTTAAAAAGCAAAGACATCACCTTGCCAACAAAGGTCCGTATAGTTAAAGCTATGGTTTTCCCAGTAGTAATGTACGGAAGTGAGAGCTGGACCATAAAGAAGGCTGATCGCCAAAGAATTGATGCTTTTGAATTATGGTGCTGGAGGAGACTCTTGAGAGTCCCATGGACTGCAAGAAGATCAAACCTATCCATTCTTAAAGGAATCAGCCCTGAGTGCTCACTGGAAGGACAGATCCTGAAGTTGAGGCTCCAGTACTTTGGCCACCTCATGAGAAGAGAAGACTCCCTAGAAAAGACCCTGATGTTGGGAAAGATTGAGGGCACAAGGAGAAGGGGACGACAGAAGATGAGATGGTTGGACAGTGTTCTCGAAGCTACTAACATGAGTTTGGCCAAACTGCGAGAGGCAGTGAAGGATAGGCGTGCCTGGCGTGCTCTGGTCCATGGGGTCACGAAGAGTCGGACACGACTGAACGACTGAACAACAACAACAATAATTGAAACTCCTTATCTTTTCTTTCCAACCTGCCAGTCTTCCCACAAGATGTTCAAGATCAAGCGGTTTCTCGCTAAGAAGCAGAAGCAGAACCGGCCCATCCCACAATGGATCCGCATGAAAACTGGCAATAAAATCAGGTATGGGGATTGCCTTCTAGAGTACAGTAGAACCTCGGCTTACGTTACCCTCAGGTAACGTAAACTTTGGGTTGCAAAAGCGGCAAACTTTCGCTGCATGCGCAGAAGCGCTCTACGCGCCATGCGCAGAAGCACTTTTGTGCGCAGAAGCAGCACCTCCGGTTGCGGAAACCTCGGGATCCAACCGGAGCTCTGGAATGGATCCTGTCTGCAACCAGAGGTACCACTGTATTAGTAAACATAAATATCGTTCCTGGGTGTTTTGTTCAAATAGCTGTGGTTTTTGTTGGTGCTGTGTGGCAAACATACTTCAGAGGTGGCCAAACCTCTGGAATAGCATGCTGCAGTTTGAAATACTCTCCCCAGTTCCAGCCCCCTTTGCCCGTGATAGCTCCAGTGGCATGGAAACTGGGGTCCTGTTGGAGTATTTAGCTCCCTTGGACTACTTGTGGGTGGGAAATACTCCTGGTGGTTTATCATTCATCTGCTTGGGAATACTGCATCATGCTTGCACTTACTGACATAAGTGTACTCGGTGCAGAACCCTGTCCCCTACAAACAACTTCTTTTTTTAATTGGATATCATTTCATAAATCTTAAGTAAATACTTATAATTTCACAAAAAAAGAACATAAACTAAGAAGTACTTATTAATTCATAGAGAAAATTCCAAAACCCACAAATTTGTACATTTTTCCTCCCCCTCCCCATGTGTGATCTCATTCTTTAAGAATCTTTATTTCCTATTATAGTTTCCAGTTGCGTTAAATTTTGTGATATTATCTCCGAATCATATCATTCCATTATCTTCTTTTCCCGTGCGCTTTATACATTTTGCAATTGTGCAACCTCCCCAGAGCCTGGTAAGCAAGGCAGAGGGAAAGGCCTGCTGCAGACAGACGCGGGGGGGTCGGGGTTCTGGGGGTTTCCTGATTCTGCATGATTTTGCCTTTGTACATTGACTCCCAGAACCAACCCCTTGTGTAACTTGCAGGCCTGCTATATTGTAGGTCTCTACTGACATACCCTAGAACCTCAGCATTAAAGGGTCCATTCTTACTCAGTTTTCCCCAGATCATTCGTGTGTGTGTATTTTCTTGCTACAACACTTTCTCTTCCTGCTGTTTCTTTTTACGTCTCCTTTGAGCATGATGGGTTTTCCATACCTACCCATTAGTTATAATTTGGCTGTGGTGTTGGAATCATTGAGCTTTGTCTCCAATATCAGCTGTTCGGAGGTGAGTTTTCCAGATAAAGTGTGTTCCCAAAGCAGGCTGCAATTACAGTGCTTCATTCTGTGGGAGCACTGCCATGTCCCTGCTGAGAGCAATTCTGTTACTTAGGAATCAATCTCACCTGTTCTGGTGAAATCAGACTCCCTTTTTAGCAGTGACAGGTGTGCAAGGAAAGCTCTGAACAACATGAACACTTCCAGTGAAAATGACCAATGGGAGCTTTTCTAGGGGAAATGCCTCTATGGTTGTGAATAAAGGGATGTGTTTTTATTAGGCCAGATTCTGTCAGTGAAAGATAATCCAGAGGTCCCGTCTTTCCAGCCCTCTGAGAAGGAATGAAAATCAGAATTTATGTTGTGCAATAATAAGGAATGCTTTCCCCACAAAAACAAGCCATGAAGATTTTCAGTGGCTAGAACTACTGTTTGATAACTCCGTCAGTACCACTCTGTCCACTGTACACAGCTTGGTGCCACTGCTGCATGGACAAAGAACTGCCCCCACAATGTATCCCAAGTTTAAGTTTACATCAGTTCAGATTTCTAATAGATATGTCAAAAGCTTTAGTTAAAATTCACACACACTTATTCAATTAAGTAGGCTGGTACTTAAGAGCCTCTTCTACAGGAAGGGGAATTGCTGGCTTAATTAGGATGAAAAAGGAAGGTAATCGCACAAGTAGTATTTTTAAAATATTTAAATTCTAGAATTTAAACTTATTTTCCCCCATAATGTTGGTTTGGTTAAAAATTAAAATTTTGTTAGAATAGCAAATGCAGCAGTACTTAGGATAGGATTTGAGATATGTGCATGTGTGTTTAAATACCTTCTGAATTCTTGAAATTATCTCACATATATTATGTGCTCATGTGAGCGAGCAGGGGACCACAAATGGCTTTGGGAAAGTCACACTTTCCTCTGCTAACAGCTGTGGGTTCCTTTGACAAGTGTCATATGCAAATTGCAAGGGGGTGGGCCAGTTCACTTGCTTACTATTTGCTTAACACAGCCTGGGATTTTGGTCTGCTGGAGAGACAGCTGTGTCTTGCTTACTAATCATGTCCCCTTTTGTTCTAGGTACAACTCCAAAAGGAGACACTGGAGGAGGACCAAGCTCGGCCTGTAAAGAGAAGCCGCTCCAATCTTACCGGCACAACCCTGTATCTTGCTCCACACTCTCGAGCGCCAGAATGGTCTCTTCCTATCAACCTGCCGCATTATCAGGGCTGGAATTCTGTCTTGTGCTGTGCTGTGCAGTCTCCTCACTTTGTAGCAATATTTGTTATTACAAATACTCATGAATTAAAAACTGAATGATGGAAAGCATTGTATTAGCGTACCTCTTTTGGTTCTCAGTCCCATGCGTACTGGCTGAATTCTTGTTGCTAGTGGAGAGAAGCTCATTAATAAATATGAGATTCCACATAGTCTAGCGAATTAGCGACTTCTGGTTGGATTTACCGTTTATACTTGCTACACACAAGGGGAGCTGGCAGCAGTACAAAAGGCTAATAGCTGTGAAATTGGCATGTATTGCATTGAAGGCTGAGAATTTCCAACTGTGTCTTAGTGGGTGAATAGTTTGAAACAAGCAGACCCAAAAAACCCACAAAAAACCCTCCACAGTGACAATCACCGTCCTCCACGGCTGGAAGTGGGATTGGGATGCCATTGGCTTTGGCTAAGGAAGTACCAAGCAAAAGCTAGAAATGGGGGCAGAAATGCGGAGAGGTGGGGTAGAGCACCTCAGATGTAACCAATGAAGGGCCCCCAAAAAGGAAGAGTTTTGAGAAGCCATGGAGTAGATGTGAGCTTGAACCAGAGAACTTTTAGCATGCAACACCTACCGGTATGCTCTACCAGTGAATTTCAAACCCTCGCCAAAAACTTGGGAGAATCTGAGAAGAATGCTGCAAGGGGCAAGCTGAGGGAGGGGATTATGTGCAATTATATAAAATACTTTATGATATACAAGAAAGTACTCTCAAAATTCTGGTGGTCTAATGCAGGCATGGGAAACAAAGCTTTCTGGGTGCTGCTGAACTTCAACTCCCATCATCCCTGTGGCCAATGGTCACAGATGATTGGAGTTGTCATTCAGCAAGATCTGGAGAGCCAAATTTTCTCAATCTCTGCTCTAATGAGGGCCTTTTTTAAGGCTTCCAATTCACTTGATGGAGAACACATGCACACAAACAAAATTAATGCATTCACAGGCATGCAATCAGAAATTTAATATCTGCCCACAGAGATAACATTTCTTAATCTTCATGGTTTTTCCACTTGGTAATATTATTGGTGTTGATGTAATTTACAAATCTAAACTCTAAAACCTCCAGCGGGACTTCACACATTGCCTATGGAGTTTGTAAAGATGTGTGCTGGCTTATCGGATCAGAAGAACAGGAAAATGGGCAAATTTAAGAGTGCATTAATGTATGACCCGGAGAGCCATCCAGATGAAGTGTGTTTACATTGAAAATAGGTACTGGAGGAAAGTCTCTCGTCTCCTCCCTCTGCCCCTCAAAGGTTTGTTTTTCTGGCACATCCTCTTGGGAAGAATGCAGCTCCCATAACAACTAAACCACACATACAAGCTGGTGTGTACATTGCTATTAGTTCATTTGGATAAGTACGTAAGAAGAATCATGTTGGATCATTTAGTCCAGTGTTTCCCAAACTTGGGTTTCCAGCAGTTTTTGGACTGCAACTCCTATCATCCCTAGCTATCAGGGGTGATGGGGATTGTAGTCCAAAAACAGCTGGGGACCCAAGTTAGGGAATAACTGACCTAGGTCCAGCATCCTGTTCTCACAGTGGTCAACCACCCAAGTTGGTGGTCACCACTGCCTCCTGCAGATGGCGCTGTGGTCTAAACCACAGAGCCTCTTGGGCTTGCCGATCAGAAGGTTGGTTGTTTGAATCCCCACGATGGGGTGAGCTCCCATTGCTCTGCCCCAACTCCTGCCAACCTAGCAGTTCAAAAGCACACCAGTGCAAGTAGATAAATAGGCGGGAAGGTAAACACCATTTCTGTGTGCTCTGGCACTTGTCATGGTGTTTTGTTGCGCCAGAAGCGGTGTAGTCATGCTGGCCACATGACCCGGAAAGCTGTCTGTGGACAAACACCGGCACCCTCAACCTGAATGAGCACTGCAACCCCATAGTCGCCTTTGACTGGACTTAACCATCCTTGGATCCTTTGCCTTTGCCTTACTGCTTCCTCTGGGAGCGAATTCCCATAGCTGAACTATATGCTGTGTGAAGGACTATTTCCTTTTAATGTGAGTGGGTGTGCCAGCAGCTGCAGTCTAGTGCCCTTGCCATTGCTTTTCTTGATTCTGTTACATTTGCGTGAGGTGAGGGGTTAAGTTCCTTTCATTGTTAAATTAGTTCTTTCTTGTTGAGCTGCCTGGATGTGCCCAGCTCCAGAGTGGGTGCATTCTGCTAGGATTTAAGATAAGGGCAACTAAGGAGGGGTTGATGTTGCCAGACTCCCTTCAGCTCCAGCTGTCGTGACCATAGCAATTTGCTGCAATTTCCTATGTACTAGCAAACTCATCGGGACGTGGGAGGCGCTGTGGGGTAAACCACAGAGCCTAGGGCTTGCCGATCAGAAGGTTGGCGGTTGGAATCCCCACGACGGGGTGAGCTCCCATTGCTCGGTCCCTGCTCCTGCCCACCTAGCAGTTCGAAAGCACGTCAAAGTGCAAGCAGATCAATAGTAGGGTGGGTCATAAAAAACTTTTTTAAAATTCTTTTTTCCTCCCTTGATCTTATCTCAGGCGTATGGTATGAACATAGTTAAATTTCAAATTTGGGACAAATCGGTTAATATTTAGACCCTGCTCCTACAAATTGAAATTTTGCCTTCCCACGAGTGATAAAAACATAGGAATTTGACTCATTTAATTCTCAGTATGTTAAATTGTGAACTAATAAACATAAATTTTAGGTTTTATGTAGAGCAATAATAGTTGCATACCATTATTTTCTGCAATATTTATTTATTTAAGATAAAACATGTTGATAATGTACATGAAAAACCAATGGTTTTGAAAAATATATATGGAACAATTAAGCAAACGGTGTACTAAACATAAACAAAACGCCACTCATATTATGTGTTGCGTCAAAACATCACCTTCCTTCCTTCCCTCCCACCCCTTCTTTCCTTCCTTCTTTCCTTCTTTCTTTCTTTCTTTCCTTCTTTCCTTCCTTCTCTCTCTCTTCCCTCCCTCCCAGCCTTTTAGAGGAGGAAAACCAGAAAAAAATATTTTTCTTGTTTTCCTCCTCTAAAAACGAGGTGAGCGTTATGGTCCGGGCCGCATTATAGAGCAAAAAATACGGTAAAACAGAAAGCCCAAATTCCCAACTATGTTTCTTGCTGCAGTCCTACTGTCTGCTCAGAAGTAAGGTCCTATTAGATTCAGCAGGGCTTACTCTCAGGTAAATGCAGTTAGGGCTGCAGCCTTTGTGACCCAGGATGTGTAAAGCAGGATGTCACTTACACCCACCCCACCCCACCCCACCCCACCCCCCACAATGTTTGAAAACGTCAGCTTTGTACTTAAATACAAATTGACCAGGAACTTCATTGTCTGTGTCTTTATTAATTTATTTAAAAAACAACAAACTGGTGATTGCTTTAACTTTTTGACATGTGGTGATTTGAATCATGAGGATGAATTAGAAGAACTGTTGAGTCTTGAATGAGTCTTGCTTTGGAATTGAGGACTTCATTAGATTTTCTTCTGCCTTTTCATTTTATTTTGTTCTAAGGGCTTGTTAGAGATAATGTATAAGCATGGTGTCAGCTCCCTTAAAAAAAGGTCGACAACTCTGGGAAATGGGGGGGGGGGCACCAGAAAGTGATCTCGCCTAGGGCGCAAAAAAACCTAGCACCGGCCCTGTTGCCCCCGCCCCCCCCCCCTAGTTTTGATCCTGGGTACGCCCCTGTTTCATCCGGAAACTGCAGCCATTAAAATATGTATCTTTTATTTGACTCATCTCTTTGGATTAATCTCTATTTGTGCTGCTTTTGTTTGGAATTCTGTTTTGTTTTTGTTTTAATTTTATATTTATTAAGCAGTTGTTGTGTAACCCACCTGGGGACCACATGGTGGAGGGCAGGTAAAAAATGTTGGTCTGTGTCTAATGTTAAATAAATAATAAATTATAAATAAATAAATTATAATAAATGAATATAATAACAACAAATAAGAACTAGTAACATACCTTGCTATATGCTAAAACTTTCACGGAGCAGTGGTCATGGACTATGTAACCACTGCTGCAGGTGAATAGGCTTATAAGCCTCTCCATGATACCAGGTGAATCACATAATAATAAAGCCTGATTACAGTTAAAGTGACAACACTCTTGCAACTAAACTAAATAAAACAACCAAGGTCCATTTCTGAATTCAACCCTTCTGGGTGAAGCGTCTTAAACATAAAAATAAATTGGGATTCCTTCTGTCTTAGCCTTTTTACAAAGTCACATCTGTAATTAGGGGTTCTCCTGTTGCTCCACAGAACTGTGAAAAGTAAATCCGTGTCAGAATGGTTATGCGACAAAAAATGCTCCACCAACGGAGCTTCCACAACTGCGTTATGAATGCGGGAGCGGTGCTCGCTTATACGTGTGCCCACTGATCGTGTAGTTGAACCAATATACAACAAATTGCACGGACACCTGATAAGAAAAACTACCTCCTTTGTTTGGCACGTGCTAAAGTGATTGATTGAAAACCTAAAGTTTGTTTTATCATTGTAAATTACCTTAGCTTGTAACGCTAACAGACAGGAGGAACACCTCCCACATTTGAAATGCCCCCTAGGCCCAGTATACGTGTCACTCTTAATGTTATGAATATCTGTATGTACCAGTAGGTCCTTAATACTGCTGGTACGCCTGAGCCCTATAAGAGGAAATTCCGAACAGCCAGGTATATTCCACAGGATATGCCAGTGCTTCTTTATTAATTTAATGACCTTGTCTGCATATGGGGAGTATTCTAAAGAGCCTGTAACCCGGTTCAACGTACTTGAACCATTAGTACGGGTAAGCAAAGTGGAACGCTCTCTACCCAATGATTTAGTCCTGGCTTGATTAATTACCTCCTGCGGGTAACCTCTGGCACGCAAAGAGTCGGACAGTCGATAAGCATTTCTACAAAAATCCTCATGACATGAGGAGTTTCTCTTGAGTCGCAAAAAAAGACCGAACGGTAAATTATTTCTCAGCCTCTTAGGATGTTTAGTTTTCTTCTGTTCATTTCTTACAGCATTGTAGCTGAAGAAGTTTTCCACGAAACAGTGCTTTACCGGAACACTGTCTGTTTATTTTTTCATAGAAATTAAAGAATCATTACATTTATCATTTACTTACCAATATTGGCCGTTGTGTCGCATATTTTTGGATTTCTGCTTTAAGATTGCTACACACAGGTTTTTTTGTTGTGTCTAATGTTAGGCATACACAGAACATAGACCCATTGTAATTAATGGAGAGGCCCACTGATTTCAGTTGGCCTACTCTCAGCTGGATGCAACTCCTTGTAAGGCATTTTGAATAAACAGCTTTAAATAAGAAATATTTTAGATAAATATACATGATACATCTTGCAAACAAATTAATAGCAGCCTGGTCACCGGCAATCCCACATAACTGAAGCACGAGGAAGTAATGGCTGGTGTGATGAAATGGGAAGAGATCTGCACATGCTCAGAAACGCTCTCACGTGGCCCTATCACTTTCTTTAAAAAAAATAAGCGGGGAGAAAAGTATGCTGCGCCTTAGAATGAATTGCGGAGAAAGAATATGCAATTTAAAAGTGTGCAGCAGCGGGCTGGTTTTACCGTGAAGCGCTGTCCGCTTGCACAGTAGTCACGCTGAGGGCGGAGCTGCTGGTCGTCTAGCAACGGACCGGGGCGGGGCGTCGGTTTTTTTGATCTCGCCCCTCTCTCTCGGCCTGCATCCATGGGGCCGGAGCCGGGCTCGCGGACGGCGCTGCTGGAGCTGAAGCCGGGAGGAAACCCGGAGGAAGGCAACTGGTGCGTTCTCGAGGCGGGGCATCAGTGCACGTGGGATGCAATTTGAGGGAGTTGACGTGCAAAGGAAAACAGGGTGCGGGGAGGTCAGTGCTGAACTGAGGCGGGCGCCCCCTGGATCCGCTTCAGCCTACCTGGAAGTGGCAGCCATCGATCAGGGAGCTCTCTCTCCTGTGCCCCCCCCCCCAGCAGAGGGAATATTAACTTGCGGAAGGTGACATGCAATATGCAGTCAAACTCTGCCTGCGGCCAGAGGCTTAAATTAATAATAGCCCTTCCTTTACAAGATTCTGCCTCCGATTTTTACTCCTGCCTCCAATTTTACAGCGGATTTCTTGCACGCCATTCATTTCTGCTGTTGCTTTCCTAGGTTGAATTTTAGACCGTAGGCTCCGCGGGGCAGGGCCCTGATCTCCTGCAGCCCTGTCAAATGGTCTGCAGGCATCAGTGAGAATTCTTGCATTACTAATGAAAATGCATAAGTAAATACTTAAGAAAGAAAGAAAAAAAGAATTACCTGTATTGTGTTTTGTTAAAAAATCCAATAAAAGGGGGACGACAACACCTACAATGTTCTAATGCTGCTTTTGACAGGTTTTTATATTAATTGTATTGCCATGTTTATTTTATATCCCATCTTTTATTCCAAGCTGCTTAAGGTGGCCCTCATAGTTCTCCTTCTTCCCGCTTTATGCTCAAAACAACCCTGTGAGGTAGGTTAGGCTGAGAGTGAAGTGGCTGACTCTAGGACACCCAGTGAGCTTCATGGCTAAGTGCAGATTTGGAATTTGGTTTCCCAGACCCCTAGTCCAACACTCTAACTACAACACCACACTTAGATTTTGAATTGTAGTGTGGGGTATGGATATTGTTTATTGCTGTAGGGGGTGGCGGCTCTGGTAATTTATTTATTGGTAGTACCGTATTACCTTATGATTGTGTTGTGGCTCTCTCTTGAACTATGCAAACCTCAGTAAAGAACTAAAATTTAAAAATGTTATGCACATCAACCTCCCCCAGCCCTGGTGTCCTCCAGATGATTTAAAGAACAATTCTCGTTATCCTCAAAAGAACATGACTCTACATCAGGTTGCAGAAATCTGGTGTACCAGGGGGTGGGGATGCTATCCTGTATACTACTGTGTATTATTATTCATTTGCCTATTACAGAGATATCCCAGCTTTCTCCCAAGTTGGGAGTCAACATTTTGAAGCAGCATTATAAAATACAAAGTAATAAAAATAAACTAGTTAGGAACAATAGTTTAAAATACATCAGAACACGGCACTTCCGGTCGGGAAGAGGAGCCGAGCGGAGACAGGACTCAGCCCTCCGGGGAGAGTTCGGTTTTCTGAGAGAAATAGGGGTGTTTGTTTGGGCGCCACAACCCCCTAAAAGCCCCAAGAGGATTGTCTTGGGGACTGTGTACCCAGCAGTGCCGAGGAGTGGTCTCTCCGTCTCCTGGAAGCACCCTTTTTTGGGAGCGGGAGGGAGACGAGATCGAGGCGCCGGCACGGGTCGCCATCGTCTACTTCCAGAAAACGCAGCCTCAGGTCTCCACGGCTCTCCTACCGATTCTCATAAGAAGAAAACCTTGAATTTGGAAAGGTTGGTGGAAATTTTTTAAAGTTAATAAAAATTCGGAGAACAGCAGGGTGTAAAAAGGAGGTCAGCCCTGACTGTGATTGAGAGAAGATATATGACGTAACGCAACAACCTGATTTAAATTCATAGACTTAAACCTACAATGGTTTTTATTGCTAATTGAAGGGTTCTTTAACCCAAAAAGCAGAACTTGGAGTGTATTTGACTGTGTGAGTGGAGTTTATTTGAATTTCAAAGACTTAGTCTATTGACGGACAATGGAGACCCGCTGGAGAATGAGGTCTCCTTTTACTTTCGTTTTTATTTAAGCTGCGCAATAGCGAACTAAGGTGGCTGGAAACCAAACTAAAAAGCCAAACTAGCAACTGCGAGCTTTATTTTGGATTAAAGGACACTAGCACGTTGGTAGTGCCTTACGGTATTTTTTACATTTATTTTTGTTTGGCATTTTGACTGCGGAGACGGCGGAACTATTAGCTGCTCCTCATCTTCTTTGTTTTAAAAGGGAACGTTTCCTCTTGATACCCCCCCTGCTGGCCCCGTCTGGGCGGCTTGGATTAAGCCGGAAGGCTGAAGGCTGTCTTTTAACTCTTCTAGCTACAATTTGGATTTAGCCAACCAAGTGGCAGAAACGGCGACTTTATTTTATTTTACTTTTTGGAGAATTTTTTGCAGTGTTATATTCCTGGCACTGTGGATCGACCCTGGGTGGATTACAAAATTGGAGTGGATTACAAATAAAGAAGATCGTATTGGATTATAAATTGAACAAATTTTATTGGATTAGCCAGACAAGAGGCAATAGAAGTAAAACAATTGGAACTGAACTGTTAGGAACAAACTGACCTGATTGACTCTGATTTGAACATTGATATTGACACTGTCACTGTTGAGTTTTGGTTGAACTGGTGTTTATTGGTGTTTTTATTCAATATTGGTGTTTATAGGTGATTGTTGATATCTGGAGGAGGGACGTGCAGTTGGGAGGGCACTGAAGCAAGGTTGGGTGGAGGGCTGCATAGCTGTGTAGTGCTCCCCCAGTGGTGGAGAGGATTGTTGCATTTGGAAAGCCGAAATGAGTGGAGGAAATACAAAAATGGAGAAGGATAAGAAAAAAGGAGCAGAAGGAGGAGCAACACCAGGAGATAGCCGAAGAGGATCAAAACAAGAGGAATCAAAAGAAATAATTAAAATATTGGCAGAATTGAAAAAAGATATAAAAGATATCAAACAAAGTGAACAAAATATGGAAGAAAAATGGGAAAAAATGGATCAAAAATGGGATTTGACGGTTAAAGAATTGAAGACGCAGATACAGGAAGTGGATAAGAAAGCCCAGAAAAATGAAGAAGGAGTAAAATGGGTCCAAAAGGAAGTGAAGGAGCTAAAGAAAGAAGATGAAAAACTTAACACTGCAGTGACAGACGTCAGCAGGACACAGGAAGAAATGTGGGATTCTATTGCGATGCAAGAGTTGAGACAAAGGGAAACAAATTTGAGATTGAGGTCGATACCAGAGACGCCGGGAGAGAAAATTGGGAAGAAAATCATAAGTGGACTGGCACAATGGCTTGGAACTGAAGAAGATGAAATGATAAAGAATGTGGTGAATGTCTTCAGAATTAAGACAAAGAACAAGAAAGGGAAGAAATTCCCAGGAGACTGTCTGATTATTTTAAAAGATAAAATTATGAGAGACACAATTTTGATGAAAAATCGAGAGGAAAAATTGTACATAGATAAAACAATGGTGATAGTGTACAAGGACATTCCTCCTAGACTTTTGAAGAAACGCGATCAGTATAAACCACTGACGCAGATGTTAAGGAAAAATCAAGTGGATTTCAAATGGGAATACCCAGAAGGGGTATCCTTTTACTACAAGGAGAAAAAACATAAGTTGAGATGCAAGGCAGACATCACCAAATTTTTGAGAAAATACAAAGAATTGGAGAAAGAAGAGGAAGAAGAGGAACAATTAGAGGGAGCATGCGCCGCCCCGGACGGGGCCGGAGGGGAGGAAGAAGAGGAAGAAGATATTATTAATAAAGGAGAAGGAGAAGAAGAAGAAGAACAGTAAAGAAAAAAAGACAGAGAGAATAAAAACAAGAACAAAATGGTGTTAAAGACGATGACGTGGAATGTAAATGGCCTAAATCAAAAACAGAAAAGAAATAAGATTGATCATGTGCTACAGAAGAAAAATTTGGACATCATTTGTTTACAGGAAACACACATCGCACGGAAACATAGAAGAATTTTGATAAAAAATAAATTAGGAAATGAATTTATATCGTCGGATAAGACAAAGAAGAGAGGAGTAGTACTGTACATAAAACAATATTTGGAAGCTAAACAAGTGTTTAAAGATGAAGAAGGAAGAATAATCGCAGTTCAAGTCACAATGCAAGGTGAAAAATTAATAGTAGTTGAAATCTATGCACCGAATGAAAACAAATCAGAGTTCTACAAAAAATTGGAAGAAATGCTTTTTGAGCATTTAGACCAAAAAATGTTGATTTTGGGAGATATGAATGGAGTGATTTTGTTGGAAATGGACAGAATGAGGAAGAAGACAGAGTCGAAATAAGGTAAACTACCGAAATCATTCTTTGATTTGATGCAAAGCTGTAATGTGGTAGACATTATCCACGATATTCTAATTTTTTGAGTATCACCTGTACTGAATTGAATACGTTTGTAGGACTACAAGAGGTGTTGTAGAATAAGAAAGAATGCTGTTGAAAATATGAACTTATATTTGAAGTAGGAATAGATACAGTAGAACAATGGTTAAAATAAGAAATATAAGACAATATGTAGGATTTTATAAAGTCACAAGAAAGGTTTGAAGGAAGTCAAGGCTGTAAAAAGCCAAAAAGGTTTAAGAAGTGGAATGATGTGATGTTATTATTGTAAAAAAGAATTGTTAAAAATAATAATAAAAATGATATTAAAAAAAATACATCAGAACACATTTGGAACCAGTAATTAAAATCCTGTTTGTCTTGACAGCCGCCCAGTGGTCAGCATCGCCTGTACCTTAAGTTTCCAAAGGCCTGTCTGAACAGGAAGGCCTTAGCCTGCTGGTGGAAGGATAACAAGGAGGGAGCTCATCTAACCTCTCTTGGAAGGGAATCCTATCTAGGGGAGCAGCCACAGAAGGGGCTCTCTCTCCTGTCACCACCTAATGGGCTTCTGGTGTTGAGAAGACAGTCTTTGCCAAGAAGGTGCATTTCAGATCTTTTGGATGACAATGACCATGTTAGCTGGAGCTGATGGGAGTTGTAGTCCCAAATACAGTGGTTCCTCGGGTTACAAACACTTCAGGTTACAAGCTCCGCTAACCCAGAAGTAGTACCTCGGGTTGAGAACTTTGCCCTAGGATGAGAACAGAAATTGCGCATCGGCGGCGGGGCGGCGGCAGGAGGCCCCATTAGCAAAAGCGAGCCTCAGGTTAACAATGCTTTTGGGTTAAGAACGGACCTCTGGAATTAATTAAGTTTGTAACCCGAGGTACCACTGTACCTGGAGGGCATCCATTTGGCAAACACTGCATAGCATCTTCTGGTATGTGACCTCATGTAGGTAAAACAGCACCATCCACCCACAACAGGCTTGGAAGAGCTTGAGGTTTTTCAAAAATTTAAAACTAACTGTTTTGAGGGGGGCATGATTGGACCCAGAGAGGGCAAAACAGCTCACTTAGGGTGAAATGTACACACTGAGCAAGGAATAATGACTGGCTTCTGAGAAGCAGAGAGGAGAAAATTTGGTGGTGGAATGGAATATCCTGGAAGAGAGGCTGTCTTGGCAGAGTCCATACTGCAGCATTTTGTTTCACTCCCCTCTTGTATCAATAAGATTGGAGTATTCACAGTATTTTGCACATACACCCTCAATAATCCATAGAATAGCCCAGCAAGGTTACCCAGCCTTGTTTTATCCCCATGTTGTAGATGGAGAGGCTGAGAATGACTTCTCTGAGACTCTCTGACTGAGTGCATAGCCCAGGGTTACCCTGGTTCCCGGCTCATCCTAGTAGCTGCTACGCCATTTACGCATGTTTGTTCAGTGGTGTTTACTCCTGGGTAAGTGTGCATAGATAGCATTGCAGGCTTAAAGAGACACGCTCCATCTTCTGATCCACATGGAACAGCGGCCTTGCTGAGATCCCTTTTGCTTATTTCTCCATGCCAGGTATGCCCTTCTCCCACCTGGGGACAGTCCCTGTGCCCGTGTGGGGCAAAACTCCTTGTACCTACCTCCTGCAGAGCCAGGCAGCAGGAAAGGGAAAGTCATCCTTGTCGGGGGAGCAGACCCGAGTGGCAGTTTTGCTGACTCCTATGTCATGGATCTTGGTAAGGACTAGAGTGTCATTAGAGCAGGAAGGAAGCATATGATATGTGGCAGAATTCAGCTTCCCAAACAAACTGCTTTTATTTTTTGTTTGTAAAAAAAAGCAAGTTCCTGGTCCTCATGGCTGCAATGCAGTAATTTTAGACCCTGGATTCATGGGGTTCCTTCTCCCTCTTTAGATGACAATCTGTATTCCTTCACCACGTTTCCAAATGTGGTAAAGGAGCCCTGTGACATTTTGGTGCCCTGGACTTCTTCCAAAAAGCTTTGCCCTGATGGTGCCATTGCCATAGGGAAAGAGAGGGGGACCTCTGGCCCACGGGCCAAACTTGGCTCACCAGTCCACTCCATTTAGCCCACCAGGCCATTTTGGGAAAGCCATGCCCACCCACCCTTTACCTGACAGCAATTGCAGAGAGTGCTGCTGCTTTTAGGTCCTGCTTGTGGGCTTTACATTGGGGCATCTGGCTGGCCTCTGAGCAGGGGCAGACTTTGGTAATCTTCGGTAATATGGTGCACTGAGTTATGACAAAAATTGGCACACTGAAATGGACCATCTCTATTTTGCTCTCCCTCTTTTGGTGCCCTATGTATGGGAAGCACCCACACTGCCCGAAATCAGGCGCTGCTGTGATTTCACTAGCCCTCTGTTCAACACGTAGACTTAATTGCAGGCGCGTTCGGACCAGGGAATCCAAGGAATCAGGTTCCGGCATTTGGGCCAGCTGGTCTAAAATCTCATTATTCAGTCCTTCCCTAAAAAGGGCTGCGACCGTTGGGGAATTCAGGTCCCATTTTAATTTCTGCACCAGCAAACTGAAGTTAGACCAATAAACTCCCACAGTGTCCTTTCCTTGTTTCATTCTCAACAGCTGTCTAGCTGTGGCTGTTTCATGCGCAGGGTCTAAGAAAATTGTGTCTAAGTACCTCAGGAAAGTTTGTAGATTTCCCAGGGCTGCATCCCTCCGAGCTACCAGGGGTATAACACAGTCCTTAGCCCTCCCTTCTAGGAAACTGATTACATAGGCAACCTTCTCTTGCTCCGATTGAAATTCCTTATCCTTTATCTCTATGAGGTAAGAAATTTCTGTCTTGAAAGCCATGTATTCTGAGCTTTCTCCCTTGAAACTACGTGGATGTACAGTGAATGTTTTACTCACTTTATTTCCACATGTCGCTTGCAGCATGGTTCTGTGCTCTCCCAAGGCTGCTGACAGTATGTCAACTTGACTTTTCAACTGTAAATGCTGTTGCCATAAGTCCTGTAAGGTTAGCTGAATTGTTGGTGTTTCTCTTTGTCCACCTTGTGTTGCAGCTCCGTCCATTTTGTTTCTCCTTCTCTACTTAATGTGAAGAGGCACAGAGCAGAAGTTATTCTGTCAGGGCTGGTCGGTTCCTCTTCATATTACAACACAGAAGCCTCTTGGTCTTTTATAATTTTAACTAGCTGACCCGGCCACGCGTTGCTGTGGTTTTTGAAATGTTTTTGTAATGCTTAGGTGTAATGTTGAGTTAAGGTTAGGTTAGGTTTTGTTGTTTGTATCATAAGACTTGACGGTAGACTACGTTTTCTGTTTTGCCATTGTGTAGATATGTAAGTTTTGTGGATTTCAAACTCTAGAGCATGGAATTGTCCATGAGAGAAGCAATCAGTTTCTAGATGTATACCTTGGGATTTGTTGGTGGTCATTGCATATGGTAATCTTATTGGAAATTGTAGTCTTCTAAATTGGAATGGTATATCTGATGGTATTATTGGTATTTGAGGAATGAGTGCGTATGATGTGGGCATTGTTTTGTTTTTTGTTTTAATTTTTTTGGTGATTTTTATGTTGGTTGGTTTTTTGTTGGAGGATATAAATGTTGATTTTTTTTGGGTTGTGGGTGGTTTGTGTGGGTTTGTGTGTGGTTTTTTAAAATTTATTTTATTTTATTTTTTGTAGTAATGTTATTGTTTTTTTAATCTTGATTGTATAATTATGTAGCTGTTTTTTTAATGTATTAGGGTCTGTAGGGTATGTTTGTAGGGTTGGGTCTCATATTTTGGTGTGGTTATTTCTATTTTTATTTTGTTATCTGATGGTCTAATTGAGGATTATTAGTTACTTTGGAAGGTGTTTGTGTTTTTGTGTTTTTTTGCTTGTTTTAAGGTGTGTGAAAGCCGGCTCCTCAGAAGGTTTGCAGTGTGAGGCTGCTCATAGCATTTGTAGGCCCCCTTTTTCTCCAAGGAGCTCAAGTGGGCATAAATGGTTCCCTCCACCTCATTTATTATTATTATTATTATTATTATTATTATTATTATTTTATTTGTACCCCGGCCTTACGTCTGGTTTGCCCCAGCCACAAAAACCCTGTGTTGTAGCTCAGGCTGGCCCAGGATCACTCGGCGAGCTTCGTAGCAAGATTCGAACCCTGGTCTCTCTCTTAAATGCGTGCCTGTCCCTTTAATAGAATTAAACCCTTGCCCTAGATTTACCATCTCCTCTCCCCCCCTGGAAACCTGATACATGGTGTCATATGAATGTCATAGGAACCTGCACCCCACCTGCACCCCGCTTGTATCCCCATAGACAGAGAGGGGACCTTGTCTTGAACAAGGCCACCTAGGAGAGAGCCATTTTTTCTTGGCATTGCCTTGGCCCTGGCCGCAAGGGCGGATATGGAGCGCTTGCATGCCTTGTACCCAACAATGGCGATTGGCTGGTCCAACTTACTGCCCCGTCTGCGCTGGAGAGGGGTTATGAACCCCTCCCGCATTAATTACGCGGTTGGAAAAATCAACAGGGCCATGCGAAATACCATGCGGCTTATTGGGGGATTCTCCATCTCTCATCCCACCATCAGGGCGGATGCGCCAGGAATATTCAGGGCAGATGGCGTACATCTGACACCTTTCGGCAATGATCTCTGGTTGAGAGACTTGCGACAGGCACTTGTGGACTTGGTATTGGCAGAGTAAGGGTGTTGGTTCCTCAGCTGTGGGATGCTTGGCGGCGAGGCCCTTAGGGGCCTCGGGTGGCGGTTTTAGGCCTTGGCAAGGTAGCCTTTAGTCTATCATCTGGTCGGGCAGGATGCTGGCATGCTCCCAGCCCATGCGGCGGCGCGGCAGGGCCCGTTAAAGGGTACTCCGGGAGTTTCTGGCCATAGAGCGGCGGCACGTAGGTCGAACTCCCGGACCGAGGCTGTGGGAGGGCATGCTGTGTAAGTGTGTGCTTTGCAGTCCCCTCCCACTGTTCCTCTTCATCCTGCATATCCTCAGCCATGGGCTGAGAGGGTTGCCTGCCAAGGCCTGTGCCAAGTTTCCCACTTCTGAAGTTCAATAAAGTTGTGGCCAATTTAATCCCATACTCTTGTCTCATGTCTCTTTCTTGGGGAAAGGGGTGGGCACCACAGACAGGGTTTCACGCGTGTGTACGCAATTTCCGCCCTCCCTTCTCAGGTGGGCGGGTTTGCGACACCGAGCAGGGGTCCCCTGGGCGGGAGCTGCCCACCTGGCTTAGGCTGACCCCTTTGACACGCCCTCGGCCAGGTGGACAATGGAGAGTCGGCCGGGGGTGGGGTCAAGGGCTAGATAAGGGTCTGAGCCCTTCAGACAGCCCTCTTTGGTTCTCTTCCGTTCCAGGTTCACCCCCCCTCCCCCCCTAAAATTAATAATATTTCTTCTCTCCATACAGTTCCGTCGGAAGGCAGTGGTCATCAAGCTAACAATGCTTTTCTTACAGCTTACCATTTTGCGTTACAGGTCTGCGGGCGCTGCTGCGGTCTTATGATGGTTGCCGTATTCGGAACCGGGACGGAATTTCCCTGCATTGGCAGGTTTTGCCCTCCCCGCAGCATTTCGTCACAACTTTGGCGGTTTTAGGCCTTGGCAAGGTAGCCTTTAGTCTATCATCTGGTCGGGCGGGATGCTGGCATGCTCCCAGCCCATGCGGCGGCGCGGCAGGGCCCGTTAAAGGGTACACCGGGAGTTTCCGGCCATAGAGCGGCGGCATGTAGGTCGAACTCCCGGACCGAGGCTGTGGGAGGGCATGCTGTGTAAGTGTGTGCTTTGCAGTCCCCTCCCACTGTTCCTCTTCATCCTGCATATCCTCAGCCATGGGCTGAGAGGGTTGCCTGCCAAGGCCTGTGCCAAGTTTCCCACTTCTGAAGTTCAATAAAGTTGTGGCCAATTTAATCCCATACTCTTGTCTCATGTCTCTTTCTTGGGGAAAGGGGTGGGCACCACAGACAGGGTTTCGCGTGTGTGTACGCAATTCCCTCTATCCATATCCGCCCCACCCATGTCTGCATAAGCCCTCCACCCAACCAGAAGGGGTCATCTGCCTAAGCCTTCGAAAATCCTAAGGTAAAAAAAAACTACCCCACCATTGAAATACAAAGGCTGCTCTTGATCTTCCCTTCAGTTCACCTTTTCTTTTGTTTTTCTCCTCTCCCTCCAGTTCCCCTCCCTCTAAGTTCACTTTGTGTTTTCTCCTCTTCCCCAACCCCGAAAGGCACCGTAGAAGCGTGCCCGTCAGAGTTTCCCCTTATTTTCCTTCTTTTCCCGAACCCCGCAAGGCACCGCAGAAGCGTGACCTTCAGAGTTCTTTTCCCCACAGATATAGTTAAGTTTGTAACCCTTGCACTATAAATGTATCTTCCTTGTATCTAGAAAAACCGATATAAGTGTACCTCGTTCTAATCTTCTATTGATAAGTCGCTATGCTTATTTCGTGTCTCCTGTATTTTTCACTGTATCCCTATGGTTGTGTATTATCCTAATTATTTGTAACCAAACGTGTCTCCTTGTAAGTTTTGTAGCCATAAAGCTAGCCTTGCTTTCCCAGCCATTCATAAGAAAACGTTGCCCATTCATAAAGACTCTTCAGCGTTCCACCAACTGTCAAACTACTTCCCCCGCTCCACAGCGCCACCTGTTGAGTCTACCGCCAAAGCAGCAAGGAACAATGCCGAGACATCACGTCATACAAAAAACAACCACCTTTATTCACAAAAACTTAAATGCGGAAATCTTGGGACGCAGGAAGATCCGATCACCAACTCCACCCTGCAAAACAAAGACAAACAAAACTGTTATCTAGTCAAAGGACAACCAGGAAGAACATTTAAATACCATTATTAAGCCATTCAACACTGTATTAAATGTACTTACCTTATGTAAATCCCATCTTCCCGCCTTTCCTGTATCATTGACCTGTATTGGAACAGAAAAGTATATAAGCCACTTTGTATCATAAATCGGGGTTCTCTCTTCGTACCCATTACGTTGGTGGGAACCTCTGCTGCAACAGATCAATAAAACGACGGGACAACCGCCTTGCTTTGACAGCTCCGTGTGGTCTCTGTTTCTTCGGCGCGGGAAGGCTTCAACTCAACCTTCACCGGGGAAAAAACCTCCCGAACTCCCCTTGGAGTCGGACCCCACTTCGCCTAGGTACCGGGTGCGAATTCTGACGTCAATGGTACAGTCTGAAGGTGTTTTTTTGTGGGGGGGGTTAAGTCCCCCCCTTGTTTGAATGTTGGAGTGGTTGGAATTCTGGGAACTGTAGTTTGTTATAAGGTTGCTGAGATTTCACGGAATTGTAGAGCTGGCCGTTCCCCAGATTCCCCTCCCAGAACTACAGTTCCCAGAGTTCCCTGCGGGAAAAGGGACAACCCTGGGAGTTGTAGTTCTGGGAGGGGTATAGGGGAGCCCCCAACAACTACAGTTCCCAGAATTTTTTTTTTGGGGGGGGGAGTAGTTGTAAGGTGTGTATGATTTCTTTTTCCACATAAGTATTTGCTATGAGTTTTGTAGTGGGTTTAAGGTTGTTATTCAATGTTTTTTGGGGGGGTTCAGTCCCCCCTTTTTTTGTTTTTCTTACTAATTGAATAGTAGTAATAAATGATAAAGGTGTTTGTGTGTGACATACCCCGTGTGCAAGGAGAGGCCACAAACGTCTGGGACCAAGTTTTAGAGAGAATTTGAGAAACTTTTTAAAAAATCTTTTAAGAGAAAACAATACATTCTGTTAAACTGTTGTTTAACCCCGCCTCCCCGCATCAGCCCGGCTTCTCTCTCTTGAGGTTTGGCTGTGTAGTAGCAGCTCTATCCCAGTGTTTCCCAACCTAATCTAGGCAACGTCACACTTGAGTCAATGAAAAAATCTCGCGGCACACCGCTCGCGGCCCACCGTTCTTGGAGCTCTCTCCCGCTCCTCTACCTCCCAGACCGCGTTCACACGTGCACGCAAACCCGCCACCGGATCGGCGGCGGCGCACGTGGGAACGCGTCCGCCCCGCCCTCGCTCACCCGCCGCTGGCAGCCAAGGCGTTGAAGAGGTAAGTGACGGGAATGGCCGAGAGGGACAACACGAAGACGCCCGTGGCAGCCGAGGCGCTCATCTCGGGGCTCGCTCGCTCCTTTTCCTGCCTCTCCCGGGGTGCCGCGCGGGGGAATCAGCGAGGCTGCGCGCTCGGCATCGCGCCCTAGTTCGGTGGGCTCCTCCGCGGCGCGCCGGGAAGCGCCATACGCGCCGGAGAGCTGCTGCCGCGGCGAAGGCGACGCCAGCCAGCCAAGCCTATGAGCGCCGGTGCTGCAGGAAAGGACTCCGCCCGCCGCGCAGCGCCGCCGAACGAGCGCCCAGCGGACCTGCGCTCCAGCCCGCTTGCGCGCCGCTCATTCTGCGCAGCCCTCCCGCCGGCTTGGCGCTCGCCTCTTGTACTGCAGGTCCCTTTTTCCGCGGCACATCAGCCGGTGTCTCGCGGCACACTAGTGTGCCGCGGCACACCGGTTGGGAAACGCTGCTCTATCCCCCCCCCACCTCCCACCTCTCAGCGAACAGCCTATGGCCTGGGAAGGCACGCACAGACGCGCAGACGGCTTCTTTGGGGGTTGGCGGCCTTCATTTTTGCCCCACGTTACCATAGCAACCTGGCGTCGCAACGCCGCCCGGCCTCAAAGCTCGGCTTCTCTCCTGCCTCTTGAGGTTTGCCCGTGTAGTAGCAGCTCTATTGCTCCCCCCACCCCGCGGATGAGGGCACTCGGGACGCTTTGTACTGTATGTGAAGCTGTGGCGGCCATTTTTGGTGAGGGCACTCGGAACCTTTTTTACTGTTCCATCTGCTCTCCTTTCCTTCGGCTTCCGTTTCCGTTCTTCCTTGTCCCTCCACCTCGCCAGGGCCCTCCAGGCCTTTCCTGTAGGGTCTCTCCCCACTTCCCGTCACCCCCATGGCCTCCGAGGCTACTGCTCAGGGCGGCCCACGGGGCTCAGCCTGGGCTCCCTCAGCGAGGCCCAGCTGAGCCAGATCCAGGGAGACGCGGGCCTGGTGGGCCCTGGCGAGGTAGAGGTTATTTGTGGCCTTGGGAGTTGGGTGTCGGGAGGGAGGAAATATCGGAGAGGTGTTTGAGGCGGCAGCAGAAAGTCGCTGCCTTGTCGCTGCCTCGGGTGCTTGCAGACGGCAGCTATAAAATGGCGGACGGGGCATTGTTGCTCTGGCCAGGTCTGATGACATTGACGGGCAATCTGCCTTTCTATTGGATGCTGTTGGAGTTTTCAGTTCTGTTGTTGGTGACACGTAATGTGTGCGCCAATTTTTTTGCCTTTATTCTATATTTTAGGCATGATAGGTGTGGTTTTTTTGAATTTTTATTATACCAGATCCTTCCTTGATGGTCATGGTACGCTGTGTCCTAAATTTGATGAGATTTGGTCCAGCGGTTACGGAGCACGGTGGTGTCCGCCGCGCACGCAATGAGAACATTTTTATATATATAGATGAAGAATTCACAAACAGTACTTATAAATAGTGCTTAACTTCAACACTATCACTCCTCAAAGTCATTTAATTCAGATAACTTCTGAGCTCTGCTTCTCCCTGACCAGCAACTCTCAAAAGGCAAACACGAGGCTCCTTTCGTTTTCCCGCTCTTTTCTTAACCTTCTAGTGAGGCCTGGCTTGTACCTCCCCTCCTCCGAGTTTGAGCCAAAACTTAACCCTTGCCTTTCCTGAACATTCTAACTCTACTCCCTGACAATCTCCTCACAGAGCTGCTCAAACAGGCACGAGTTAAGGGCGTGTGCTTTGATGTGGTTAATAACTTTAACGACATCAATCAATATGCTGTTAAATTCCGGTGACATTTTTCAGCTTGCCAGCATTTCCCTGTGAATGAGACAGTGCGTGGATTCACTCTCAGGTGCAACCTCCTTAATCCGAGCAGTTAAACCAGACAGTCGACCGGTCATGGCAGCAGCTCCGTCTGTGCATATGCCGACACAAAACGACCATTTTAGTTGTCCTGATATATAACCAATCATCCAGTGACTTGAAGAGTTCTGCTGCTGTGGTGTTGGTTGGCAAAGATAGTACACATAACAAATCCTCATGCACATCCTCCTGATATAGATATCGCACATAAACAAGTAGTATTGCCTTGTTGTCGATATCTGTAGATTCGTCAACCTGGAGTGCGTACCACGGTGATGTATTAATCCACTCCAACAATTGTGTCTCAATGTCCTCGGCTATTTCCTCAATGCGCCTAGTCACAGTGCTAGCCGACAAAGTCTATTTGAACTTTTGCCATCGGGACGGAGATACAGGACGATGACAACACAAGAACAAGCCGTCTTAGAAACAGCTTCTTCTCTAGAGCAATCGCGGCCTTGAATGGGAAGCCTGGACTTTGAAGTCATCTACTCTTACCAGTTATGTTTTAATCAGTGTGTATGGTTTTAATCAGTGTGTATGGTTTTAATCAGTGTGTATGGTTTTAATCAGTGTTTTTGTAGTTGTTTTGTTTTTGAGTGGAGTGCCCTATCTGGGTGGATGGAGCAGCCAAGCAATTTCGTTGTCCCCCAAAGGGGACAATGACAATAAATATTCTATTCTATTCTATTCTATTCTATTCTATTCTATTCTATATTCTATTCTATATTCTATTCTATTCTATATTCTATTCTATATTCTATTCTATATTCTATTCTATATTCTATTCTATTCTATATTCTATTCTATTCTATATTCTATTCTATTCTATTCTATTCTATATTCTATTCTATATTCTATATTCTATTCTATTCTATATTCTATTCTATTCTATATTCTATTCTATTCTATATTCTATTCTATATTCTATTCTATTCTATATTCTATTCTATTCTATATTCTACTCTATTCTATTCTATATTCTATTCTATTCTATATTCTATTCTCTATTCTATTCTATTCTCTATTCTATTCTATTCGCTATTCTATTCTATTCTCTATTCTATTCTATTCTATTCTATTCTCTAGTCTATTCTATTCTCTATTCTATTCTATTCTATTCTCTATTCTATTCTATTCTATCTCTATTCTATTCTATTCTCTATTCTATTCTATTCTATTCTCTATTCTATTCTATTCTCTATTCTATTCTATTCTATTCTCTATTCTATTCTATTCTCTATTCTATTCTCTATTCTATTCTATTCTATTCTATTCTATATTCTATTCTATATTCTATTCTATTCTATTCTATATTCTATTCTATTCGTGGAAAGCATGGCCTCCATGGGGCTGTCCCTGAATAAGTCTGGCCCAACTCATAGCCGTGGACATGCCTTAGACTTGGTATTTACCTCTATGGATGTTGGTGATCTGACACTAAGTAAAAGCGAAACAAAAGAAGTGCCATGGTCAGATCACTTCCTGGTGCAACTAGACTTCTCCGCGACCCTTCCCCTCTGCCGGGAGGTGGGACCGATTCGGATGGTCCGCCCCCGCCACTTAATGGATCCAACTGGCTTCCAGAGAGTGGTAGGGGATGTTTTATCCCATGTTGATGGCCTCTCAGCCGATTCCCTGGTGGCCCGCTGGAATGCGGAGTTAACCAGGGCTATTGACTGTCTGGCTCCGAAGCGCCCTCTCCGATTGCATGGAGCCCGGACAGCCCCGTGGTTTTCCCCGGAGCTGAGGGCGATGAAACAGTCGCTGAGACGGCTAGAGCGCCGGTGGCGGAAAACTCATTCTGAATCAGACCGGACACAGGCTAGAGCTCAACTTCGAGCCTACCAAGTGGCGTAGCGACGGCGAAGAAGACTTTCTTCGCCGCCTCTATTGCATCTGCAGAAAACAGCAGCAGGAGACTTTTTCAGGTGGTTCGCAATTTAGCGGAACCACCTGTTCCATCAGGGCCCAGTACGGGCCACATGCTCTCCTGCAATGATTTTGCAAAGTTTTTTGCAGATAAAGTCGCTCAGATTCGGGAAGAGGTAGACTCCACCGTGGGAGCAGGGCCGGGGCGGGAGAGTGCTAGAGTCCTGTCTAGTCCAGTTGTGTGGGATCAATTCCAATCTGTTACCTCAGAGGATGTGGACAGGCTGCTTGGACGAGTGAAACCAACCACCTGTCTCCTTGATCCTTGTCCATCCTGGCTTATAAAAGCTAGCCAGGAAGGGCTGGGCGATGGGCTTTGCGGGGTGGTGAATGCTTCTCTTTGTGAGGGAGCCTTCCCAGACCCGCTAAAAGAGGCGGTTATTAAACCGCTTCTTAAAAAACCATCTTTGGATGCGGCCAATATGGCCAACTATCGCCCAGTCTCAAATCTTCCATTCTTGGGCAAGGTGATTGAGCGAGTGGTTGCTGAACAACTCCAAGCACGCCTGGAGGATGCGGACCATTTGGATCCCTTCCAATCGGGATTCAGGCCTCATCATGGGACTGAAACTGCCTTGGTCGCGCTGGTCGATGATCTCCGGCGGGCTAGGGACAAAGGTGAGAGCTGTTTCCTAGTTCTGCTGGATCTCTCAGCGGCTTTTGACACCATCGACCATAACATCCTTCTGGACCGTCTAGAGGGTTTGGGAGCTGGGGGCACTGTTATACAGTGGTTCCGCTCCTTCCTCCTGGGCCGTGTTCAGAAGGTGGTGGTGGGGGATGAGTGTTCAGACCCCTGGGCTCTCACTTGTGGGTACCTCAGGGCTCTGTCCTCTCCCCCATGCTTTTTAACATCTATATGCAGCCGCTGGGAGAGATCATCAGGGGGTTTGGACTGGGTGTTCATCAGTATGCGGATGATACCCAGCTCTACCTCTCTTTCAAATCAGAACCAGTGAAGGCGGTGAAGGTCCTGTGGAGTGTCTGGAGGCGGTTGGAGGATGGATGGCGGCTAACAGATTGAGGTTGAATCCTGACAAGACAGAAGTGCTGTTTTTGGGGGACAGGGGGCGGGCGGGTGTGGAGGACTCCCTGGTCCTGAATGGGGTAACTGTGCCCCTGAAGGACCAGGTGCGCAGTCTGGGAGTCATTTTGGACTCACAGCTGTCCATGGAGGCGCAGGTTAATTCTGTATCCAGGACAGCTGTCTACCAGCTCCATCTGGTACGCAGGCTGAGACCCTACCTGCCCGCGGACTGTCTTGCCAGAGTGGTGCATGCTCTAGTTATCTCCCGCTTGGACTACTGCAATGCGCTCTACGTGGGGCTACCTTTGAAGGTGACCCGGAAACTACAACTAATCCAGAATGCGGCAGCTAGACTGGTGACTGGGAGCGGCCACCGAGACCACATAACACCGGTCTTGAAAGACCTACACTGGCTCCCAGTACGTTTCCGAGCACAATTCAAAGTGTTGGTGCTGACCTTTAAAGCCCTAAATGGCTTCGGTCCAGTATACCTGAAGGAGCGTCTCCACCCCCATCAGTCAGCCCGGACACTGAGGTCCAGTGCCGAGGGCCTTCTGGCGGTTCCCTCGCTGCGTGAAGCCAAGTTACAGGGAACCAGGCAGAGGGCCTTCTCGGTAGTGGCACCCGCCCTGTGGAACGCCCTCCCTTCAGATGTCAAAGAGAACAACAATTACCAGACCTTTAAAAGACATCTGAAGGCAGCCCTGTTTAGGGAGGCTTTTAATGTTTTGTAGATTATTGTATTTTAATGCTTTGTTGAAAGCCGCCCAGAGTGGCTGGGGAAACCCAGCCAGATGGGCGGGGTATAAATAATAAATTATTATTATTATTATTATTATTATTATTCTATTCTATTCTATATTCTATTCTATTCTATATTCTATTCTATTCTATTCTATATTCTATTCTATTCTATTCTCTATTCTATTCTATTCTCTATTCTATTCTATTCTATTCTCTATTCTATTCTCTATTCTATTCTATTCTATTCTCTATTCTATTCTATTCTATTCTATTCTCTATTCTATTCTATTCTATATTCTATTCTATTCTATTCTATTCTCTATTCTATTCTATTCTATTCTCTATTCTATTCTATATTCTATTCTATTCTATTCTATATTCTATTCTATTCTATTCTATTCTATTCTATATTCTATTCTATTCTATATTCTATTCTATTCTATTCTATATTCTATTCTATTCTATATTCTATTCTATTCTATATTCTATTCTATATTCTATTCTATTCTATTCTATTCTATTCTATTCTATTCTATTCTATTCACATGTGCTATCTTTTCCACAGCAGCCTCTCTTAGAAGTTCACGGCAAATGTCTTTAGTGGAGGGCAAGATCAATTCTTCACCGATAGTGAATGGCTTTTTAGCCTTAGCAATACGGTTAGCCACCAAATATGATGCTCTCACTGCATTCTCCTTTATTGATGTGGTGGCCCTCATAAATTTCTTCTGTCCTTCGTGTTCCCGTTTTTTTATTTCAAAATACTCCAGGGGCTTGTCTTTTAATCCAGGGTGCTTGGCGTTCAAGTGGCGAAGCAGTTTTGAAGGTTTCATTGCCTCATTAGAGAGCTGGTCGCCGCAAACTATGCAGAGCAGTTTTGGTGTGTGGGAATCACCTGTCCTGATAAATCCATATTTCAAGTAGGACTCATGGTATTGTCTGTTAAAAGTTACATGTTTCTTTGATGTTGAAGGCTCTTCTTCTGTCTCTTCACTGGGCCTTTTCTTTTCCCCAAGGTAACTTTCTAACGACGTCTGTTTCATACTCATTTTTGCTAATTTGTGGGTTAAATTTGAGCAAACACAATATACACGTACACCAAGCACTGTTAAACATGAGAAAGTACCGGTGAACAGAGAGAAGAGCGATACACACCTTCTCTTTACCAAAGCTACAACGCCACTGCCGCTTGCAGCTGCTCAGCTCCAGACATCACCTAAAACCGCCCCGATATCACGATATTTTTTGCATGCGCGGTATTTGTTGTGTATTGATTCAAAGTGCTATCATATCTGTATTACTATTGTCTGTAATCACATTAGGGTAAAGTAACTGCCTTCCTGTCCCAGAAGGAACAGCTACAATTGGTGCATTTAAGTTGCTGCATTTGGATCCTCAGTCTTATTGGTTCCCACCAAAAAGTAGTTGTGTGATTGCTTGAGAGTGTTCCCTCCTAAATGTATCTTTTTCTAGCCAGTAGCTGCCCTACCCTCAGTTCCCTCAGTCTTGTTTTGCCTGAATAAAGAATTGCTACAATGAAGAAGCTGTCTCCTGCCTGCTATGTCAGAGAGCTGAAATCACTTGCTGAAATCATTAACCCACGCTACAACAGTATTGGTGCGGCTTTAGGTGACGTCTCTCAGCTCCCGGTTAACCTGTCGTCCATGAAAAGTCGCACAAACCCTAGAGAAATACACCACAGTAAATAAAATGGAAATAATTTAATGTTCCTTGGGCGGCCCGGTACCATTTGATCCACGGACCGGTACCGGGCCGCGGACCGGGGGTTGAGGACCACTGTGTTAGATGATGAAAATAACAATAAAACTTATTTCAGAATGGTAGCTGGGTTAGCGTACTGCAGCAAAAACAACAGTATATTGTGTCACCATCTATATCTAATAAATTTATTATGGCAACTGCTTTTGCACACTGCAATCTGGCTTCTTTAGATGCATGAAGTATTATCCTGAGTTACTGCACTGGTGGGTCAGAAGGTGGAATTGTGAGATCAGAAGGAAATAATATGTAGAGATGGTGATAATTGTGTTTTAACAGTGGCCATTGACATACACACAAAATGGTTGTTTATAACATCCTAACATCCAAGCTTTTGGTCAGCAAACTGGCACATGTAATTTGATTTAAAAACCCCAAAATGTTTCAGTTCAGTCTCTAACTTATAGCACTAAATCTATTGAGGAACTACAGTTCAGTAGTTTCAAGTTCTAATTTCTCTTTGACATTCCTTTGAATCAAAGTACCACTAAATTAGCCTTGCATTTAAGCACTCGCCTGGTAACCAAAGGGGACTAGGAATTCCATTTCTTTCTTCCACATGTGACGTGTAATTGGCACCTACCCCCATTTTCTGTGCCTATAATTTACTTGTGTGCAATCCCCAATTTTTCAGTATTGTAGCTTACAAATATTTTTGTTTTCCACATTAGAAGCTGGAACTTGGATGAGCCCTAAGGTGATTGGCACTCCACCATCCCCTCGGACGTATCATACGTCCTCAGCAGTGATTGGGGACCGTTTATATGTATTTGGAGGAGGCAATAAAGGGGTGGATCCAATCAAAGACCAGCAGCTTCACATCTTTGACTCTGGTAAGCTTCCTCTGCTCCTGTGCAGATATTTCCCAAACCAAATGTTTAGCCGATTCCCCAGGGCCTGGCAGCAGACAAAGCAAAGTAGGAGTTGAATCCTGTTACTCCTACTTAGAGAAAACCCGTTGAAATGGATAGACATGACTAATGTAGGCCTTTTAATTGCAATGGGTCTACTTTTAGGTAAAACATAGCTAAATGCAACCCTACATGTGGGAAGCAGGGAGCAAAGCCCTTGAGGTAGCTGTTGCTTCATGATGATGATGATGATGATGATAATAATAATAATAATAATAATAAATTTTTATTTATACCCCGCCCTCCCCAGTCAGAACCGGGCTCAGGGCGGCTAACATCAACAAACATTACAGTAGAATATAAAAACCATTAATTAAAATACAAGTTAAAAGCCAGTTTAAAATGCCGATTCATTTAGCGCCCATAACCAAACCAAGGGGAGGAAACCATCAAACTGTGTCCGACCCGAAGGCCAGGTGGAACAACTCTGTCTTGCAGGCCCTGCGGAAAGATGTCAAATCCCGCAGGGCCCTGGTCTCTTGTGACAGAGTGTTCCACCAAGTTGGGGCCAGAACTGAAAAAGCCCTGGCCCTGGTTGACACCAGTCTGACAGCCTTGTGGCTCGGGACCTCCAGCAGGTTATTATTTGTAGACCTTAAGGTCCTTTGCGGGGCATACTGGGAGAGGCGGTCCTGTAGGTACGAGGGTCCTAGGCCGCATAAGGCTTTAAAGGTCAAAACCAGCACCATGAACCTGATCCTGTACTCCACCGGGAGCCAGTGAAGCTGGTAAAGCACTGGATGAATGTGGTCCCGCGGCAAGGACCCCGTAAGGAGCCTCGCCGCGGCATTCTGCACCCGCTGGAGTTTCTGGATCAGCTTCAAGGGCAGCCCCGCGTAGAGCGAGTTACAATAATCAAGCCTGGAGGTGACCGTCGCATGGATCACTGTGGCCAGATCCGGGCGAGAAAGGTAAGGGACCAACTGCTTGATATGTCGAAGATGGAAAAATGCCACCTTTGCTGTGGCTGCAACCTGCACCTCCATGGAAAGGGAGGCATCAAAGGTTACACCCAAACTCTTGACAGAAGGCACTGGCACTAATTGGGCCCCCGCAAGAGATGGGAGTTGGCCCCCCAACCCCATGTCGCCCCGACCCAGCCAGAAGACCTCTGTCTTCGAGTGATTTAGCTTCAACCGGCTCCCACGCATCCATCCAGCCACAGCTTCCAGACACCTGGTCAGTGTGTCTGGGACCGAGTCAGGGCGGCCGTCCATCAACAGATAAAGCTGGGTGTCATCAGCATATTGATGACAACCCAGCCCAAAACTCCGGACAATCTGGGCAAGAGGGTGCATAAAGATGTTAAAAAGCATCGGGGAAAGGATTGCGCCCTGCGGAACTCCACACACCAAGGAGTGCCGTGGCGACAACTCCCTCCCTAGCGCCACTCTCTGTCCCCGACCTGAGATAAAGGAGCGCAGCCATTGTTGGACTGTGCCCTGAATCCCCACATCGGCAAGGCGGTGGTCCAAAAGTTCATGATCGACCATGTCGAAGGCTGCTGACAAGTCTAAAAGGATCAGCAGTCCCGACCTGCCTTGATCCAGCTGTCTACGGAGATCATCTGTTAGGGCAACCAAAGCCGTCTCGGTCGCATAACCAGGGCGAAAGCCGGACTGGAATGGATCCAAAGCCGATGTTTCCTCCAGAAATCCACCAAGCTGTTCAGCAACCGCTCTCTCAATTACCTTACCCAGGTACGGAAGGTTCGAAACCGGGCGGTAATTGGATAGATCTAAAGGATCTAGAGATGTTTTCTTTAAGAGCGGACGCACCACTGCTTCCTTCAACTCCCCTGGGAATGTCCCCGTGCCAAGGGACAAGTTGATAATCTCACCCAGGGGGGCCCGCACCTCGTCTGGACATGCTCTAATCAGCCAAGACGGGCACGGGTCAAGGGAGCAAGTGGTGGGCCTTCCAGCTCGGAGGAATCTGTGAACATCGGCAGGGGATATCCGATTGAAGTGGTCCAATACTGGACCCGAGGACAGTCGAGGGGCCTCCAGTTCTGTTAATGTATCCAAATTGGCGGGGAGGTCACGGCAGAGCAGCAAGACTTTCTCCGCAAAAAAGCTCGCAAATGCCTCACCACATACTAAATGTCACCACATACTAAAGGGAGTGGGAGTAGTAGATCAGAGGTAGAGATCACCTGTTGCATGAAAAAGGTCCCAGGTTCAGTCCCTTGAGTCTGCAGTTTTTAACAAGATGGAGAGGGAGGAGCATCAGGGAACAGGTGATATTGAAACAGATCTGCTTGCAACCCTGGAAAGCTGCGGTCAATTCAGAGTAGGCACACCTGGGCAAAAGAAATCTGTTATGGAATAAGGCAGCTTCATGTTTATCAAGAGCATCTATAGCTAAGTGAAAGAGCAGGTGTTTTGCATGCAGAAAGGTCCCAGGTTTAATCCCAAATCTTCTCCAGTTAAAAGGATCTTTTGCAGCAGGTGATAGGAAAGGGGCTTCTCTCCCTCCTCTCTCACTAGCGGAAACCTTGAGGAGCTGCTCTCAGTCAGTATTAGGCAGCAGTGGGCTAGGTCAGGAATAATAGTAATTTATTATTTTTACCCAACCCATCTGAACTTGTGGCTCTGCAATATGTTGCTGAACCCCCGCCCTTGGCTATGCTGGTTGGAGCTGATGGAAGTTAGGAATCCAACAGCATCTGGCAGGCCACGAGTTTCTTACTCCTGATCTAGATGGGAAGTTTGAAAGGTGCCTAAGAGCCCCTCAGTGTTCTGGTCTAAATAGCCCCACATACTGTTCTTTGTCAGGAGCCTGCAAGCAGGAATTGTGCGAAACTGCAGTCTCCCCTTTTTTATTCCTAACAACTGGTTTGCCATATCCTCCATGAATCTTTATTTGCTGCTTTTAAAACCATACAACCTAGCACCCGTCACTATTCCTATGTATGTCACTTAAAATGTTAAGAGGGAAGAGATCCCCAATATTTCCACTCCCTGTAGAAGCTTTAGGTCCAATTTTCCAGCTCTCTTTAAGATTGAGAAATAGTGTTTTAATTTAGAAGCTGCTGCAATTCCCCCATTTTTTTTTTTGCATAGATTTCTATTTGTTTTATTAACTGCAGAAATGGGACATTGGACAAAGTTGGAGTTTAAAACTCCTGTGCCTTCTGCTCGTCTGGACCAGTCAATGTGTGTTGTTCCGTGGAAAGTGTCTTCCAATGAGGACAGCAACAGGAAGGAAGGAGCTGGAGGCTCTAATGGAGACAATCTATCTCAAGGCTGCCCAGATGAACACTTGTGCTTAGTATTTGGTGGAATGGATATTAAAGGGGAAATCTACAGAGACAGTGCTGTAACTCTTCTTAAGTAAAATGTTTTAAATAAATGTAGCTGTTTAAATCTGCCATCCTCCTTGTAACACAAGACAATCCACATTTGTGCCAGAGGACTACAAATGAAGTGTGTGTGCATATTTCTACCTCTTGAAAGTTTCAGTGTGTCCAATGGCTGGGAAAGGAAGGGAAGTGTTTAATAAAATACCAGTGAGTTGGCCTCCTTTAATGTAATCATTTCCTTAAATCAAATTTGGGTGGTTGACTGCTTTGTAGTAGTACCATGGAAGAGAAACAAGACCCTCAGAAAATGAAATGTGTAGTTTTTACAGGTACTGAACCCCAAATGGTGCTCTCCTGCCAACAATGGAATGAATCAGGATGTGTTAGATGAAGCTAATAAGAATTAGTGCTGGAGGGTTCAGGATTGGTCAGTTTCCCATATAACAGATTTACTGCACTGAAACAGTTCAGTACAGATAGACAAGTACCATTAACTCCTAAGGGCACACAGCTTTTGGCAACAACGGGCAGCAGATTGTAATTAACACAGGTTATTGGCTAAGTGGTTTCATTGTATTAGCTTATGTTGACAAAAGAGCCAGACAGCTTGAATATTAAATAAGCAACACATCATGACTCTCACAGTTAGTTATGGTAAATAAAATAGTAGATGGGCTGCTTCTTGTGTGATCAAGCAAACTGCAGAGTTGAGCAGCTGGTAAAGCTAGGGATTAAGTTATCCAAAATAATCTGCCTTGTGCGTTTGGTCCAGCCTTTCTTAGCTTCTCTCTTGTATATTTCTGGGCCTGAAATTACTTACTGTATATTCCTGCGTATAAGACTACTTTTTAACCCAGGAAAATCTTCTAAAAGTCAGGGGTCGTCTTATACGCTGGGTCGTATTTCTTATACGGCGAGTATATCCCAAACTCTATATTTTAACTGGAAAAGTTGGGGGTCAACTTAAACGCCGGAATATACGGTAAATTAATGAATGAACCAATAACATCAGAGGAATTAAAAGAGGCGATAAAAAGTGCAAAAGTAGGGAAGGCACCAGGAGGTGATGGACTAACAGCCTTATATTATAAGAAATTTGAGAAAAACTTAATTGACCCTTTGAGGAAAGTAATGAATGGAATCTTGGAAGGAAGGTCCCCCCCAAAGTCTTGAGAGGCGGCCTTTATAACGGTAATACCAAAACAAGGTACAGACATTACTCAAATTAAAAACTTTAGACCCATCTCCCTATTGAACAACGATTATAAGCTGTTTACAGGAATTCTTGCAAATAGGTTAAAATATCTGCTGGGAGATATAATCAAAAAGGATCAGGCGGGTTTTTTGTGAAATAGATATATGAGCAGCAATTTGAGAAGCGTAATAAATGTGATAGAGTACTTAAGCATCAAGAAAGATAAGAAAGTGGCATTTCTCTTCCTAGATGCAGAGAAAGCTTTTGATAAAGTTTCGTGGGTATTCTTGAAAAAAGCAGTGGGTTTGGAGAGAAATTTCAAAATGTGGTAAATGCAATTTACGACGTTCAAAAAGCAAAATTAGTAATAAATAGTGAAATTTTGGAAGAGATAATAATTCAAAGAGGTACTAGGCAAGGATGCCCACTATCTCTGCTTTTGTTTATTTTGAGTTTAGAATATCTATTGGAAAATTTAAGAGAAGATGATAAAGTTAAAGGGATTGAAAATGGAAGAGATGTATGGAAAATCAGAGCCTTTGCTGATGATGTTGTGGTAATGGTAGAGGAACCAAACAAACTTTAAAAATAATAAGAGATTACGGAGCTCTAGCGGGTTTTAGTTTGAATATGAAAAAAACCAATATTATAGTTAAAAATTTGACAAAAGAAGAAGTGGACAAATTACGGGAAGAGACAGGATTAATAATAGTAAATAAAACGAAATATTTGGGAATATGGGTCACAAACAATACAAATAATTTGTTTAAAGATAACTATACAAAAGTATGGAAGGAAATTAAAAAAGATTTAGAAAATTGGAACAAACTAAATTTATCACTACTGGGTAAAATAGCAACTATCAAAATGAATATCCTACCTAAAATGCTTTTTTTGTTTCAAATGCTGCCAATACTTGGAACAAGTAGGAACATCTTTAAAGAGGGGAGAAGGGATATAACAAAATACATCTGGAACCGGAAACCAGCAAGAATAAAATATAAGTTATTAATTGATATGAAAAGCAGGGGGGGACTGGGTCTCCCAGACCTGGAGTTGTATCATGATGCGGCGGGTTTCCAATGGATTAAAGAGTGGATCCTATTAGAGGACCACAAAATATTAGATTTAGAAGGTTATGGGAATAAATTCGCCTGGCACGCATATTTGACAGAGGATAAAGTAAGAGTAAATAAAGGATTTACCAATCATATAATTAAAAAATCATTGTTGAAGGTCTGGGAGAAGCATAATAGATTAATAGAGCCTAAAACACCTAAATGGCTATCCCCCATTGAGATTATTACGGTTAAAAAGAGGAATTCAAATGGGACTTGGGGAAAATATAGTGATCTAATAGAACAAAGAGAAGGGACATGGAGAATAAAACCATATGAAGAAATTCAACATTATTTAACAGGCTGGATCCAATATCACCAGGTGAATAGCAAATTAAATAAAGACAATAGACAAAAAGGGTTTTTAGACAAGCCATCTTTATTAGAGGTACACTTGTTGCAAAATCAAAGTAAATTAATTTCAAGTATGTATAAAGTTCTGTTGGAATGGGAGGTGAAAGACGAAATGGTTAAAGAAACCATGATTAAATGGGCAATAGAGCTGGGGAAAGTAATAGAGTTAGAGAAATGGGAAAGACTCTGGGAAAAAACATGGAAATTTACGGCGGCTGAAAACATAAAAGAAAATATGATTAAAATGTTCTATCAATGGTATATTACACCAAGTAAAATTCAAAAAATGTACAAAACAAAAGACAATTTGTGTTGGAAATGTAAAAAAGAAGTGGGGAGTTTTACTCATATGTGGTGGCACTGCGAAGAGGTTAAAATTTTTTGGAATCAAGCATTGGAGGAGATGAAAAAAATACTAAAATATAATATAAAGAAAAATCCGGAATTATTTTTGCTAGGAATAATAGATGAGGAAATTGAGAAGAAAGATGACAAATTGTTTCTGTACGCCACAGCGGCGGCAAGGATACTAATTGCATCGTATTGGAAGAAGAGAGAGATTCCGGAAATTAAAGAGTGGCAAGAAAAATTGTATGGTTATATGGATTTGGCAATATTAACAGACAAAATTAGAGGTAAAAGTAAACAAAAATGTTTAAAAGATTGGGTAAAATTTGGAGAGTATTTAAAGAAGCAGTGCCCCACGATAAAAATCTGGATTCATTTCTAAATTATTCTGGACTCATTTCTAAATTACGATCTAAATCTGGACTCATTTCTAAATTACTTTGTATCGGATTTTAAGGAAATTTGAAGAAATTGGATGTAAAGCTGAAACTGGAACTATGAAGAGAAGAAAGTAGTGATTAAGAGAAGGGTATAAGAACCCGAGAACAAGGCAAGGGGAAGTCAGAGGGGAGGGGAGGGGGGACAAAAGGGTAAGATAATAAATAAAGAAAAAGACTGGAAGGTGAGGAATATCCAATAAAAGAGATAAGAAAAGGAGGAATGATTTATAAAGAAGAACTTGTTATTGGAATGTTAATTTTTAGATTTTGGAACTTTGGCTGTTTTTTGTTTTTTGTATGTTTGTTTTAAATTTGTATGTCTAAAATATTCAATAAAGTTTTTAAAATTAAAAAAAAAAGGAATATACGGTAAATTATTTAGAGATCCAGCTCGAGATATTCTGACCTTGCACAATACTGCATACTTAAAAAGGTAAAGGGACCCCTGACCATTAGGTCCAGTCGTGTCTGACTCTGGGGTTGCGGCACTCTGAGGAAGGTGGTGTCTGAGGGAATCAGACCAAGAAGCATGCAGACAGAACCACAGCATTTGTGTTACAAAGATCAAATAGACCCAGATCCAGTGTAAGTAACAAATTTATTGTTGTCACTTGGAGGGTAGAAAAGTTCTCCACATAACACACACAACCCAACATGTTAAATAGAATCATTTCAATACTTCACCCGCTCCCCGTCAGGTTGCCCACCCCCCTGCTGGACATTTATCAACTGCTAATGAAAAGCAGTATACAGCCACTTTTGGGCTAGCATTTCCAACTCCAGATCACATTCCAAATCTAGAGTTCAAATAGTTTAAACAAAAGTTCAAAGTCCAATATTTACAGCATCAACACCTAGGAAACTCAGGTCTACAATTCATCCTTAGCTCCTCCTGCTGCTTCTTCCTCGGTAGGGGGTGGGCCTGCGCTACCATACAACTTGCCCACAAATGGTTGCACCACCTCTTCCAGTTCCTTCTTTTGGGCTTTGAATTCCTCGATGTCACTATCTTGGTGACTCTCTAGCCACTCAATCTTTTCCTCTACAGCCTTCTCTATTGTTTCTTTGTCTTCAGATGACAACTTGCCACCGAGCTTCTCCTTATCTCCAATCTGGTTTTTCAGTGAATAGGCATAACTTTCCAGCTCATTCCTAGCATCAATCCGCTCTTTCAGCTTTTTGTCTTCCTCAGCAAACTTCTCTGCATCAGTGACCATCCTCTCAATTTCTTCTGGAGTAAGACGATTCTGGTCATTGGTGATGGTGATCTTATTTTTGTTGCCTGTGCCCTTGTCCTCAGCCGTAACACGAAGGATTCCGTTCACATCTATTTCAAAGGTAACTTCAATCTGAGGGACGCCACGGGGAGCAGGAGGGATTCCAGTCAGATCGAAAGTTCCCAAGAGATGATTATCCTTTGTAAGAGGACGTTCTCCTACGGGGGGGAAATTTCATTTCACATGAAATCACTCAGATTATACTCTGGTAATCATGCAAGTACAAGATTATCGGTTTTTAAAGGCATCTCACTTGTGTTTCTATTAATCAACAGCTAGTGATACTCAAAGCATGTTAAGGAACCTCACAAATGTAGGAATATGCATTGCAAAATTAAGCCGTGTTTTATTCACCTTTTACTCTTTAATGCCCAGAAGACAAAATACTCTAAAAGTTTCCAAGCCAAATGATGTTGGTCAGCCACTTACCTTCATAAACCTTAATTGTCACAGTTGGCTGGTTATCTGAAGCTGTGGAGAAGATCTGTGATTTCTTGGTGGGGACAACAGTGTTCCTTGGGATAAGTTTGGTCATTACTCCACCAACAGTCTCAATGCCCAAGGTCAGAGGACACACATCAAGCAGCACCAGATCCCCTAATAATAATAATAATAATAATTTATTATTTGTACCCCGCCCATCTGGCTGGGTCTCCCCAGCCACCCTGGGCGGCTTCCAGCAAATATTAAAAAACAAAACATTAAGAATGAAAGGGAGGTTTTAAGGGATGAAGCATCACCATAATTTATCTAGCTGTAGTGACAAACTTGACAGCCAGCAAAGACAAAGATCTTCCATTCCAAACAGTTATGAGGCTGACTGGAAGCTTTTCACTTGTAAAGGCTACTCTGCCCAACACCTCATGCAGCATTTAAGTCAATCAGACTTACCAGTATCTTGATCCCCAGAGAGTACGCCAGCCTGCACAGCAGCACCATAAGCTACAGCTTCATCAGGATTGATTCCACGAGAGGGTTCCTTGCCATTGAAAAATTCTTTCACAAGCTGCTGTATCTTGGGGATGCGAGTAGAGCCACCAACAAGCACAATTTCATCAATGTCAGACTTCTTTAGGTCTGCATCCTCTAGGACTTTCTGGACAGGTTTCATGGTGGAACGGAAGAGATCCTACAAGCAGAATTTAAAATCACTTAATTGATGTGGAAAGGCAATCACAGAACAAGGCCACAAAATGATACAGTCACCAAATTATCAGATACATCCAGCCCCCAAGATGCCCATGTGTGGTGCTATTTGAGATCAGATGGGCCTACTCTTAGCATCCCATTTGTCTTTAACAGGAGAATCCACAAAGATCAGTCATTGCTATATTTTAGAGGACAAGCAATTTTGACTCAAGCCATTAGGGAACCAATTTATTCTCTGCTGTTGGTGCAGTTTGACCAGCATAGTGTCTTAGGAGTGGGATAACGTTTCACACAGGAGGGAACCACCTTATTTTTCCCATGACACGCATGTACTACATGTTATTATGTTACTATAATCTTACTTCTCTCCCAATTTTATGTTTTGTGTACACCAATTGCTCCAAATAGTAGAGCCATTTTATTAGAAACAACCTATTTTAAAATTCAAGATACCTACCATGTTCAGTTCTTCAAATTTTGCTCTTGTCAAGGTTTCAGAGAAGTCTTCTCCTTCAAAGAAGGATTCAATCTCAATTCTAGATTGGTGTTGAGAAGAAAGCGCTCTTTTGGCCTTTTCAACTTCTCGACGAAGCTTCTGAACAGCTCTGTTGTCCTTCCGAACATCCTTTCCAGTTTTCTTCTTGTAGAGCTTGATGAAGTGTTCCATTACACGCTGGTCAAAGTCTTCCCCACCCAGGTGAGTGTCTCCATTGGTTGCCACAACTTCAAAGACACCATTATCAATTGTGAGGAGGGAGACATCAAAAGTTCCACCACCCAAGTCAAAGACAAGGATGTTCTTCTCGCCCTCCCTCTTGTCTAGGCCATAAGCAATAGCAGCAGCAGTCCTATAAGAAAGAGCAACTCGTTAGTTTGGAAAATGTGAGAAAGGTAAATGTGAGAAAAGCCCACGCAAACCCCAAATACTGGCAGAAGACCATTAAAACCCTACTTACGGCTCATTGATTATTCTCATGACATTCAGCCCTGCAATAGTACCAGCATCCTTTGTAGCCTGACGCTGGGCATCGTTGAAGTAAGCTGGCACAGTAACAACAGCATGGGTGACCTGGAGAAGAATGAGAATAATTCTGATTGCTGTTTCCAAATTCCAAATACAGCCTTTTTTGGGGAGGGGGGAGGCAGCCCAATTGTCTAGAATGCATCTTTCAAGACTACTTAGAGGAGTGGACTGCCTGTCGCCCTCTAGATGCTGCTGGGCTCTCATTAGCCCGATCCAGCATTGTCAACTTTCAGGGATATTGGAAATTGAAATTCAAACACATCCAGAAGGCTACAGATTGGCCTTCTCAGCTTGAACAATTGCACTTACACTTACACTTACACACACACACACCCATTTTATGTCCTGGGGAAGCAAGAAGGCATGGACTCCTCATGTACAAGCAGCCAGGCCTGTTAGGAGGCATCAAAGCACTTGCATTGCATGCAGAATACTACATGTTCAATCCAGTTTAGAATGATCTCTAGATCAGAAAGGCATCTGAGATCTGCTGCTAACTAGAGTAAGCAGTAAAGGATTAGACCAACCACTGGCCAGTCTCCATACATGGTACATTCACGAAGGCTCCCCTCAGTGCCTATTCTTTTTGCTTGTGTGCTTCAGCTGAAACATCATCTTACCTTCTTTCCCAAGTAGGCCTCAGCAGTCTCCTTCATTTTAGTCAGAACCATTGCTGAAATTTCTTCTGGAGCAAAGGTCTTCATTTGCCCACCTCCAATATCAACCTGAATATGGGGCTTGGACTTCTTTTCAATGACCTGTAAAGACAGGTACAAGTGGACATGGTTACAAACAAAAAGCAGCATATCTACAATATTAATATTGTGGTGGTCTTAAAGAGGTTCCGTTGAGGAAGCGGCAGGACCAAACAACCCGCCCATCAGGTTGCCAGATGCAGAATAACTCATGTTTGGATGCTGGCATCTTGAGCAGTGAAAGCAGAGCCATAAGTTGTGTGGACTGGAGGAACACTTCATACATATCTTAGTAACCTAGTGTCTCTAGGACAGTGCTAGGGTTGGAGACAGGCTGGGTTCAAATTTCACACCAAAAGGTGTTCAACGTACTTTATATATACTGCAACATAAAAGGCACAAAATGAGTACCTATATACTCGAGTATAAGCTGACCCGAATATAAGCCGAGGCACCCAATTTTACCATAAAAAACCTGGGAAAGCTTCATAGGAGCCACTGCCTGCCTCACTCGAGTATAAGCCGAGGGCGGCTTTTTCAGCACAAAAAATGTGCTGAAAAACTAGGCTTATACTTGAGTATATAGGGTACCTTAAAAGGTAGGTATTTTATATCCTGCTGCACAGAAGGATCATTCCATGTTCTACCAATGAGGCGCTTGGCATCAAATACAGTATTCTCAGGGTTTGAAGTCAGCTGGTTCTTTGCTGCATCACCTATAAGACGTTCCCCCTCTGGTGTGAAGGCCACATAGGAGGGTGTGATTCTGTTACCCTGGTCATTAGCAATTATCTCCACACGCCCATTCTTCAACACACCAACACTGTAAAAGAGAATGGAAGTTACTTTTTAAAATATCTGTATTATTTAAAGCCTTCTGGGTGGTTCACAAAATATAATGCACCTAAAATAAAGGTAAATGTAAAGGGAACCCTGACCATTAGGTCCAGTCGTGACCGACTCTGGGGTTGCGGCGCTCATCTCGCATTATTGGCCGAGGGAGCCAGCGTACAGCTTCCAGGTCATGTGGCCAGCATGACTAAGCCGCTTCTGGCGAACCAGAGCAGTGCACAGAAACGCCGTTTACCTTCCTGCTGCAGCGGTACCTATTTATCTACTTGCACTTTTGACGTGCTTTCGAACTGCTAGGTTGGCAGGAGCAGGGAACAAGCAACAGGAGCTCACCCCGTCGTGGATATTCAAACTGCCGACCTTCTGATCGGCAAGCCCTAGGCTCTGTGGTTTAACCCACAGCGCCACCTAAAATACAGTACATTAAAATGCATTAACACAACCAAGGAAAAATGAACACCAACATTAAAAAAAAGGAATTGACATAAAACCAACACCAAACAGGATAAAATCAAGCACATCAAGCCAAAAATCTGATCCCTATGAAGAGGTGCAGCAAGCAAGTTAGTTGTATCCTCTGGGCTAAACAGGTTAATACTAATGTTTCTGGCCAGTGCTCAAGCTTTTAGTTGCAAGACTACACTGAACCAAAATAGTTTGAGTTGAATAGCTATTGTATTGTTACTCCCCTGACTTGTACCAAGTGCATTAAAATAATAAAAGGTAAAGGGACCCCTGACCATTAGGTCCAGTTGTGACTGACACTGGGGTTGCGGCGCTCATCTCGCTTAATTGGCCGAGGGAGCCGGCGTACAGCTTCCAGGTCATGTGGCCAGCATGACTAAGTCGTTTCTGGTGAACCAGAGCAGCTCACGGAAACGCCGTTTACCTTCCCGCTGCAGCGGTACCTATTAATCTACTTGCACTTTGACGTGCTTTCGAACTGCTAGGTTGGCAGGAGCAGGGACCAAGCAACGGGAGTTCACCGCGCCACGGGGATTCACACCGCCGACCTTCTGATCGGTAAGCCCTAGGCTCTGTGGTTTAACCCACAGCGCCACCCGCGTCCCATTATTAAAATGCCGTTTCTCCTAAAATAAGACATAGCCATAAAATAAGCCATAGCAGGATTTCTACGCATTTGTGAAATATAAGGCATACCCCCAAAATAAGACATACCGGTAGTGACGCGGCGCCTCTCCCTTAAGACGGCCTGGATAGGTGTGGCTATGCAGCGTACCGACATGGAGCGGTTAAAATAAGACATCCCCCGAAAATAAGCCATATTGTGTTTTTTTGAGGGGAGAAAATATAAGACGGTGTCTTATTTTAGGAGAAACACAGTAGTAGTACAGTACAATTCGTTTGCATACACTAGTGCAGACTCACGGTTCACAACACTGCATCAGGTCTTGGCCATATTTTGGTGCAGTGGCCATAAGCTATTCAAGACACCCAGAAGCCAGTCAATCAAATAGGCACCCTTCTTCTACTTACCAGGAATATGTGGTTCCCAGATCAATGCCAACCACAGTCCCCACATCTTCCTTTTTGTCGTCATCATCATCAGCAAATACACTGCCAATGAGCAACAGACAGACAAGCGCATACTTCATTCTGCCCTTGTACCAAGTATTCACAATCAGAGAGAAAAAAACCCCTGTAATAAATAAAATCAATCATCAGTGGCAATACTATGAGCAAAAGGACAATACCATGATGCCCGTTTAACGGAAATGGGGGCAGATTTACAGAGTAAGTATTACTGGTCCCACACATCCTTAGCAAAGGCTGGGAGGGCCAACCAGGGCTAGAAGCTACAAAGACCCACAGCCTGAAAACATGCAGGCAGCTCAAATAAAACACCCCACCCCAAATCCTATACAAAGGAGGCCCAGGAAACTTTTCTGTTCAAGGAAAAGGCAGCAAAGGGGTTAAGAAAATATGTAGCTGTCCTGATACTTAAACATGAATGTGAACCCACACACTCTGCTAAATTCTACAGATATCCATTGAGAAAAATCACGTGGAAAAGGCAGTATGTAAAAGCTGCAAAACCTAACACATCAAAAAAAGGCTACCAACCTCTTAACTTTAGTTCAGACAATCCCAACATTAAAGGCAAAGAGTAAGTTGGTAATCCAGTGCCTGCTCCCCTCCCCCATTTTTTTTGGTACAGTATATGGAGTCACTGTAAAACAAGTAGCCTCAAATCAAATAATTAACATTGTTCACTGCAACCACAGTTGTTTTGCCTTCACCATTCTCATAAGGAAACCATCATAAAAAGTGGGAGAAGGGAGTAGTCGCTGTCCCCATCACCAGAAACCCAGCCATTACAATTTACACCAAACCGGTAGAGGTTATCAATGTACAAAACCAACATCATATAGAGACATCTAGCAAGTTCTGCTTTTTGCATAAATCCCCTCTCCCCGTTAAGGAGCAAGAGGGAACGAAAAAGAATACCCCACACAAACATCTGTTCCTATTCTGCGATATAAACCCCTTTTATTCATTCATGCATGCCAAATACTGTAATCATTGCAATCGCCACACCGCTACCACCAAGGGGGAATATGGATCTGGCAGGAAATGGGAATAAAAATGGCGCGCGTTTGGACCGTGAGCCGCAATAGGATTTTTCTCAATGGGAATCTGGATAAATGAGAACGAAGTGGCATTATGAGGGCAAGGGGTCCCCACAAGGCCCGATAGATTTGGAGAAGCCGCCCTCCCCATCTCGTTAGGCCCCGGCCCCCGCCTCCTCCTCCGCTCAAGCACTACGCCACCCCGAGCCTTACCTGTATTAGATAACAGGACCTCGCGGTCGCCTCACACACTATCCGACGAACGGAACAATCTGAATTGTAATTTTCTCACTCAAAGCTCACCCGTCTGGCCCAGATGTCCCCCTCGGCTCTTATATACCTTCCCGTGGCCTTGCGTAGAGTCCCACTATTGGCCCATTTTCTCTCGCTGGAGCCTTCCGATTGGTCGCTTGCCACCAAGCTGGCCGGAGCCGATAGGTCCGCTCCGTCCGTGACGTTAGGCCCTCGTCACGCACCGCTCCGCCGGCCTTGGTTGTGTCGCTTTCCTTCCCCTCCCCTTCTCTTTCCTCTGGGCCATCCTCGAGCCTCATTGGGCCGTCCTACCGGTGTCGCGGTCCAATCAAGGGCTGCTGCATGAGCCAAGCGGAGCGAGCTCATTGGCTGGAATTGGGCGTCATGTTGACAAATCTCTAGGCAGGGGGGGTTGGCTCTTTCTGGAAGTTTCTATGGTTACGAGGTCTAGCAGTCTGTTATAGGCGGGGGCAGAAAAAGTAACGTTGTTGCTGCGACTATGGCTGCCACAATGTCTCCGTAGGCAGTACTGAAGGCTGCTTTGCACTGGTTAAAGTGTCAAACTAGGGCTGGGGGAGATGCCGGCTGGTATATTCTGTAGGCCACGCAGCTCACTGGCTGAGGATAGACCCGTCATTCTTCTTCAGACTAGCCTCCCTCACAGGGTTATTGTGAGAGTAAAACGTTGAAACCTCGTTTTCCTCCCTTGAGTTTCCCAGACAAACTATGGGTGGTATCCAATAATAATAATAATAATAATAATAAATTTTTATTTATACCCCGCCCTCCCCAGCCAAGACTGGGCTCAGGGCGGCTAACAACAAATATAAAAACAGTTGATTAAAATACAGCTTAAAAACAGAATTAAAAACAACATTAACGTGCAGCCTCATTTCAGTAGAACTCAAATCAAAACTATTTGGGGGAAAATGCCAGGAAAGTCCCCAAATAGGAGTTCCATCTCAGGAGGAAAAAAGGAAAAGGGGGGAGGGGATCAAATTGATTTCAAGCCAAAGGCCAAGTGGAACAGCTCTGTCTTACAGGCCCTGCGGAAAGAAATCAGATCCTGCAGGGCCCTGGTCTCATGAGACAGGGCGTCCCACCAGGTCGGAGCCAGTGTTGAGAAGGCCCTGGCTCTGGTTGAGGCTAAGCTAACCTCCTTAGGGCCCGGGACCTCTAAGGTGTTGCTATTTATGGACCTTAAGGTCCTCCGTGGGGCATACCAGGAGAGGCAGTGCTAAAGAACTCAGGCTTGCTAGAGAGGTTAAAAGCAATAAAAAGGGTTTTTATGGGTATGTCCGTAGCAAAAGGAAGAGCAAGGAAACAGTGGGGTCACTTAGAGGAGAAGAAGGTGAAATGCGAACAGGGGACGCAGAAAGGGCAGAACTCCTCAATACCTTCTTTGCCTCAGTCTTCTCCAAAAAAGAAAACAATGCCCGACCTGAAGAATATGGAGCAGATGATTCAGCAGGGGAAACACTGCCCAGAATAAGTAAGGAGGTAGTACAAGAACACTTGGTTAGTTTAGATGTATTCAAGTCTCCAGGGCCAGATGAACTACATCCAAGAGTATTAAAAGAACTGGCAGAGGTGATTTCAGAACCACTGGCAGTAATCTTTGAGAATTCCTGGAGAACAGGCAATGTCCCAGCAGACTGGAGGAGGGCAAATGTTGTCCCTATTTTCAAAAAGGGGGAAAGAGAGGACCCAAACAATTACCGCCCAGTCAGCCTGACATCAATACCAGGAAAGATTCTAGAGCAGATCATTAAGCAAACGGTCTGTGAGCACCTAGAAAGGAACGCTGTGATCACTAAAAGTCAGCATGGGTTTCTGAAAAACAAGTCATGTCAGACTAATCTGATCTCATTTTTTGACAGAATTACAAGCGTGGTAGACGAAGGGAACACTGTGGATGTAGCCTATCTTGATTTCAGCAAGGCTTTTGACAAGGTGCCCCACGATATTCTTCTAAAGAAGCTGGTAAAATGCGGGCTAGACAATGCTACCATTCAGTGGATTTGTAACTGGCTGACTGACCGAACCCAAAGGGTGCTCATCAATGACTCCTCTTCATCCTGGAGAGAAGTGAAAAATTGTATAAAATAGAAAAGGAGGACAATGAAAAGATGAAATAATTTTTGGAAATGAGAGGATAGCAGAAAATTCCCATTGACAAGAAGACCCTACTCAACGATCCAATAACGAGACAGGAAGTTGAATCGGCTATTGGACAAATGGAAATAGGCAAGGCCCCAGGCCCGGATGGTCTAATGGCAAAGCACTATAAAACTTTAAATGATTGGTTAATTCAAACCCTAATGGATGTTTGTAACAAGATTTTAAGGGGGGGCAAGCACCCGATACCTGGAAATAAGCTTTTACCGTGTTTCCCCTTTTTTAAGACACCGTCTTATAACTTTTTTTTCTCCAAAAAACACAGGGTGGCTTATTTTAAGGGGGTGTCTTGTTTTTATTGTGTCATTATGGGTTTTTTTTTACTGTTGGGAATAAAAAAATTATTTCAGTAAGGCAAAAGCACAACATCCAAAAGAAGAAAAAAACGGGGGGTAATAAAGGGGTTCTTTCTTACTGGTACCGGTACCTCCTTGCTTCTTGCTCCCTCAGTCTCTGCTCAGTCGTCGTCTCTTGCAGTCGTCTCTTTTCCCCCCTCACCTCCTGCTCTCTGGCTCCCGGCATGCCAAGAGAGTCAGGAAGAGGCGTTTCCCCCCCCCACACACACACACACTCTTTTCCCTTCGCACCTCTCGTTGGTTTGCTGGCTCCCAGCATGTCAGCTGCAAGGAGGAGGCATTTTACACACACACATACACACACACACACACACACACACACACATCCAACCTGCCTGCGCGCTGAGCAGGGGCTGTAGAACTCAGCGAGAGGCACGTTTCCCCCCCGCGCTTCTCGCTGGTTTGCTGGCAACCCAGCACGTCAGCTGCAAGGAGGAGGCATTTTACACACACACACACACACACACACACACACATCCAACTTGTGCGCTGAGCAGGGGCTGTAGAACTCAGTAAGAGGCACGTTTTCCCCCCGCGCTTCTCGCTAGTTTGCTGGCAACCCAGCATGTCAGCTGCAAGGAGAGGCAGGAGGAGGCATTTTACACACACACACACACACACACATCCAACCTGCGCGCTGAGCAGGGGCTGTAGAACTCAGCGAGAGGCACGTTTTTCCCCTGCGCTTCTCGCTGGTTTGCTGGCAACCCAGCACGTCAGCTGCAAGGAGAGGCAGGAGGAGGCATTTTACACACACACACACACACACACACACACACACACACACACACACACATCCAACCTGCGCGCTGAGCAGGGGCTGTAGAACTCAGCGAGAGGCGTGTTTCCCCCATTCCTCTCGCTGGCTCCCTGCACACGCAGGAAGGGCTGAGGAGGCGACGGGAACAATGGCGGCACCATTGGCGGCGGCGGGAACAATGGCGGCTTACTTTCGGGGTACGTCTTACTTCTCTGACTTCTAGAAAAACCCTGCCATGGCTTACTTTATGGCTACGTATTAAAAAAGGGGAAACACGGTATTACTTTGATTCCAAAACCGGATACGGACCGACAACAAGTTAAGAATTACAGACCAATTTCCTTGTTAAATGTGGATTACAAAATTTTTGCCAATATTTTGGCAAGAAGACTGAAGAGGGTTCTGAGTGAGTATATAGGTAAAGACCAGGCAGGTTTTTTACCTGGGAGACATATGAAAGATAATGTGAGGAACATTGTTGATATTTTAGAACTGTTGGAGGCAAAGAATAATTGTAAAGCTATTTTGATGTTTGTTGATGCAGAGAAAGCTTTTGACAATGTTTCTTGGAGTTTTATGAAGCAAAACTTGGATAAGATGGAGGTCGGTCAAAACTTTTTAAATGCTATGGAAGCAATTTATTCAGAACAAAAAGCAAAACTTAATGTGAGTAATGTGTTATCTGATGAACTTAAAATAGAAGAAGGAACCAGGCAAGGGTGCCCACTTTCCCCCCTCTTATTTATCTCGGTCCTAGAGGTTTTGCTGAATATGTTAAGACAGAATGAGGAAGCCAAAGGTGTCATGGTAGGGTCAAAATAGTATAAATTGAAAGCCTTAGCGGATGACTTAGTGCTGACATTACAGGATCCAGAATCCAGTGCACATAAAGCACTGGATTCAATAAATGATTTTGGACAATTTGCAGGTTTTAAATTGAACAAGAGTAAAACCAAAGTGTTAGGAAAAAACCTCACGGCTGAAGAGATCACTAGATTAGAAGAGAGTACCGGTTTAACGTTTGTTAAAAAGATGAAGTACCTTGGTGTGAATATGATGGTTAAAAATTTGAATTTATATAAGGATAATTATGTAAAATTGTGGAATGAAATCAAGAGAGATATTGATATTTGGTCAAATCTGAAGTTGTCACTTATGGGACGGAGATCAGTGGTTAAGATGAATGTACTGCCAAAAATGTTACTTTTATTCCAAGTTATACCTATTGTTGATAATGTGAAATGGTTTAAGGAGTGGCAGAAAATGTTATCAAAATTCATATGGCAGGGGAAGAAACCAAGAATTAAATATAAAATTTTAACAGATGCAAAGGAAAGGGGGGGGGGCTTATCTCTGCCAGATCTAAAAATCTATTTTGAAGCTGCTGCTCTTTGTTTGGTCAGAAAATCATTGTATAATGTCTGGATGAGATACAAAGATTTGTTAGAAAGAAAAACACCTAGGTGGATTTCAGCATTAGAGGCAAAGGTGCATAAAAGTCCAAATATGGATATTAAATGGTTGAAATATAGTGATATCTTAATGGAAGTTGATAATAAATTTAAGTTGAAAACTTATGACCAACTTAAAGATAAATTGAATGATTGGTTGCAATATAATCAGATTAACAAAGTATTTAAAATGGACAAGAAAAACTTTGGTTTCCATTCAGAAAAATCCAAACTGGAAACAGAATTGTTAGATACAAAAGTGAAAAATATTTCCAAAATGTATAACTTATTGCTGGAATTAAAGGTAGATAGCCGTGTTGGTCTGTCATAGTCAAAACAAAATAAAACAAAAAAAATCCTTCCAGTAGCACCTTAGAGACCAACTAAGGTGTATCTGAAGAAGTGTGCATGCACACGAAAGCTCATACCAAGAACAAACTTAGTTGGTCTGGTGTATCTGAAGAAGTGTGCATGCACACGAAAGCTCATGCCAAGAACAAACTTAGTTGGTCTGGTGTATCTGAAGAAGTGTGCATGCACACGAAAGCTCATACCAAGAACAAACTTAGTTGGTCTCTAAGGTGCTACTGGAAGGATTTTTTTTGTTTTATTTTATTGTTGGAATGGCATACAAAGGATTAACAAGTGAAATTGGTTATGATAGAGTGGGCCAAGGATGTGGGGCACAATATTATGTTAGATGATTGGGAGAAATTGTGGAAGAAAGGTATTAAATTTACTGCATGTACTGTATTGAAGGAAAATGTTATGAAGATGATGTATAGATGGTATTTGACACCGGTAAAACTGACAAAAATGTATCATACATAACAAATGTTGGAAATGTAGGGAAAAAGAAGAGACCTTTCATATGTGCAGGGCTGGCGCGTCCATTTAGGTGAACTAGGCAATTGCCTAGGGCGCCAAAATGGAGGGGACGCTGGCCAGCCTGCCCCCCGCCCCCCCTGCCGCCGCCCGGTGCCGCCCCAAACAGCAGCGGAGCAAGCAGGTTGGGGTGAAAACCGCGGCGGCGAGGGCGCCAAAATGGAGGGGGCGCTGGCCAGCCTGCCCCCCGCCACCCGCCGCCGCCCCAACCAGCGGCGGAGCAAGCAAACCGCGGCAGTGGGAGGCGCCCGGCCGGCCAGGGGGCGGGGCACCGCTCCGCAACGTGTGTCATACGCAATGACGTCACGTGGCCCGCCCCCTCGTCTAGGGCACCAAAATTGCCAGCACCGGTCCTGCATATGTGGTGGACGTGCCCCAAGATTAAGGACTTATGGAAAAAAAGTGCTAAAATACACTTTTATCAAAAAACCAGAAGCCTTATTGTTGGGAATAGTAGGACCATGATTTTTTTTAAAGGGGGGGAAAGGATGGGGAGGACCAAAGAAAGCATAGCAAAATGCTCCAGTTAGTTAATAATAAAAAAAAAAGTTCTGTCATTATAATTTATTGTCCATCTTTCCACCCCATAGGCCCCAGGGCGGGCGAGTATAACATCAAAACACGCAGAACACTAAAATAGTAGCACAATGTGAAATCACAGCATCCCCCCATCCTAAATATGGTACAGCCCCCTCTAACAAACCCCTTATTTATAGCATGTGTTTTAATTCTATTAAAATTTAGCTGTTATATATACAGATAATTTAAATTCTGTTATTGTTTAATTGTTTCCCTCCCCAATGTTTTTAGCTGTTCATGTTTTAACTACAGGTAGGCAGCCGTGTTGGTTTGCTGTAGTTGAAACAAAATAATTTTTTTTAAAAATCCTTCCAGTAGCAGAGACCAACTAAGTTTGTTCTTGGTATGAGCTTTCGTGTGCATGCACACTTCTTCAGATACCTGTTTTAACTGTAAGTCGCCTCGAGTCCCTTTCAGGGAGAAAAGCGGAGTACGTATAAATGAATGAAACAATGAATGAAAGTAGTAACAACTCCGGAGGACGACAGCACCTCACTTAACAGTTTCCCCGCCTTCGGGGCGTGGCGTCCCTCCCCTTCTCCTTTGAGTGACTGCACTTGCAAAGCATCAACGCCCTTGCTGCAGCTTCCGCCGCCACTGCCACCTGCTGGCTCTCCCAGGACTACAGTATTTTTCCCCGCCACTCCAGGGCGCTCCCCTCTATCCCGCATGCGCAGTCTCTGGCTCGGGAAGCGAGAGGGAGAGGGTGTGGCGGCGGGCCGCCGCCGCCGCCCCGGCCCTGGCCCTGGCCCTGGCCCTGCTGGAAGGAGCTCGCGCGAGGCGGCGGGTCCGGAGAGACCGAGGAGGAGGCGGCGGCGGCGGCGGCCTCGCTTCACAGGTTGGTCCCCTTAGGCGGGGTAAGGCCCGTACCAGGCCGTCCCCCGTCCTCTCAGTAGTCCTGTCTCCTCTCTCGCCCTCGCGCCGCCAGGCCCTGCCGTGAGGGGGCTGCCCGAGGTGGGGGCTGGTGGAGTTGGGGGGTGGGGATGAGAGGCGCACAATGGGTGCAGAGTCCGGCCTGAGCAAAAGAAGGGGCGGGCCTGGTCTAGCTTACAACCGTCTGCGACGGCGGCAGCAGCCCACCCCGCCCCGCTTTATCTCAGCCTTATACCGAGCCCAACTAGCTCAGTGTTGTCTACACTGGCTGGCAGTAGCTCTGCGGGGTTTGGGAGACGCCGCTGGGGGTTGAACCCGGGACCTTCTGCACGCGGGGCGGGTGCTCTGCCACGGGACTGGGTAAAAGTCGGATCTACACGGATCCTTATGAATTCATATGATTTTTTCATTCAAATTAAATAAAACCACCATGATACTGTAGAACGTGACTTAGTCTGTAGGCAGCAACAAAAAAATCATGCATCCACTGTTTCGTGGGGCCGCAGTGGCGCAAAAACGTGGTTCTGAAGCATGGATCCTCATGGATCCTCATGATTTCTGCACAAGATCAGCCCGAACTCACCATCAGATCAAACATCATGACCATGGACACAGATTTCACCATAAAATTCATGGATCCACCGCTTCCTGGAGACACCGTGGCCTAAAAACGTGGTTCAGAAGCACGGATCCTCACGGATCCTCACCCTTTTTGCGCTGGGCCACACCATACTCACCGGCAAATCACACAGCATAGCCAGGGGCACAGCCTGCACACACAAAAAATGGCTCCACTAGTTCCTGGCGACACCACGGCCAAAAACGTGGTTCAGAAGCACGGATCCTCATGGATCCTCTCCCTTTTTGCACTGGGCCACCCAGAAGTCACCGCCAAATCTCACATCATAGCCAGGGGCACAGCACGCACCAAAAAAAAGCGGCTTCACCGCTTCCTGGCGACACCACGGCCCAAAAACGTGGTTCAGAAGCACGGATCCTCACCCTTTTGGCATTGGGCCACACCAGACTCACCATCAAATCACACAGCATAGCCAGGGGCACAGCATGCACCACAAACATCTCAGATCCACCGCTTCCTGGCGACACCACGGCCCAAAAACGTGGTTTTCAAGCACGGATCCTCACGCTTTTTGCATTGGGTCACACCAAACTGACCGTCAAATCACACATCATAGCCAGGGGCACAGCATGCACCACAAACATCTCAGATACACCGCTTCCTGGAGGCACCACAGCCCCAAAACGTGGTTTTCAAGCACGGATCCTCACGAATCCTCACGCTTTTTGCATTGGGCCACACCAGACTGACCGTCAAATCACACATCATAGCCAGGGGCACAGCATGCACTACAAACATTTCAGATCCAACCCTTCCTGGCGACACCATGGCCCCAAAACATGGTTTTCAAGCACGGATCCTCACGGACTTTCTTCACTGCCTCTATTGAATCTGCAGAAAACAGCGGCAGGAGACTCTTTCAGATGGTTCACAGTTTAAGGGAACCACCTTTACCATTGGGGCCTTGTAAAGACCCCAAGATCTCCTGCGATGATTTTGCAAAGTTTTTTGCAGATAAAGTCATTCGGATTTGGAAGGGAGGTAGACACCACGGTGGGAGCAGGGCTGAGGCAGGAGAGTGCTAGAGCCCTGTCTGGTCAAGTTGCATGGAATCAATTTCAATCCGTTACCCCCGAGGATGTGGACAGGCTGCTTGGACGCGTTAAACCAAACACCTGTCTCCTTGATCCTTGCCCATCCTGGCTAATAAAAGCTAGCCGGGAAGGGCTGGGCGATGGGCTCCACGGGGTGGTGAATGCTTCCCTCTGTGAGGGAGCATTCCCAGACCCGCTTAAAGAGGCGGTCATTGAACCGCGTCTTAAAAAAAAAATCTTTAGAGCCAGCCAGTATGACCAACCATCGGCCAGTCTCAAATCTTCCATTCTTGGGCAAGGTGATTAAGCGGGTGGTTGCTGAACAACTCCAAGCACGCCTGGAGGATGCAGACCATTTGGATCCCTTCCAATCAGGATTCAGGCCTCATCATGGGACTGAAACTGCCTTGGTCACGCTGGTTGGTGATCTCCGGTGGGCTAGGGACATAGGTGTAAGCTGTTTCCTAGTTCTGCTGGATCTCTCAGCGGCTGTTGATACTATCAATCATAACATCCTTCTGGACCGTCTGGAGGGGCTGGGAGCTGAGGGCATTGTTATACAGTGGTTCTGCTCCTTCCTCCTGGGCCGTGTCTAGAAAGTGGTGGTGGGGGATGAGTGTTCAGACCCCTGGGCCCTCACTTGTGGGGTGCCTCAGGGTTCTATCCTCTCCCCCATGCTTTTTAACATCTATATGCAGCCGCTGGGAGAGATCATCAGGGGGTTTGGGCTGGGTGTCCATCAATATGCAGATGATACCCAGCTCTACCTCTCTTTCAAATCATAACCAGTGAAAAGGTCCTGTGTGCGTGTCTGGTGGTGGTTAGAGGATGGGTGGTGGCTAACAAATTGAGGTTGGATCCTGACAAGACAGAAGTACTGTTCTTGGGGGACAGGGGGCGGGCTGGGGTGGAGGACTCCCTGGTCCTGAATGGAGTAACTGTGCCCCTGAAGGACCAGGTGCGCAGCCTGGGAGTCATTTTGGACTCACAGCTGTCCATGGAGGCGCAGGTCAATTATGTATACAGGGCAGCTGTCTACCAGCTCCATCTGGTAAGCAAGGTAAAATACAAAACCGTGAACGATAAGAGATAATAAACTACAATGAAACAATTATGTCAAATATATATATATGTAAATCTCTCCTCAAAGGCAAACGCCTACTTCTGTTTCAAAAGGTCAGAGTTCTGGTGTAAAGTGCAATACAAGGTAATAAAGATGGTTGTGCAAAGTTCCAACATGGAGTCTATCATTACAGTGTGATTAGTACAAGTCCATCAACTGTGCAGGTATGTTTTCCGACGGGTGGCCAGCTTCGTATACTCCCCTTGAAGAAACAGAGTGTGAAACGGGAGTATACGAAGCTGGCCACCCGTCGGAAAACATACCTGCACGGTTGATGGACTTGTACTAATCACACTGTAATGATAGACTCCATATTGGAACTTTGCACAACCATCTTTATTACCTTGTATTGCACTTTACACCAGAACTCTGACCTTTTGAAACAGAAGTAGGCATTTGCCTTTGAGGAGAGATTTACATATATATATATTTGACATAATTGTTTCATTGTAGTTTATTATCTCTTATCGTTCACGGTTTTGTATTTTACCTTTCATATCGTTTACCGTGACGGTCTGTTGTATTTTCTTTGTCCATCTGGTAAGCAGGCTGAGACCCTGCCTGCCTGCAGACTGTCTCACCAGAGTGGTGCATGCTCTAGTTATCTCTCGCTTGGACTACTCCAAAGCGCTCTACGTGGGGCTACCTTTGAAGGTGACTACAACTAATCCAGAATGTGGCAGCTAGACTGGTGACTGGGAGCAGACGCAGAGACCATATAGCACCAGTATTGAAAGACCTACATTGGCTCCCATTACGTTTCTGAGCACAATTCAAAGTGTTGGTGCTGAACTTTAAAGCCCTAAACGGCCTCCGTCCAGTATTCCTGAAGGAGTGTCCTCACCCCCGTCGTTCTGCCCAGACACTGAGGTTCAGCTCTGGATACTGATAGTAATCATTTTTAAAAGGAAGACCATGCTCTGCCTAGATTCTAAACATGGATTGAACCACTCTGTGATCGATGCAATGACATCCTTCTTAGCATATCTGCATGAGATGGATTCAAAATGTCCCTATAGTTTTGCGGACTGTTCATTTTTTTTGCACCAACTGATATACGCAGGCAAGGTAATTCTAGTGACTGCGGTCTTTCACATGTACCATTGCACATCTAATTGCTTCTGATGCCCAAATACAGTTCACACAAAAGGATATGGCTGCCATTAGACCCTGGATTGCTAAAGAAATAATACAGTACAGTGGGAAAACCTATCATGAAGGACGACAAAATATTTTCAACTGGAAATTGCTCCCAAGAAGAGACAAATCTTGAAAGAGAGTCACATTACTGTGTCTAGATCATGCCCAGAGGGATGGAAGGATACACTAACCTATTGCTTAAATATTTTATCTTCCTTGTTTGAAGACCACTGGTCACTACCAGTATGTTTTTTGAAGGAAGGGTGCAGGAGGCCCAGTGGTGACCTATCTATGGTTTACTGTGAAGGAAACTGCAAGGACTGGTACCACTGCTTTTGCATAGGCATTGATTCGAAAGATCTTCAACAGGTTTTCGTGTGTCCAGATTGTCAATCCACTGTGGCCAAATAGATTTTGAAACTGCGAACTGTCATATTCCACAGGTTGGTATAATAGAGCAAAATCCAAACACATAGTTTTCATCATCATGGCAGGGATGGTCCTTTTCCATAGAATTCTTATTCATGGAGTTGGTTTTTATATCCTGCTTTTCTCTACCTTTAAGGAATCTCAAAGCGGCTAAAAATCTCCATTCCCTTCCACCCCCACAACAGACACCTTGTGAGGTAGGTCGGGCTGAGAGAGTTCAGAGAGAAGTGTGACTGGCCCAAGGTCACCCAGCAGACTGCATGTGGAGGAGCGGGGAAGCAAACCAGGCTCTTAACTACTACACCACAGAAACGTACAGTATCTCTTAAAACTCTGCAGCAAGCTGTTCAATTCAGCCTCATAGTGATACTGATTTGCGGAGGGAGGGTTGGTGATGAGCAAGATCTGTTCCCATTTCCCAACACAGAGACCATAGAGCAGTTTCTTTTGGGGGCTGAACCCGCAGAGTGTCTCTGTTCAGAGTTTCTGTGGCAGAAATTGGCCAAGTGCCTTTATAAACATTCAGCTTCTCAAATAGAACCCCATCATGCAACTTTCAGGTGTACGTAGCTGTTGGAGGTGGAGGGCAGAGAAGGTGCTGGTCCTCACTTCCCTCCTCACAGCCCCATTATCAGTTGTCCAATGGATTGAATTTCAGGGCTTTTGTATGTAAAGGGCAAGCTTGTTCTTGTTTAGACTCTTTAAACTTGGGAACAGATATTTGGCTCCATGGCCAAAATGACCAAAAGGGTTAGCTTCTAGAGGACTGGAAAGATGATGGTTGTACCTACTCTCAGCCCTAACTCTGTTGAGTATTTTTTGTAATGAGACTGAGCGTTTGGGGCTGATGCTGTAGCATTCTTGTCTGGGGGCTTGGTGGAAAAACAGAAAAGTGACCCTCACCTAACTCCAATGCCCTTTGACAAGAATGCTGTAGGAAATATTGCTACCGGTAAGCCCAAAGGGAGGCAAGCATTTGCTTCAGTTCACCCTGTTAATGGGAAAGCAAAAGCTACCTGTATGTGTGTGTCTGCTTTCAGGACTGATTTTAGAACCCTCTTACCGTACATCAGGCCACATGGTCACTAAAGGTGGCCCCATCATGCAGACTTGCCTATCCACACAGGGACCACCCTTTTTCTTTTATTCTGATACTGGATTTTAAGTTACACTAACATCTTTTAAAACAGCTGTCAGTATATCACACTGTATTCCACCTGCCTTACAAAGGAACACATGGCTCTCCCCATGTAGTGGGTTAGGTTGAGACTGCTGATCCAAAGTGAACAGTAATTTTTACGGTAATTACAATCCTGCTTTCCCTTGTACCAGCTTACCTTGATTTCGATAAGGACTTTGAAAAGGTCCCCCATGATATTATTGCAAAAAAGCTAGTAAAATGTGGGCTAGACAAAGCTACTGTTTGGTGGATTTGTAATTGATTGACGGACCGAACCCAAAGAGTGCTCATCAGTGGCTCATCTTCATCCTGGAAATAAATGACTAGTGGGGTTCCACAAGGTTCTGTCCTGGGCCTGGTGCCATTCAATTTTCTTATAAATGATTTGGATGATGGAATAGAGGGCATGCTAATCAAATTTGCGGATGATACCAAACTGGGAGGGGTTGCTAATACCCCAGAGGACAGGGTCAGAATTCAAAATGACTTGAATAGCCTAGACAGCTGGGCCCAAACAAAAAAAAATGGAGTTCAATGGGGAGAAATGTAAGGTACTACACCTGGGTAGAAAAAATGAAATGCATCGATGGAGGACACTTGGCTTGACAACAGTACCTGTGAAAGGGATCTGGGAGTCTTAGCCAATGTGATTCTGGGCTGCAATTTGTTTTATGCGTGTAGTGTGGGAGATGAGTGGGAATGTGGATGAGGGAATATTGATTAATATTTCCTATCCCAGCTTATGCTAACAAGCTCCAAACTAGCAGAGTTTCTCATCCCCAATAAAACGCAGCAAAACGTGGCGTTTAAGTTCCTATGAACTTCTAGAACAAGGCAGATCCTGGCATATATTTCCCCTGGTTCCCTCTTAAAAGAAAATACACGACACATAAGCTTATAAAAGTATAAAGGTTTTACTCACAGACTTTCCAGGCTTTTACAAGTCTCAGAAGGCAGGTTAGCTTAGATTAAATGTATTTACATGTGGAGTCTCTCCATAAGGGAGAAGGCTCCATGTGGCCTCTCTTGGCTGGAAGCCAAGAGAGCATCTTCTCTTGAGATGTTGCTTGCTTGAAGATCCGAGGGAAGAGAGAGGAGAATGGCACAGACCTGTGTACTTTCAGGTAAGGCCATTCCCACCTCTGGTCACACAAAAGAAGTTGATCTCAGTCCAGGCACAGGAAACTCTAGCTGGAGGACCAAGACCCCTTTGTGTACACTCTAGGAATGTTGTGATTGACTGCACCAGTGTTATACATCCCACATGTAGATCAGTGCATGCTGACCAACGCACAGTCTTTGCAGTATGGTTCTGTTCCGATGGCATGAATGGTCATTACAAACTGGTAGATCCTATCTGCTGCAGCCTTCATCTGCCTTCACAGCTGTTGTAACATACCGCTTGTTATCATCCGCCTGTTCTGCCGTTGAGGACTTCTTGGATGATTCTTTGTCTAGCTCCTTCCCTTTGACCTTACCACCTTGAGTGACCCTGCTGGGAGTACGAGATTCCCGACGGCTTTGCTCACAAGGGTCATAGGAATGTGCAAGCCCACTCACCACAACAAGGTGATGATCCAGGGAGTGAGAGAACTGAGATAGATTGTGCTGAGCCCTGGTCTCATTAGACAAAGTGTTCCACCAAAAAGGCTCTGGTTCTGGTTGAGGACAGCTGGATGTGTTTTGGGCCAGGGACCACCAGTAGGTTGCTGTTAGATGAGCGTCACACTCTTTGGGGGGTGTATTGGAAGATAATTCCCACAGATAAAAAAGGTCACAGACTGTTTTGGGCTTTAAAGGTTGGCACCAAAACCTTGAACCTGATTCGATACTTCACCTGGAGCCAATCCAGCTGATGAACCACCAACTGAATGTGGGCTCTCCACAAAGTCCCAGTAAGAACTCATGCACCTGCATTTTAGACCATTTGGAGTTTCTAGAGCAGTCTCAAGGGTAGCCCCGCGTATCTTCCTCCCATCCCATCCCATCCCATCCCATTTATACCCCGTCCTCCCTGGCTCAGGCGTAGAGCAAGTTAAGGTAGTCTAGTTTGCAGGTGACTGCCATTTTGGCTACATTTATGACGAGTGCCTCCATAGAGACAGAAGCGTCCAGGATCACACCCAGACTCCTGATGGCGGGTACAGGTGACTATTGCGCACAATCAAGAGCTGGGAGCTGGCAAACCGAACCGAAATCATTCCGGCCGAGCCATTGGACTCCCATCTTTAATGGATTGAGATTCAGCCGACTCCGTTTCCTCCATCCCAGCACACCCACCTAAAAATTGGCCAATAGATCCAGGGTAGCATCTGGCCAGGTCCATGAAGCAGTAGATCCATGATTTTTGTGGTCAGATCTGTGGTTATGTAGAAGATATTTGAGTAAAGGGTGAATTTGGGGTGGCCCAATGCAAAAAGGGCGAGGATCCGTGAGGATCCGCGCTTGAAAACCACGTTTTTGGGCCGCGGTGTCGCCAGAAAGCAGTGGATCCGTGTTTTTTGTGGTGCATGCTGTGCCCCTGGCTATGATGTGTGATTTGACGGTGAGTTTGGTGTGGCCCAATGCAAAAAGCGTGAGGATCTGTGAGGATCCGTGCTTGAAAACCATGTTTTTGGGCTACGGTGTTGCCAGGAAGCGGTGGGTCCGTGTTTTTTGTGGTGCATGCTGTGCCCCTGGCTATGATGTGTGATTTGACGGTCAGTTTGGTGTGGCCCAGTGCAAAAAGGGTGAGGATCCGTGCTTGAGAACAGGGGCGTAGCAACGGGGGGCGGGGGGGCGGGCCGCCCCGGGTTCCACCCCAGAGGGGGGGTGACACTTTAAAAAAAAAACAATTTTTTTTTTAAAAAAACAATTTTTTTTAATTTTTTTTTTTTAAATTTTAACTTCATTGAAAAAAAGAGATAATAGACACACACACAACCCCCCACACCTCACAAAGTGGCACCATCAGAGGGGGGTGGCACTTTTTAATTTTTTTTAATTTTTACCATTTATTATTATTATTTTTTTATTTAACTTTATTGAAAAAAAAGACATAATAGACACACACACACACAACCCCCCACACCTCACAAAGTGGCACCATCAGAGGGGGGTGACACTTTTTAATTTTTTTAAATTTTTTTAAAATTAAAGTGGGGGGGGGGTGACCAAAAAAATTCCGCCCCGGGTACCACCTGGGCTTGCTACGCCTCTGCTTGAGAACTACGTTTTTGGGCCGTGGTGCCGCCAGGAAGCGGTGGATCCATGTTTTTTGTGGTGCAGGCTGTGCCCCTGGCTATGCTGTGTGATTTGCTGGTGACTTCTGGGTGGCCCAATGCAAAAAGGGTGAGGATCCATGAGGATCCGTGCTTCTGAACCACGTTTTTGGGCCGTGGTGTTGCCAGGTAGCGGTGGATCCATGTTTTTTGTGGTGCATTCTGTGCCCATGGTCATGATGTTTGATCTGATGGTGACTTTGGGCTGATCTCATGCAGAAATCATGAGGATCCATGAGGATCCGTGTTTTTAAACCACGTCTTTGCGCTATTGTGGCCGCACGAAACAGTGGGTGCATGATTTTTTTGGTGTTGTCTACAGACTAAGATTATGGTGCTGGAGGAGACTCTTGAGAGTCCCATGGACTGCAAGAAGATCAAACCTATCCATTCTTAAAGAAATCAGCCCTGAGTGCTCACTGGAAGGACAGATCCTGAAGTTGAGGCTCCAGTACTTTGGCCACCTCATGAGAAGAGAAGACTCCCTAGAAAAGACCCTGATGTTGGGAAAGATGGAGGGCACAAGGAGAAGGGGACGACAGAGGACGAGATGGTTGGACAGTGTTCTCGAAGCTACTAGCATGAGTTTGGCCAAACTGCGAGAGGCAGTGGAGGATAGGTGTGCCTGGCGTGTCTTGGTCCATGGGGTCACGAAGAGTCGGACACGACTGAACGACTGAACAACAACAACAGACTAAGATGCGGTCTAAAGTATCATGTTGGTTTTATTTTGTTTGAATATAAAAATCATATGAATTCATGAGGATCCATGCCTCGGATCCATGTTTTTTTGGTGCTGTGGCGCGGCAAAGTGTTGGATCCACGTTTTTTATAGTCCAATCTGTAGGCGTGGCTTCCAGATGTGATCTGACACTGGGTTTATTGGAGTTATTTTTTAAAAAGTGGAGGATCCGTGTAGATCCGGGTTTTACCCTTTCCCCACAAAAATACATAACGTGGTAACAAACAAAAAACTATAACACATACACCGTACACACTAGACATCAATAAAGACCCCACGTAAGGTGTGCGGGGGGGGGTTTGGCCCGTCTCTTAATCCCCCGCCCCCACCTCGTTTCCCCACAAAAAAAACCACGCAGGCTATCCATGGGTCGAGGGTGAAGAAGCACCTCTCAGCCTCCCCATCAGCACCACAGCACGCCCCACCACGGCCGTCCCGATTCCCGATGGAGGCGAAGCAGAAACGCGACAGCCACCCCACAATCTTCTCCCCGCCTCTGAGGGGAGTGAATGAGGCGAGGCGGCGGCGGGGAAGGGAAGGCGAGGCCGGGCCAGGATGATCGCTCGCTCGCTGCCGCCGCCCCTCGGCCTTTCCCTCCTCCTCTCCAGGCCTGAGGTGACCTGAATCGTCTCCTCCTCCTCTCCCTCGGTCTAGGAAGGTGGCCATTGTGGGGAGGGCTCACTCGCCTCGTCTTTCTCTCCACCATCGTCACCACCACCACCGTTGTTGTTGTTCCTTCCAGTAGCACCTTAGAGACCAACTAAGTTTGTTCTTGGTATGAGCTTTCGTGTGCATGCACACTTCTTCAGATACCAGTGTGCATGCACACGAAAGCTCATACCAAGAACAAACTTAGTTGGTCTCTTAAGGTGCTACTGGAAGGAGAGAGAGATATTTTTTTTTACTATGGCAAACCAACACGGCTACCTACCTGTAACTGCAGTTATAAAAGTTACAACAGTGCAACACGTTAAAAACTCGCGCCAACTTTTTAAGAGACTCAACAGTGAGAGGTGCCGAAGAAAAGGGAAGAGCGAAGATTGCCTGATCTCAAAAGGCAGGGAGTTCCTCAAGTGATGGCGCTGCCCGCCCGAAGCGATCAAGTACTAAGCAACTGTGGGAAGTGGGTATGATGTGGCACCTGGAGCACTGCCAGCCAGTTTAGTCAGAGAGCGGCCCTTTTATTGAGACAACCCTCAAACATGGCACACTGAAGTGTGGGGAACAACCCTGTTGGGGAAACCTGCCTGTTTAAAGAGTAGCAGGAGGACAAAAGGACACAATTTTTTTTGTCATATGGCAGGATTTCAAATTAAGTGTACAGAATGTATAGCACATGACTCACACAATTTAGAATCCACATCTAGCATTCAGAAGTCTACTGCTGACTGAATGGAAATACGGATGAAAATCCCACATCTCCCCAGATATCCCTCTCTATACACCAATGTCTGAACCCAAAACATGGCATCTACTTCTTGCTAATAAATATATAAATATGTTTCTAATTGGACCCTTCCCACCACCACCCAACCCTGAACATTCTATTGTTTTACTGCGTATTTCATACCCTCCAACATTTCTCCGATGAAACTAGGGACATCCTATATTCCATAATAATAATTTTACTATATATACTATATACATCTGACTGGGTTGCCCCAGCCACTCTGGGAGGCTTCCAATATACAGTGGTACCTCTGGTTAAGTACTTAATTCGTTCCGGAGGTCCATTCTTAACCTGAAACTGTTCTTAACCTGAAGCACCACTTTAGCTAATGGGGCCTCCCGCTGCCGCTGCGCCGCCAGAGCACAATTTCTGTTCTTATCCTGAAGCAAATTTCTTAACCTGAAGCATTATTTCTGGGTTAGCGGAGTTCGTAACCTGAAGCGTATGTAACCTGAAGTGTATGTAACCTGAGGTACCGGTACCACTGTATATATAAACATAATAAAAAACATTTAAAAATTTCCCTATACAGGACTGCCTTTAGATGGCTTGAGGGTCAGCTAACTCAATATCCTGCAACATTTCTCTGATGAAAATAGGGACGTCCTAAGGAAAAGCGGGACATTCCGAGGTCAAATCAGAAACTGGGACATTTTCGGTAAATTAGGGACATTTGGAGGGTCTGATATTTTTCTACTACAGATTCTTGAACTTTATGAGTGAGCTGCATATTGAATTGTTAGATTTTTATTTTAAAAATCAATCAAAATTTTTTTTTAAATAAATACTTCACGTGCTCCACATTGGGAGGCTCAAATGGGGCCTGGGAGCCACCCCACTAGAACTTCCCCCCTCTACAGACTTTGTCTGCATGGTGTAGACCTGTTGGAAATCAATGTTCTGTGTTTATATATTGTTGTGTGTGTTTATTTTTATAAATATATTATTGTACTTTGTAGCCAAGACTGTTATACATGTTTCGTCAAGAAAAAAGAAAGCAAGTTATGTGGAAAAGGAGGGAAATAAATGACATTATGTAGGAGAAAAGGGCAGCAAAGCAAAAATAAATAAACAAACATAACCCAAACTCTAAAGTATGGTGAATAGAGGATTGGGATTCAAAAAATGTAAAAAATAAAGGCAACCTACCAATAAATTTGTTTTATTATTATCTATTGTGTTTCTCTCATATTGTAAGTTTTATCATTAAGATGGTTTCCCTTAAGTTATAGTGGGGGGGGGGTCTTCATTTTTCCTTTTTTGTGGAAATCAATGTGCTGATGTTTTAGAGCCACATGTCCCACCTGTTTCAATGGGTCTTGTTTATTTTGGACAATTTCGGCGTCTCTGCTTCTTCAGCCCATCTGCGAAATGTTTCAGGAGTCCACTCTCCATTAATTTCAAATAATGTTGCAGACAATTTAATTTGATTGATTACATTTATACTAACCCCCCCCTCCAAGGATCTCAAGGTGGTGTACATGGCTCTCCCCTTTCTCATTTAATCCCCATGCAGCAACCCTATGAGATAAATTAGGCTGAGAGGCAGTGACTGTGACACCAGTGTGAGCTTTATGGCTGAGTGGGGATTCGAATCCTGGTCCGGATTTAGTCTGACACTGGCACTGTGTAAATATGGTGAATAGGTAAATATTCACATTGTTGTGTGTGATGCAAATCAGATCAAAAGTGGATCAGGACAATGCCTGCTTTGCATGAGCAAATGCACGTATTTCCATATTGTACTTACTGTGTTCACCTGAATTGCTCACAGTGGCTTACCTGTGGCTTCTGTAATTGTATTGCATTTATAGCCCACCTTTTCTCCAAGGAGCAAAGGGTGGCATTACATGGCTTTCCTTTTCTTCCTTTAATCCCCACACAACCACCCTGTGAGGTAGATTAGCTGAGAGGCAGTGACTGTGACACCCACTGTGGGAATTTCAACCCTGGTTTCCCGGGTCCTAGCCCAACACTCTAACCACTACACCACACTGGCCACAAATCCTAAAAATTTAGAGGAGCTGTGGGAGCATGGGGAGAGCAACCCTATGAACCAAAGCCATTAAAAAAAAACATGTTGTTTTTTTTTAAATAATAATTTTTATTAATTTTGCAATTTTATAAGCACATCACATTACATTTCGGCCAGGTTTCATTGCCCCCCACCTCTCACCATGGAGGGCTTTAATCTTACCCCCCCTCTCACAGAGGAATACCCAGTCTTGTTTCCCCTGACCTTAATCAATACATCATCTTGCTTAGATCTAACCCTATTCCCGGGTAGACCATTCTTAATTTAATAACATATTTCCAGTGACTTCCTCCGTACCTCCCCATTGGCCTCATGTTTCAAAACATATTTCCTTTTCAGGCACATAATACACAATTTCACATCATTTTCACATATCTATTAAATCTTGTTTAGTTCAAACCTCAGCGTATATCTTTAAATCATCTATAAGTTTACCCTCTGATTCCCCTTGATCTTCAGGCTCCTAGCTTTAAAGGTTCTTAACTTAATTATAACGTAAGCCATGTCCGAAAATATTGTCAAAAATCCAAATACATAATCTGTCCCCAAACTACCATTTTGCACCCCTCACCCCTCCCCTCGTTTTTCTAAGGTCCATGTCCAAGTGCTTGCTTGCACTTGAACTTTTTCTTCCTCTTGTCTTCTCAGCTGCTCCTTCTCCTTTCTTATAAAAAAATTCTTCTTTGTTGGTGCCTTTCTCTTCTTTCTTGTCTCCAATCTGAGTTTCTTGCACCGAGAAATGTGTTTCCTACGACGGGGTTTGTCTTTGACCTTGGGGGGAATTGCTCCCCCTTCCATCTTTGGTGCAGCTGGCTTGACATCACTCTTGTTTACTGTTCCTCTTATCCTCTCTGTCTCGGCTCGGAGTTCCATCCTGAATTCCCATATTTTTTCAAGGACCTTCCTCCAGCCGCCAATACACAAATCATCCGCCATGTTCAAGAACGTAGCTTTGCAATGTTAAACACAGAACCACTTCCAAGTTCAAAATCCAAGTTCAAAATCAAAGTCCAACAGTTCCGATTCAAGTCCTCTTTATTTCCAATTTGTCAGCTAGTTACCCCCACGATCAGGGGTGTCAGAAGGATTGAATCTCTGTTACATGGTTAAATTTCCAGTTACATTTCAGCTGCATCGGTAACAAAGTTCCTGATTTAGTGCCACAATAGCAAGGGACGGACCTCCGTAGTTTACATCCCAATGCCTCTCTAATCAAGTCCAAATTCCTGTAATACTCACTTTTTTTTTTTAAGTCAAATCTTGGTCTTTTGGAAGAATCAGCGCGCTCGAGGGGGGAAGGTTCCGCAGCTTCCACCCGACGGGAGTTAGCGATCCGATGAGCTCCGCCACCCCCACTCGCTCTCGGCAGACCCTGCTCGGTTCTACCGGGGAGTAGGGCGGCGTTTCGAGCTGCCGCCGGATCTAAGGTCCCGGGAACACCCTCCCAGGAATTTTGGGGGCCGCGTCGCTGTCGCGGGCTCCCCTTTGTCCGGTCGGGTCGGGGAATGTCAGGAGCGACATGTCCCCCCGACCTTCCCCTCCGGCGCGCCAACCGGAAGTCCTAAAAAAAAAAAACATGTTACAGGGTGGAGCTGCTTTCACACTTAACTAGAACATGCATGCAAAATATTAATTCCTTGTCTTCCCCTGCCCCAAACCTCCTAAATCTATTGTGTGAGGAAGCAGTCTCATGGGAACATTTTTTGGATGGGAAGAATTCAGGCGGCAGAACTGTCCAAACTAAAGAAGGCAAGTGTGAGTGCTTAGTAGATTTGCAGCAGTGGTGGTTGTAGGTGCTTTAAAATACACATGCAAAAGGAGAAACCCATTCCCTACCCACCCACAACAGGCATGGGGAAGAAAGACGGTGATGCACATGTTCTGCAAGGAGCACAGATAAAGACCAATCAGCCTTTGCAAACCTGGTGCAAACCTACAACTCCCAGGTTGGCAAAGGTTGCATTAAATACACCAGTTCACAAATGCCACACCCTTAATACAGGCCTCCGTTCAGTCTCTTTAACACAAAATTCAACAAACAACCATAAGTTGGTCAATCAATAAAGATTGACTTATGTACATATGAGGTGGAGCAAACTACTGCTGCTTGGAAATGTAGATATGAAGGCACCTGCGGGGAAGGCACAAAACCTATGTGGAACAATTTTAAAATGAGATGGAAGAGACAATGATGTTTACATACTAAATACAGTTGTATGGGTGGATGCACTGAAAACAAAAAGGTATTGACTTCAGAACTCTCTTGTACGTATTTTGAGTGTTGATAGCTGCAGCTATTATTTTCTCTGCTTATCCTGCTCTTCCTGTTAGCCACTCAAGTATCCCTTTGGTAAAGGGTGGGAGAGAAAAGCGACACATTTCCCTTGTTCAGTATGGCTACAGGCAAAACACAGAAATAACTGGCCAGATTCAAGTATACCCAAGAAGCAATGATTTCCTTTGACTGATAAGTCTTGAAAAACAGGCTCAAATTGGGGACGCTTCAGGGCAGAGAAATATTGGTCACTGTCAGGAGTGCCTAAACTAGCATTCCACAACATTGCTTTTGCAGAAGGCAGTGATGGCCACCAATGTGTTAAAAAAAAAAAAAGGATTAGAGACAAATTCACGGAGGTGGCTATTGATGGCTACTAGCCATCAATGCTCTGCCTGCTGTCAAAGGCAGGAAGGCTTCTGAATACGTACTAGCTGGTGGAAACCAAAGGTGGGTAGAGTGCTTTTGTATTTGAGTCCTGCTTGCATCAGGTTGGCCACTGTGAGAACAGGATGCTGGAGTAGATGGGTCACTGACCTGAGCCAGCAGTCTCTTCCTATGCTCTTAATCTCGTGCCCTCCAGCTGCTTTGGACTACAACACCCATCGGCCTCAGCTGGCAGGGCTCAGTTGATTTAAGCTCTAGTCCAAAACAGCTAGAAGATGCATCATCATGGAAAGCTGCCTATAAACCACTCTGCTAAGGTTTGCAGTACAGGTCTGCCCAGCAACTACCGGTGGATCACATGTCTATGCCACCACCACTCCAGCCCAGTGAACTGCCAAAAACCCTCCTAGTTGTCACTGCATCCACATCTAACATCCAGGTTGGTGACAGGCTTTTCAGTTACTGATAGATAGATGAAAAGGATAGGTTCCTACTCTGGACTTAGAAACTGGCCTACCTGGACTTACCTGCCTTGGATCCAGATAGCAAACAGCAACAAATGGGCTCACTGTGGCTGGGTGGAGGTAGTCTCAACAGGAACCATGCTCTCCCCATGATTTGCATGGACGGGGTCTTCTATGTTTGCACACAATAAATCAAGTCCATCTTGCACTAAGGGTCAAATATCAGGTCTGTTTCCACTTACTGCTGATGGTGCAAACAATTACATTCTTCCACCCATCTCGAATTCTGAGCCATATATTGGTATGGGCATAAATAGAACCTGTCACACAGACACCTGGTTTTAAGTCAAGTGTCTCATGGAGTTCCACAAATAGATACATGCAGAGTCACTTAGTTGTTGCAACTTTAAAATACCTTGCTTTGGGAAATGTAGTGGCATCCCTTCATTGGACCACTGGCCTGTCTCAGAGAATACACAGCTTATTATTCTACCTACTTAAACTACTCAAAGCAAGTTTGCCTTTTAAAGAAAGTCTTAACACTACTTTTAAAAGGTTTAGGTCTCGAGGCAGGAATGAGGAATCTGTTGCCTTCCAAACGTTGTTGGGCTACAACTCCCATCATCCCCAACTATGCTGATTGAAGCTGATGAGTTCAACTACATCTGGAAGGGCAGATTCCCTATCCCTAAACTCGGGGTGGAGGGGACAGAGGAGAGATGTGGAGGGGCAGCCACCAAGTAGGTCTGCAAGTGTACGGCAGAGAGTCATGGTTTGACACATAAATGCTGCAACAAGAAACTATTCCCTATTCATCTTAAAAGATTACAACAGGACAAAAGGGCAGGGGAGGACTAATAATAATGCTGTACCGGCCTAAATTCAACAGTGACATGCCAATATAGACTTTCCCATGACTGTACACCTTTCAATGAGAAACAGGGTAATCAGTCACCAATCCCAAACCTCTGCTCATGGAAGCCTGCTTGCACCTTCACCTTACTGCCCATGGTTCCTTGTGGAGTGGTGGAAATATCATTAGGGACTATGACAACCAGGATGGGGAGGGGCATGATTGCCTCTACAAACAGATGGGGAAGAACAGTGATGGGAAGCAGCTCAGCAGCTTTTGCAATCTTCAGAGGAAAGTGTCACTCATGAGGGGGCGGGGAACAGACCAGCAACATGCTGCTGTTGGTGGTGGACAACCATCCACAGCTGCTCAAGTTTTTAAAAGAGCAAAAAAGGCAGCCAATACATTCCAATCCTTTACTTGAAAACACAACTTTCCATGCAGAGTTGTTCCGATTTAACTGCTGATGTTCTGAGCTAGCTCCCCAGGCCTTCTCCTAGCCACAGGGGGAGGAAAAGCATATTTTGTTTCTCTTTTTGCTACTGGACAGTTATTTCAACCAACAATGTGTTCTCACTTGAACATTACAGCAAATGAGTCCTATGCAAGAGAACTTCTAACAAAAAAACAAAACAAAAACCTCTGTACACAACTTTACAAACATATTAACATATAAATAACAGAAAGCTTCCAAGCAGGAGAGCTTCCCCAGTAGTCTTTTCTTTTTTTCTTTTTTTGCTTCAGACGTTTTCTTTTTTTAACACTGGAAGGGAAGAGTCAGTCCCTTTCCTCAAGCATCACAGGGATTGGTTTGTCTTTTTATATATATAAAAAAATCTCTCTCCTCTCTCTCTCTCCTTTTTGTCAGTGCCTCTGGCTTCAAGTGAGCAGTCCATGCAAAGTGGGCACCTCCTCCTTAACCTTCTGGGAAGGTGCCCTGTAGGGCTAAGGCCTCAGCCAGCTGGTCATCGTTCTGGTCCAAGCTCTTGCTGGAAGACTCGCTTCTTCTCCCGACAGTGCTTCTTGTGGGCCGGCCAGTCTTTCTGCTGGCACTGCGAGCCACAGTACCGTGCGACCTGGCACCGCCCACAGATGTTAAATTCACGTAACTGGAGAGAGGAGTACGGGACAAAAATCAGTATCCCTTTTCAGGGCCCCTAGAGAAAGAAAACCATCCCCCCCAAAAGCAAGCCAACCAAAAGGGTCCTAAGGTGGCCAGTCCCAGGGCAATCTTTGTAGGAACTAAAGCAGGCCTAGTCAGGATCTGGGTAGAACAGGCTGAGAACCCTACAAAACGCTGCCTTGGTTTTCATTGTGGATAAAATATTCCAGCCCCCACTGGTGCATTTCTCGTTTATGAACCTGAAGGTCTCATTATGAGTATCTTCTTCTTTTTCTCCACCCCCCACCCAAGAGTCACTGGGCAATCTTACACATTCTGAATTCAATGGGACTGAGTAAACATGTACAGGACAGCACTCTCAATTTCTTTCCCTCATGGTCTACAACAAGGATAGGGAGCTGTGCCACCCGCCACCCCCACCTCCTGCACTGGCCAGGCTGGCTGGGGCTGAGGGAGTTTCGAGCTGCAGTTCCCCACCCCTGGGTTTATAACTATGGCTTTGGAACATAGAACGCTACCTTACACCAAATCAGACCAGTATGGCCCAGTTCAGCGTACTGCCTATGTTGCACAGAAGCAGTGCTCCAGAGTTCCGAGCAGGGGTCTTTCGCAGCTCTAGCAAGAGACTCAACCTGGGAATCCAAACCGATGCTCTCCTGCTGAGTTGGAGACCCTTCTATATCCACAGACCTATTTACATATTTTCCTCCACAAAAGCATCCAAAACTGTCATCAGAGGAACAGATTCCCTTTGTACAGGTTACCTATTCAGGTGACTTCTATCCATCCTTCTACAGAACAATGTTACTTCAGTGAGGTTTAAAACCAGAGCTGTTCATTCTGATCTTGTTTCCCCATGACCCCGTTTTAAGAAAAAGTGGGCTAGGAAAAGGGGGGTTGGGCCTATGGGCAACACTGACTTTTCCACACCGAGAGGTAGGATGAAGGGTTATCCAGATAGAATGGTAGCACAAAGTCAGTTGTACTTCACAGAACACCACTGAGAGAGAGACGTGTCTGAAGCTTGGAAGCCGCTGGCCAGGATAACTATTTAGGCTAAAAACGGTGCAGAGAAATTCCTTGCAGGGGGAACAAAAAACACACTAGTTGTGCCTAAGGACTTTTTGGTTTTTTAAAAAGAAGCAACCACACTGAAGAGGGTGAACTTGCAGCAGCCAGCCTAGAACAGGGACGGTCTTATCCATGACTTGCTTCTGGTTTTGAACGCACCTGTTTCTCAATCACTGTGCAGGGAGGGTAGTGACATTCATAGTATGTGCATGAACTCTCCTCTTCTTCCACAACATCCCCATTAGCGTTATAATAGCGCGTCACATTCAGCACCGGAAACTGTTCCTCTATGGGGTCTGTGGGAAGCTGCTGGATCGCCAGCCAGTATAAGCTTTGTTCCCTTCAAGAAAAAACAGCAAATTAAATATTTCCGCAGCAAGCTTGTGCTGCACCGTTGCAACATGTTAAAACTCCATTCCTCTCAAAGCAGAGAGTTGACAGTAGCCACAGTCACAACATACCTTTAAAGTACTCTGATACAGCCTTAAACAGTTGTATCTTCCCCTAAAGAATTATGGAAACTATAGCTTGTTAAGGGTGCTGTTCTCACTAGCAGACATACAACTACCAGAGTAGTTTAACAACTGATTCCTCATTCAAGGGAACTCTTGAGAATTGTTGCTGTGTGAGTGGAATAAATAACCTAGGGTGGGAGACATATCATCCCCTCTAGGGCCAGGCCAGAGAGAACTTAAAACCACAGTTTCCTCAGATGCAAAGAAACACACATAAAAAATCATCAAGAGGCTATGCAAAGAAATACCGTATATACTCGAATATAAGCCGAGTTTTTCAGCACATTTTTTGAGCTGAAAAAGCCGCCCTCGGCTTATACTCGAGTGAAGCGGCCGGCGGCAGGGGGAGGAGCAGCGAGAAAGGAGCCCTTTCTCCTTTTTTGAAAAGGCAGCGATCGGTGCCGTGTTTGGGAGAGCAGGGCACCGATCCCTGCCCTTTTGAGACAAGCGCGGTGGCTGCAGGAAGAGCCCTTTCGGGCTCTCCTCCCTCAGCCGTCGTGCTCCTCTTGAGAAGGCAGCGATCTGCACGGATCGCTGCCCTTTTCAGAGAAGCGCGGTGGCTGCAGGAAGAGCCCTTTCGGGCTCTCCTCCCTCAGCCGTCGTGCTCCTCTTGAGAAGGCAGCGATCTGCACGGATCGCTGCCCTTTTCAGAGAAGCACGGTGGCTGCAGGAAGAGCCCTTTCGGGCTCTCCTCCCTCAGCCGTCGTGCTCCTCTTGAGAAGGCAGTGATCTGCACGGATCGCTGCCCTTTTCAGAGAAGCACGGTGGCTGCAGGAAGAGCCCTTTCGGGCTCTCCTCCCTCAGCCGTCGTGCTCCTCTTGAGAAGGCAGTGATCTGCACGGATCGCTGCCCTTTTCAGAGAAGCACGGTGGCTGCAGGAAGAGCCCTTTCGGGCTCTCCTCCCTCAGCCGTCGTGCTCCTCTTGAGAAGGCAGTGATCTGCACGGATCGCTGCCCTTTTCAGAGAAGCACGGTGGCTGCAGGAAGAGCCCTTTCGGGCTCTCCTCCCTCAGCCGTCGTGCTCCTCTTGAGAAGGCAGCGATCTGCACGGATCGCTGCCCTTTTCAGAGAAGCACGGTGGCTGCAGGAAGAGCCCTTTCGGGCTCTCCTCCCTCAGCTGCCGTGCTCCTCTTGAGAAGGCAGCGATCTGCACGGATCGCTGCCCTTTTCAGAGAAGCACGGTGGCTGCAGGAAGAGCCCTTCTGGTGGCTGCAGGAAGTTGGAAGGGACCTTGAGGGTCATCTAGTCCAACCCAATGCAATGCAGGAATCACAGCAAACCCTTTTGAGAGGAGTGCTCCTCTTGAGAAGGCAGCGATCTACACCGATCGCTGCCCTTTTGAGAGGAGCATGGTGGCTGCAGGAAGAGCCCTTCTGGTGGCTGCAGGAAGTTGGAAGGGACCCTGAGGGTCATCTAGTCCAACCCAATGCAATGCAGGAATCACAGCAAACCCTTTTGAGAGGAGTGCTCCTCTTGAGAAGGCAGCGATCTACACCGATCGCTGCCCTTTTGAGAGGAGCACGGTGGCTGCAGGAAGAGCCCTTCTGGTGGCTGCAGGAAGTTGGAAGGGACCCTGAGGGTCATCTAGTCCAACCCAATGCAATGCAGGAATCACAGCAAACCCTTTTGAGAGGAGTGCTCCTCTTGAGAAGGCAGCGATCTACACCGATCGCTGCCCTTTTGACAGGAGCACGGTGGCTGCAGGAAGTTGGAAGGGACCCTGAGGGTCATCTAGTCCAACCCAATGCAATGCAGGAATCACAGCAAACCCTTTTGAGAGGAGTGCTCCTCTTGAGAAGGCAGCGATCTACACCGATCGCTGCCCTTTTGAGAGGAGCACGGTGGCTGCAGGAAGTTGGAAGGGACCCTGAGGGTCATCTAGTCCAACCCAATGCAATGCAGGAATCACAGCAAACAGTTCCCAACCAATTTGAAAGCATTAGCTTTGCTTTAGTGTTCTAGATTAGCTTTAGTGTGCCTGATTAGCTTTGCAAGTGTGCTAGGAGATTTATTGCTGTTATGCTGATTGTCAGCTGCAGAGGAGGAGGAATGAGCAGCCTGAAAACAGCCCTTTTGGGCTGCTCCTTCCTCCTCCTCCTCCTCCTCCGCTGCTGCCACCACCAGCCTCTGCCTCTGCATTACCCACCCTCGGCTTATACTCGAGTCAATAAGTTTTCCCAGGTTTTTGTGGTGGAATTAGGTGCCTCGGCTTATATTCGGGTCGGCTTATACTCGAGTATATACGGTAAGTTCTGGGGTTGTTTGACTTCCAGTCCCTTTTGTCCCTCTTGCCTATGACACTGTTATTGCAAGTTTACCTTTGTTTACTAGAGATTTCTTCGGCTTTGGGCCTCCATCCCCATGGAACCAATCGCAGGTTGTCTAGACCAGGGGTCTGCAACCTTTAAGACAAAAAGAGCCACTTGGACCCGTTTCCGAAGGAAAAAAAAAACACTGGGAGCCACAAAACCAGTCTACGATTCTCAGGGACAGTCCATGCCGCGGTAATAATAGAATCATACAGTTGGAAGAGACCCCAAAGGCCATCCAGTCCAACCCCCTGCCAAGCAGGAAACACCATCAAAGCATTCCTGACAGATGGCTGTCAAGCCTCTGCTTAAAGACCTCCAAAGAAGGAGACTCCACCACACTCCTTGGCAGCAAATCCCACTGTCGAACAGCTCTTACTGTCAGGAAGTTCTTTCTAAACTTTAGGTGGAATCTTCTTTCTTATAGTTTAAATCCATTGCTCCGTGTCCACTTCTCTGGAGCAGCAGAAAACATTTCTCCCTCCTCTATGACATCCTTTTACATATTTGAACATGGCTATCATATCACCCCTTAACCTTCTCTTCTCCAGGCTAAACATACTCAGCTCCCTAAGCCGTTTCTCATAAGGCATCATTTCCAGGCCTTTGACCATTTTGGTTGCCCTCCTCTGGACACGTTCCAGCTTGTCATTATCCTTCTTGAACAGTGGTGCCCAGAATTGGACACAGTATTCCAGGTGAGGTCTGACCAGAGCAGAATACAGTGGTACTATTACTTCCCTTGATCTTGATGCTATACTCCTATTGATGCAGCCCAGAATTGCATTGGCTTTTTTAGCTGCTGCATCACACTGTTGACTCATGTCAAGTTTGTGGTCTACCAAGACTCCTAGATCCTTTTCACATGTACTGCTCTCAAGCCAGGTGTCACCCATCCTGTATTTGTGCCTTTCATTTTTTTTGCCCAAGTGTAGTACTTTACATTTCTCCCTGTTAAACTTAATCTTGTTTGCTTTGGTCGAGTTCTCTAATCTTTTTTTTTTTTTTTTTTTTTAAATAATCTTTATTAAATTTCACAAAATTATACAACATCCAACATCCAACATCCAACCCAATATCACATATACATATACATCATACGTACAAATCATACATATACATCATACATACAAATCACTTATATATCATACATGCAAATCAAGAATAACACAAGTCATATCCAAAAAGACACCAACATTCAATCTTCCTTCCCTTCCATATCTTTATAAATTTCATACATTCATCTACATTCTCCTTTATCTTCACTTTCATCTTCCATACCTTCTAAATATCTTTTCATCTTTCTTTCCTATTCTCTTATACACCCCTCTCTTCATTTCTTTCAATCCCTTCCAATCATCCTCACATTCCTTATCAAACATTTATACTAATTCATTTATACTAATTCATTCTATCTTTCCCTCTCTCACCAAGCACCTATACACATATATACCCACATTCAGTACATTGCATTACTTACATTACTTCTCCATACAATTATGCATCCATACATTCAACTATCCCCTTGTCAACTTACACCTTATACCTTCTCTCCCACCTCCCTCCCTTCCCTCCCCTAACCCTATGCACAATTAAAAAGAAAACCTCCTATCGTCCATCTTCATGTGTTCATTATATTTCTTCCCTTACTTTGCGATTTGCTATTGTTATTATTATCTTTTTAATATTACCCTACCTATCCATACTAAATAAGCACATCTTCTTACTATCTATTACTTCCTATCCCTTATCTTAATCCAAGTCTAAGCAGATCGTTAATTTTGTGCTAATTCCCTCTTTCCCTAAATAAATTTCTAAGTACTTCCATTCCTCTCTGACTCTCTGTTTTGCTGTGTCCCTTATCGCTGCCGTCATTTTAGCTAGATTCATATATTCCACTAATTTGCCGTGCCATTCCTGCAGTGTTGGCATATTTTCTGATTTCCAATACTGGCCCAATAGTATCCTCGCCGCTGCACAGGCATATAAAAAAAGATTTTTCCTGTTACCTGGAATAACAGTTGGAATTATACTTAGCAACATTGCCTCCGGCATTTTGGGAAAGGTAACCCCTAGCAATTTTTTCATTTTCTCATAAATTGTGTTCCAATATTTCCTAACTACTTCGCAACCCCACCAACAATGGTAGTAATCGCCTATTTTATTTTTACATTTCCAACATTCATTTGCTTTTGTTTTATATATTTTAGCTATTCTTTCAGGCGTTAGGTGCCATCTATAAAAGAGCTTAAGCATGTTTTCTTTGATGTTTGTGCAGGCAGTGAACTTAATACTGCTCTTCCAAATGCTTTCCCATTGTTCCAAGTAGATTATTCTGCCTATATCCTGCGACCATCGGATCATCGTGTGCTTCACCTCTTCTTTCATATCCCATTCAAGTAAGTATTTATACAAACTACTCAGTGGTTTCTTTTGATTATCTATTATCAGCTCTTGAAATTTAGATTTCCCTTCTAGGAAACCTACTTCCATATGCTTCGTAAACATACTGTAAATTTGTTTATAACTCAGCCAGCTTGTGCATCTATCTTTAATTTGCTCATATGTTTTAATTTTCCACTTGTCTCCTTCTTTTATTGTTATATGTTCATATGTTAACCATTTCTCTTTATCTTTTTTTCTAGATACAGCTATGATTTCGAAGGGAGAAAGCCACCTCGGAATTTTCGGTTCCAGCCTGTCTCTGTAATTTATCCATGTTTTGAATAAAGATCTTTTAATCACATGCTCTGTAAATTCTTTTTTGCCATACTTATTCTCTTGTATCAGATATGCATGCCACCCCATTGTGTTTCTAAATCCTTCCAATTGTAACAACTCCTCATCTTCTAGGCTTACCCATTCTTTAATCCAACACATTCCCGCCGCGGCGTAATACAGTTTAAGATCTGGGACTCCCCACCCCCCTCTTTCTCTGGCCTCCATAAGTAATTTGTATTGAATTCTTGGCTTTTTATTCCCCCAGATAAATTTACTAATTTCCTTTCTCCAAGTTTCAAAATTTTCATTTTTTTCTATAATGGGCAACATTTGAAAAAGAAAAAGTAACCTCGGCAACACGGACATCTTAATTGCTGATATTTTCCCCATCATTGTTAGTTTTAGAAGACTCCATCTCTCCAAATCCTTTTTAATTTCATTCCAAGTTGTTATGTAATTATCTTCAAATAACCTTGTATTCTTTTCCGAAATTATAACTCCCAAATATTTAATTTTCTTTACTATTTCCCAATTTGTTTTTCGCTTCAAATCTTCTAATTCTTTATTTTTTATATTTTTAATCATCATTTTTGTTTTCCCGCTGTTAATTCTAAATCCTGAAATCTCCCCATATTTTTGCAATACTTTTTCTAATTCCTCTATTCCTTTCTCTGGGTCCTCTATCATTAAGATAATATCGTCCGCAAAAGCCTGGATCTTCCATTCCTTCCTCCCCACATTAATTCCTTTTATATCTTTGTTTGCCTCAATATCTCTAATCAAATATTCTATTGCCATTATAAATAAAAGTGGGGAGAGCGGGCAGCCCTGTCGCGTTCCCTTCGTGATGGAGAATTCCTCTGTTACTATTCCGTTTACTATTAGTCTTCCTACCTGCCTATTATATATGGCTTTAACTCCCTTCCAAAAATTCCCCTCCAGGCCTCTCTCTATCAGCGTTCTTTCCATAAATTTCCACTCAAGATTGTCAAATGCCTTTTCGGCATCAAGAAAAACCAGGGCTGTTTTCTTCCCAGGGTTCCAATCCAGGTATTCAATCATATTTAAAATTATTCTTACATTTTTCGCCATCTTCCTTCCTGGAAGGAATCCTTGTTGGTTGTTCTCTATCAACTTATTTAACACCCTTTTTAGTCTTTCTGCTAATATCATTGCATATATCTTATAATCTGTGTTTAATAGTGATATCGGCCTGAATGCTCCGGCTTGGGGGTTGGGATCTGTCCCTTTTGGTATTAAGGCAATATATGCCTCCTGCCACGTGCGGGGTATTTCTCCTTTTTCCATTATCTCATTAACCAGGTTTCTGTAAGTCATTTTAATTTCATCCACAAAGATTTTATAATGGGATGCCGTTAACCCATCTGTGCCGGGCGATTTCCCTTTTTTGAGCCTTCCTATACTATTTTCTATTTCCTGGATCGTAATTGGGCCGTTTAGCATTAATTTCTCCTCCTCCTTAATTTTGGTTAATTTTTGATTTACAAAATATTCTTCCAATTCCTTCTCATCTATCCTCTTTGCTTTATATAAGTTTTTATAAAAATTACACAGACATTTTTCCATATCTTCTATATCTGTTAGATTTTTCTCCCCGTCTTTAATACTAATAATTGTTCTGTCCTTCTGTTTTTTCCTCAACTGCCAGGCTAGTAATTTTCCCACTTTGCCACCCATCTCAAATGATTTTTGCTTCATCCATTTAATCTTCTTCTCAATTTCTTCGCCTAATATTACTGCCAATTCCTTCTGCAATATTTTAATTTGATTTACCAATTCTATTTTATCTGGTTTGTCTTTCAATTCTTTCTCTTTCTTCCCAATTTCTTCTTTTATCCTATTCAGGTTTGCTTCTCTCTTCTTTTTAATTAAACATTTCTGCTGTATGTACAGGCCTCTAATATAGGCCTTGCTTGCATCCCATATTGTCGACAAACTTGTATCCTTTTCAGTATTAATTTTAAAGAATTCATTTAAATATTTTTTACATTTTTCCACAAATTCATTATCATTTAGTAAACTATCTTCCATTCTCCATCTACCTTTCCCTTTCTTTCCATAATTTATTTCAACCATCACTGGATTATGATCCGATAGTGACTTTTCTAGTATCTTACATTTCCCGACCATGGAGAACATTTTCGTTGTGGACCAGATCTGGTCTATCCTTGACAGAGACTTCCTCACTTCCGAATAAAATGTATATTCTTTTTCATTTGGATATTTACTTCTCCAGCAGTCTATTAGTTCATAATTATTTACAATTTGTTTGAAAGTCTCTGGCAATTTCCCATTGTTCTTGCGTTTTCCTGACCTATCCAGCTCTGGTTCCACCACCCCATTAAAGTCTCCCACTATCATTACTTCTTCTTGGTTTACTAATTTCCCCATTAATTCCCCAAGCTCTTTAAAGAATTTTGCTTTGCACCCATTTGGCGCGTAAATATTGAATAGTATCAGTTCTTCCCTTCCCACAATTATTTTAGTCACTACTACTCTACCTTCCTCATCATGATACAATCCTTCCACTCTTATTCCATCTCTTACATACGTTACCACTCCTTTCTTTTTTTTAACATCATTTTTTTTGCCCAAGTGTAGTACTTTACATTTCTCCCTGTTAAACTTAATCTTGTTTGCTTTGGTCGAGTTCTCTAATCTGTTGAGGTCATTTTGAAGTGTGATCCTGTCCTCTGGGGTATTAGCCACCCCTCCCAATTTGGTGTCATCTGCAAACTTGATCAGGATGCCCTCAAGCCCATCATCCAAGTCATTGATAAAGATGTTGAATAAGACTGGGCCCAAGACAGAACCCTGTGGCACCCCACTAGTCACTTCTCTCCAGGATGAAGAGGAGCCGTTAATGAACACCCTTTGGGTTTGGAATCTGGCATTTAACTTGTTGGAACAGAGAGATGGTAATTACTTAATTCTGGAGGAAATGGGAAGTTTTCACCTCCTCCCTTCTTGCAGAGAAACACCTTAAAATTCTTATAACAACACAAAGGAGAAATACCAAAATGCAAGGTTTATTGGGAACAAGGAAAGTATGATGAAATTATAAAATAATATACTAAAGCTGCAAAGCTGGCTGCTCTTATATGCACTGCAGGGCTGCAGCAGCAAGAAATCTGGAAATCAGCAGCAAGAAATCTGGAACAGAAAGAGAGTGCATTTGCCTTGTTCCTTTGAGGTGGTAATTACTTAATCTAAGGTAAACAAAGAGGGCTGAGCACACGGAGCAAAGCTCCCTTCCCCCACAACCAAGCTAGCCTTAGCGCAGGGGAAATCTGTGCTATCTTATCTTATCTCCGATCTCTGGCTTCAGCGGCAAAGGCTAGGCTCCAACTCGCTTGTTTCCAGGGCTTTTCTCTGCAAGGAGCCGAAGGGGGGGAGGGAGAGGAGCTGTTTTCTTTGATCCGGGAATTAACCGGGATATAACTTTTGTGGGAGACAAGCAGGAAACGCCTTAAATTCCCCGGCCCGGCCCACGAGCCCGGAGCCGCGGCAAAGGTGTAAAAGAGCCGCATGCGGCTCGGGAGCCACGGGTTGCCGACCCCTGGTCTAGACGATTGTCCACTGTCACTGCATTCAAATGCACGACTTGAAAGCCAGGGACGATGCCTCCCCGATGCCTCTCCCTGAAAGAGAAGACGAGCTACCTGCAATTCCTGAAAGGAAGCATTCAGACGCTTCTAGTTGCTTTGACTCCTATAAATACATCATGGGCTGCCCTTGAAGGCAGTATGGAAACTCCAACACGCTCAAAGAGCTGCTAACAGGGTTCTAACCAGGGCAGGCCATTGGAGACAACACATCTCAATGGATGCAAAAGAGCTTAACAAGCTTACTTTGACTTCAAGGTGCTGGGTCTGAAAATTTAAAAACCTACACGGCTTAGGACACCCACCCCCCGTCCAGTTCTTAAGATCTGCTGATGATTTTCTGCAGGCATCCCTGCAAGTAGAGATAAATTGGGTGGTGATCATGGGAATGCCTTAGAAATACACCTGGTATCGTCTAGGTAGCAAGCAAATTCTTTTTTCTTTTAAATCACCCAAGTTGTTAAAGGGAAAGGATCATAGCTCAGCAGTAGAGTCTCCGGATGTAGGAACCCTGGCTTCAAGTTGTGGGTAGCCATGTGGCACTTGGATGGGTTGGTGCATTTTGCATGCAGAAGGTCCCACATTCAATCTCCAGGATTTCCAAGTAGGACCAGGAATGTCCCCCGCCTGAAATCCAGGAAAGCTGCTGCTGCTGCTGCTGCCAGTCAGCATAGACAGCACAGAGCTAGATGGATCAACCTCCTTCTAAATATATGGCAGTTTTGTATGTTCAAATTATAGTGAGAAAAAGGGAAGGGGAGGAGATACTTTAACACATAACACAGCCCACTGTCATTTTACACAGTGGCTCAGTTTGTAAAGGTAAAGCTAAAGGTACCCCTGACCGTTAGGTCCAGTCGCAGAAGACTCTACAGGCCGAGGGAGCCGGCGTTTGTCCGCAGACAGCTTCCAGGTCATGTAGCCAGCATGACTAAGCCGCTTCTGGCGAACCAGAGCAGCGCACGGAAATGCCGTTTACCTTCCTATTTATCTACTTGCACTTTGATGTGCTTTTGAACTGCTAGGTTGGCAGGAGCTGGGACCAAACAACAGGAGCTCACCCCATTGCGGGGATTCGAACAAGCCCTAGGCTCTGTGGTTTTGACCACAGCGCCACCCGCTCAGTTTGTACATCACAGTAAACCTTAGCTAATGGTTTACTGTGAATGTATTTGTTTCCCTTCTGCTCATACAAGAAGAAAACAAACCATGATCCCTTGGGCTTAAAAGATGTGTCCAAAGTAGGAACTAAGGTTTGTTTCACCTGCAACAAATCACAATCAGAAAGCTAAAAACAAACATTGGCTACACACTGTAGGTTGTCAGGAGAAAATCAAACCACAACCCCTGGTTTGGACACAATGCCAAGCCAGGGATTGTGGTTTGCTTCTTCCCACCATAAATGGGGAGAGGTAAGACAGACACTATCTGCTCATGCAAACCACGGCTTATGGCTTACCCTGACATGTGAGAGTTGCCATTATAGTGCCCATCTCCAAAGACTATACATACACATGCCTCAGCAGTCTGGAAACCTGCAGCTATGTTATCCCCTGCACAATGACACCTACCACAGTAACTCATGCAGCAGGCGTCCGAACCCTCTTCCTCGGTTTTTGTCAAACGCAAAGGCAAATATTCTAGCACCATTTCCATCTGCATCGACCTCCATTCGAGCCTGGCCAATAAAATATTTGTATGCTCATCTAATCATCAAAGCAGCTTCAAATACAAAACACAGTAAAATGTAAGTAAAACTATTAATGGACAGAAACGTAATGGTCATTAAAATAGAAAACTGCAACCCAAGTACAGTAACAGAAATGTTAATAAACAAAGAAATGGCAAAATATGAAACACTTGGGTTAATAAAAGTTTTCTCTTGTCACATAAAAGATATTAAATGATGGTGATATATGCAAATTATGACTAGGGAAACTGTTTCAGAAAAAGGGTGCCAACAGAGGAGGGACTCTGTTCCCAGTCAACACTCTCCTAACATCTGAAGACAGAGGTACTCTGAGTAGAGCCTCTAAAGTTCAAAATCAGTCAGGTCTATATCAGATGAGAGAAAGTGGGTCAATAATGGACATGGGAAATGTCAGATGAGATGCATACTCTGCCTCAGAAACCCAGTTTCTGTGCTTGAGTCAATCTGTGGTGAGTTAACAGACACTCTATATAAGATCGGAGCCTTCTTGTTCACGAGCCTGAGGATATATATAAACCATGATGAGTCTCTAATTTTCCCCCAGATACCTCAAAAGCCTGTGCAGAACCTGTTGACATCAGGTAAATGAAGGGGGGGGGAAGTGTGATGTCAGTGTATTTCCAATCTGCCCCTTTTCCAAGAGCAATACCTTTTCTATTAAGCTCCCCAAACTCCAATCTAAAAATACATGAAGCCTATCTAAAAGAAAATTCATTCTAAAGTAAAGCAACTCCTGATTCTGCAAATGAAGGACAACTTGCCTAGTTATCCTACTTCAGAGAACAGTTTGAGTCTTTGGAGAACTTGGTACTTTTCATACAAGTCCTTGCCCAAACCCAGATGTCTGGATCGGGTTGAGTCCTTTTATGACCCACATGCTGTTTCAAGGGAAAATGCCTCCTCTTCTCTCTCTGCCAACTTATTCAGATAGTCATTATATGAGATCACTGGCTTTCATGAGTTTGATTAAAGCAGGTTCCTTAGACAGTCATAGAATCATAGAATCCTAGAGTTGGAAGAGACCCCAAGGGCCATCCAGTCCAACCCCCTGCCAAGCAGGAAACAGCATCAAAGCATTCCTGACAGGTGGCTGTCAAGCCTCTGCTTAAAGACCTCCAAAGAAGGAGACTCCACCACACTCCTTGGCAGCAAATTCCACTGTCGAACAGCTCTTACTGTCAAGAAATTCTTCCTAATGTTTAGGTGGAATTTTCTTTCTTGTAGTTTGAATCCATTGCTCCGTGTCCGCTTCTCTGGAGCAGCAGAAAACAACCTTTCTCCCTCCTCTATATGACATCCTTTTATATATTTGAACATGGCTATCATATCACCCCTTAACCTTCTCTTCTCCAGGCTAAACATACCCAGCTCCCTAAGCCGTTCCTCATAAGGCATCGTTTCCAGGCCTTTGACCATTTTGGTTGCCCTCCTCTGGACACGTTCCAGCTTGTCAGTATCCTTCTTGAACTGTGGTGCCCAGAACTGGACACAGCATTCCAGGTGAGGTCTGACCAGAGCGGAATACAGTGGTACTATTACTTCCCTTGATCTAGATGCTATACTCCTATTGATGCAGCCCAGAATTGCATTGGCTTTTTTAGCTGCTGCATCACACTGTTGACTCATGTCGAGTTTGTGGTCTGCCAAGACTCCTAGATCCTTTTCACTTGCACTGCTCTCAAGCCAGGTGTCACCCATCCTGTATTTGTGCCTTTCATTTTTTTTGCCCAAGTGTAGTACTTTACATTTCTCCCTGTTAAAATTCATCCTGTTTGCCTTGGCCCAGTTCTCTAATCTGTTAAGGTCATTTTGAAGTGTGATCCTGTCCTCTGGGGTATTAGCCACCCCTCCCAATTTGGTGTCATCTGCAAACTTGATCAGGATGCCCTCACGCCCATCATCCAAGTCATTGATAAAGATGTTGAATAAGACTGGGCCCAAGACAGAACCCTGTGGCACCCCACTAGTCACTTCTCTCCAGGATGAAGAGGAGCCATTGATGAGCACCCTTTGGGTTCGGTCAGTCAGCCAGTTACAAATCCACTGAATGGTAGCATTGTCTAGCCCGCATTTTACCAGCTTCTTTAGAAGAATATCGTGGGGCACCTTGTCAAAGGCCTTGCTGAAATCAATATAGGCTACATCCACAGTGTTCCCTTCGTCTACCAGGCTTGTAATTCTGTCAAAAAATGAGATCAGATTAGTCTGACATGACTTACTTTTCAGAAACCCATGCTGACTTTTAGTGATCACAGCGTTCCTTTCTAGGTGCTCACAGACCGTTTGCTTAATGATCTGCTCTAGAATCTTTCCTGGTATTGATGTCAGGCTGACTGGGCGGTAATTGTTTGGGTCCTCTCTTTTCCCCTTTTTGAAAATAGGGACAACATTTGCCCTCCTCCAGTCTGCTGGGACTTCGCCTGTTTTCCAGGAATTCTCAAAGATTACTGCCAGTGGTTCTGAAATCACCTCTGCCAGTTCTTTTAATACTCTGGGATGTAGTTCATCTGGCCCTGGAGACTTGAATACATCTAAACTAGCCAAGTGTTCTTGTACTACCTCCTTACTTATTCTGGGCTGTGTTTCCCCTGCTGAATCATCTGCTCCATATTCTTCAGGTCGGGCATTGTTTTCTTTTTTGGAGAAGACTGAGGCAAAGAAGGTATTGAGGAGTTCTGCCCTTTCTGCGTCCCCTGTTCGCATTTCACCTTCTTCTCCTCTAAGTGACCCCACTGTTTCCTTGTTCTTCCTTTTGCTACGGACATACCCATAAAAACCCTTTTTATTGCTTTTAACCTCTCTAGCAAGCCTGAGTTCATTCTGTGCTTTAGCTTTTCTGACTTTGTCTCTACATGTGCTGGCTATTTGTTTGAATTCCTCTCTGGTGGTTTCCCCCTTTTTCCATTTCTTGTACATATCCCTTTTAAATTTTAACTCAGTTAAAAGTTCTTTAGATAGCCACCCTGGCTTCTTTAGGCACCTTCCATGTTTTCGTCTCATTGGTACTGCTTGAAGTTGTGCTTTTAATATCTCCCTTTTAACAAACTCCCATCCATCATGAACTCCCTTCCCTTTTAGTATTACTGACCATGGGATCACACCCAGCATTTCCCTAAGTTTTCTGAAGTCGGCTTTCTTAAAGTCTAGAATTTGAGTCTTAGTATGCTTGGTTGCTCCTTTCTGATGTATAATAAGCTCCAGAAGAGCATGATCACTCCCACCTAATGATCCTGCCACTTCTACCCCACTAACCAGGTCATCACTATTGGTTAGGACTAGATCTAAAATGGCTGTCAGGGACTGGTCAGAGCCAGGAGGGGTGGCGGAAGGGGCAGAGCAGCCAAGCAGCCACCATCTAACACCGGAGGAGGTGTTGCAAGCTTGGGAAGAGGAGGAGGTGGCTCCAAAGCTGTCACCGGAGATAGGGAAGGAGGTATGGAGAAGTGAAAGCGAGGGGCTGTCGCCGCCTGCGCTGTCACCTGAAACGGAGGGTCTGGGAGAGCCAATAGGGTCAGAGGAGGAAATGGAGACGGAAGGGGAGCAGGGGCTCGGAGATCTTGGCAGTGCCTCGACAGCAACCTCCAGGGAAGAGGAGAGTGAAAGAGAAGGGGCCAGCGCCGCAACGGATAGGGTTAGAAAGAGGAAGAGGCGGAGCGAGAGGCGGCGCTGGGGTTTTGCCAAGCTCTTATGCTGGGGCGAAAATCGAAAGTCTTTATTAGGGGGATCTGACACATCGGAGTCGGATGATGAACTGTGATGCTTGTACAACGGACTTGTAAATAAAGCTAGTAGTTTAGTAAACCCGCTCAAGGCGTGCTTACTCTTGAGGAGGACACACATCCACCTCACAGCATCCCCCTAATCATCGTAACCTCCTCAAGGAGTGAAAAGGTGCCAAGATGAGCGTTTCAGAAGATGAAGCGGCAGTCCCTGGTGCAGCGGCTGGCGGAGGAGCGACCAACTGGGAAGCTAGAGCGAGAGAGCTGGAAAGAAGGTATGAGATTGCTCAGGCTCAGCTCCAGGAGGCGAGGCTTCACGCCGGGCAAGGGAGAGGGACCGCAGGAGGGAGGAGAATAACTTCCATGGGGAGCAGATTCCATGGCCGGCCAGAGGATTATTTAGGCTTCAAAACGGACATGATGTATGCCTTAGAACTGCATCAGGATGAGTTTAAGAATGAAGCTGAGCAAGTGGGCTTTGTGATTTCGCATTTTGAGGGTCCTGCGAAAGATTGGGTGCGCCCATTAATTTTGGCCAAGAATCCTGCCCTCCAGAACATCAAAGACTTCTTTGAAGGGATGGACATTGTTTACACAAGCCGGTCTCAGCGGGAGATCGAGGCAAGGCAGCTTTTAACGCTAAGGCAAGGGAACATGACTGTTAGAGAATACCAAGCTCAATTCTCGCTGCTTGCACACCGCTTGGGGTGGGACTTGAAATCTGCCCCGATGCTTGCATTGTTCAAGATGGGACTGTCGGATGAGGTTCAGGATGGGCTGGCAAAATCGGGGCCCCTGGACGACTTAGACAGTTTAACGCAAGCAGCCATGGCGATTGGGGTGCGTTTGGAATTGAGAGACAAAATGAAGCGGGAGGGCAAGCAAGGGAGGTGGATCAACTTTCGATTCCCTCCTCCTGCGGAAAGACCCTCTGGCGCGCTCTCACACCCCCAACAGGAAACGCCGATGGAGATAGGAGGAGCCCGCGCGCGCTCTCTTTCAAATGCAACGGTTGTTAAGGGGAGTGGCGCGCAGGGCGGGAAAGGAGCCAAGAGGTGTTACATCTGTCAAAAGAGTGATCATTTGGCCAAAAATTGTGATCAAAAGAGGCTGTGGCAGGGGATGGCTGGAATGGTCTTGAGGGAGGGGGCAGAAGACATTCCGGTGGCGGGAAACGAAAGTGCCTGGCAGCAGAGCAAGGGGACCAGCAGCCAGGCGGATCAGCAGTGAAGCGTCCCCACAGCGAGCACACGCCTCCTACACCCCCTCCCGCCCAACCCTCATGTTCCCTCCCCAACGCACCAAAGCCTGGGATCGTGATGGAAGTTACTCTGGAGTTGCCCAATGGCTGCTCTATGCAAATTCCGGCTCTCATTGACAGCGGAGCCAGCACGGACTTTTTTGATAGGGATTTTGCTCTTCAGCACCAGCTGCACCTCTTGCAGGTGGATTTCCCCCTCCAGGTCACCACAATTGATGGTAGAGAATTGAAAGGGGGGGCCGTCACCCACAGTACACCCCCCATGAGAATGCAAATAGGAAGGCACTCTGAGGTAGTGGCCTTCCACGTCACCACCTTGGCAGGTCCGCCCATCATTTTGGGCATGGGATGGCTGAGTCGACACGATCCCATCATCAGCTGGGGTCAGCGCTCTTTGACGTTTGGATCTGCGTACTGCATGGAACACTGTTTGCAGCAGCTATACGACCCCCAGCAGACAGCAGTAGCAGTGCTGCAGGCGGGGGAGGTGACACTCCCTGAGCAGTATACACAGTTCCAGCAGGTTTTTAGCAAGACGGAAGCTGACAAACTACCCCCCCACCGCCCCTACGATTGTCAAATTAACCTGATACCAGGAGCGCAGCTACCCCCGGGCAAACTTTACACGATGTCCGAGCAGGAGATGGCGGACTTGCAGGCATTCATTGACAAGAACCTGGCCAGGGGTTTCATCAGGGAGAGCAAGGCAGTGGGGGGCAGTCCTGTGTTTTGGGTGGCCAAAAAGAATACGCAGGAGAAAAGACTCATTTGTGATTTCAGAATCCTAAACTCCTTGACCTTGCCCATCTCCTACCCCATGCCCAGAATTGATGATCTGCTGGCGGCAGTACGCAAAGGCAAGATCTTCACAAAGCTGGACCTCAGAGGGGCGTACAACCTCATCAGGATCAGGGAGGGGGATGAGTGGAAAACCACCATGTACACACCCCTCGGAGCTTATGAGTACCTGGTCATGCCTTTTGGATTACAGGCAGGCAGCCAATGCTTCCAGGCATTCATGCATCACGTGTTAGGACCCCTGCTGTTTCGACACGCAGTCGTGTATCTTGATGATATCTTAGTTTACTCGCAAAACATGGAAGAACACGTGAAGCACGTCACGGAAGTGTTGCGCAGGCTCCAGCAGCACCAGCTCTGTGTCAAGCTGGAGAAGTGCCACTTTCATACCACGGAGGTGGACTTTCTGGGCTATCGTCTTTCGGATAAAGGCATAGCCATGGACATGGACAAGGTGCAGGCAATTCTGAATTGGGAGAGTCCCAAAACCAAGAAGGATGTGCAAAGATTCGTCGGTTTCGCAAACTTCTATAGGAAGTTTCTACAGAACTTCGCTCACATGACGGCCCCCATCACAGACTGCTTAAGGGGGAAGAAGTTCCGGTGGACAGAGGAGGCTCAACGCGCCTTTGACGCCCTCAAAGCCGCCTTTGCGTCGGAGAGACAGATGCTGCACGTAGATCCCGCCAGACCCATCAGGATAGAAACGGATGCGTCAAATCGGGCCATTGCAGCGGTTCTGCTCCAGCAAGACGCGGCACTGGAATGGAGGCCTTGTGCGTTTTACTCCAGGAAGCTGAGTCCTGCAGAAGCGCGCTACGCGATCTGGGACAGGGAGCTGTTGGCAGTGGTAGCGGCTTTCAAGCATTGGCGCCATTTCTTGGTGGGCGCGCAGCAACAAATCCAGGTCTACACGGACCACAAGAACCTAGAGTATTGGCGCACGGCCAGAATACTCAACCAGAGACAGATGCGATGGGCAGAGTTCTTCGCGGACTTCAATTTTCACATCCAGTACATTCCAGGTGACCAAAACGTCAGAGCGGACGCCTTGTCCAGAAAGCCTGAATACCTGGAAGAAGAAGGACCTCCGGTGGCCAGAGCGATCTTCAAGCCTGAACAGTGGCGGTGTGGGGCAACTTTGGGGGGTCAGGAAGAACTCGTGCGCCTCACGCAGGCCGATGACTTTGCTCAGAACAAACTGAGGGAAATCAGGGAAGGGGCGTCCAGGGCGAAAGGGTTCGAGGAAAAGGAGGGATTACTGTTATTCAAAGGGGCACTGTATATTCCAGGGGAGGAGATGCGAGCCAGAATACTCAGGCAGTTGCACGACAACCCCACAGCAGGCCACTTTGGGCAGTTCAAGACCACGTTGCTGGTCACAAGGGAGTTTTGGTGGCCAAAGATCAGGCAGGAGGTCAAGGAATATGTCAGGGGGTGTGAGGTTTGTCAAAGAGCCAAAGGGGAACGGGAACGACCTGCTGGGTTGCTGGAACCCCTCCCCACCCCCAGTAAGCCCTGGGAGGCGGTTTCCTTGGACTTCATCACCGATCTTCCTCCATCTAGAGGGAAAACTGCGGTGCTTGTAGTAGTCGACCTCCTGACCAAGATGGCGCATTTCATAGCTTGCCCCAAGGTGGTATCGGCTGCGGAAACGGCCAAGCTGTTTGTGCAGCATGTTTTCAGGCTGCATGGGTTGCCACAGAGGTTGATCTCAGATCGTGGAGTTCAGTTTACCTCCCGCTTTTGGCGCAAGCTCATGCAGATCTTGCAGGTACAGGTAAATTTGTCCTCCGCACGACACCCCCAATCCAACGGCCAGGCGGAACGTGTGAACTCAGTTTTGCAGCAATACCTGCGTTGTTATGCCTCTCAGCAGCCCAATGATTGGAGTGATAAGCTATCGCTTGCTGAGTTTTCGTATAACAACTCGCAGCATGTATCCGCAGGCATGTCTCCTTTCCAGGCTAATTATGGCAATCACCCAAGAGCCTTCCCAGGGGGGGAGGGCACATGGGAAGGGGGGGAGGTACCAGCAGCACAGCAATTTGCAGAAGAATTGCAAGCCTTGCACCAGTTGCTTCAAGACAACTTGGAAAGGGCGAAAGCGGCTTACAAGAGGGCAGCAGACCAGCACCGCAGGGAGGGGGAGACCATCCAAGTGGGAGATAGGGTTTGGTTGTCCACACAGGGATTGCCCATGCCAGGCAGGTGCAAAAAGCTGCGGCAGTGCAAGATTGGTCCCTTTGAGGTGGTAGAGCAGATCAACCCTGTGGCTTTCAAGTTACAACTGCCGGATTCCATGAGAATACACCCGGTGTTTCACAGGTCGCTCCTGTCCAAATTCAGAGAGCCACACAGGTATCAACAGGGGTACCAGCAGGGGTCGCAGGACATGCCGTTAATAGATGCGGAACAGTTCAATGAAGCCACGGCAATCCTGGACTCCAGGTGGCGGGGGGAGGAACTGCAGTACCTAGTGGCGTGGGAAGGCGAACCAGCATCGGAAAATGCGTGGATTCCAGCAGAGCAGATCACTAGGGAGCATTTAATATGGGAATTCCACGAATTGTACCCAAATAAGCCCAAGCCATATGAGTGGCAATTGCGAGAGGTGTTTCAATCCACGGATTCGGAGGAAGGGGAATTTGGGGGGTTCCCAGCATCCAGTGAAGAGAATAGTGATCGGGATGAGGAGTGGCAGGGATACAGTTGGGGTCCCCCTCCATGGAGTAGAAACGACTGGGAAGCGGGGTGCTCTTCCTCATCATCGTCGACCAGCGCAGATACCACGGTATTTCTGGGACCCCGCTCTCCGCCAGAAATGGCAGAGGACATGGAAGGCGGAGAATGGGATCATGCAGGAGACCTGGGATACCTTTGGGACACTCCCACCGAGCCGCCTCAGGGAGGGAAGGGGGGCTTCGAAGGGGGGATGGATGTCAGGGACTGGTCAGAGCCAGGAGGGGTGGCGGAAGGGGCAGAGCAGCCAAGCAGCCACCATCTAACACCGGAGGAGGTGTTGCAAGCTTGGGAAGAGGAGGAGGTGGCTCCAAAGCTGTCACCGGAGATAGGGAAGGAGGTATGGAGAAGTGAAAGCGAGGGGCTGTCGCCGCCTGCGCTGTCACCTGAAACGGAGGGTCTGGGAGAGCCAATAGGGTCAGAGGAGGAAATGGAGACGGAAGGGGAGCAGGGGCTCGGAGATCTTGGCAGTGCCTCGACAGCAACCTCCAGGGAAGAGGAGAGTGAAAGAGAAGGGGCCAGCGCCGCAACGGATAGGGTTAGAAAGAGGAAGAGGCGGAGCGAGAGGCGGCGCTGGGGTTTTGCCAAGCTCTTATGCTGGGGCGAAAATCGAAAGTCTTTATTAGGGGGATCTGACACATCGGAGTCGGATGATGAACTGTGATGCTTGTACAACGGACTTGTAAATAAAGCTAGTAGTTTAGTAAACCCGCTCAAGGCGTGCTTACTCTTGAGGAGGACACACATCCACCTCACAATGGCTGATCCTCTCGTTGCTTCTCCCACTTTCTGGACAATGAAATTGTCTGCAAGGCCAGTGAGGAATCTGTTCGACCTTATGCTCTTGGCTGAGTTTGACATCCAACAAATATCAGGATAGTTTTGGGGATCTATAGTGAACTCCCACAATGAGATCACTGTTATTTTTCTCTCCCTTAATTTTGACCCAGATACTCTCAATTTGGCTTTGAAGTTTTAAATCATGGATCTCTTCACAGGTATACACATCCCTGACATATAACGCCACTCCTCCTCCTTTCCTGTTTGGTCTATTTGGTCTATAAAAACAGTCAACCTGCCTGTTTTTGATCTACCCTAATTACTGGCCATGTCAGGTCAGGGTTCATATGGAAAGCCACAGTCTCCCCATCCCTGATCAAGAGGAATAATAGCAGAGGTGACCTCAACCTAAATATGAGAGGCATATCCCTGAAAAACACCCACCCTACAACCCCATGGGCAACCTTCCTCCGCAGAAAACCCTCAACAATTAGGGACTCTTACAAGTTACTAAAACTCCTAAAAAACAGGGGTCTCTACGACATTTGGGGTGAGCAAAACCCAGGAGACACCAGCCACACATTCCAATCCGGACACCACGGTACAGTGTCCAGACTGGACAGTATTCTGCTCACACAGGGTCTGATCCCCTTAGTGGAATCAACAAACATAGGCAACATTAAAATCACAGATCACACCCCATTAAAATAGGAGAGGGAACACAAGCCACCCCATCATGGTCCTTTAGCCCCATCCTAATCACAAACAAACAAATTAGAGAGAGTATCACAAAAACTCTCCAAAACTACTTCAAATAAAATGATGTAGACAATGAACGCAATGAAATCGGTCACCAGAGGAGCTTGCATAAAAGAGAAAGCATTCCTTAAAAAACAAACCTCCTCAAAAATTAGCAAAATAGAACAAGACATTACTGCCCTCTCATCACACTACAAACAAACAGGATTCAAAAAACTCATTCAACTTATAGAACAAAAGAAAATCCCTAGAAATCAACAAAACAATGATCAGCATTCTATATTCTAAACAATGCTTCTATGAATATGGGGGGGGACACAAACTCCAGACTATTAGCAAATAGATGAGGAAAAAAGCACTAAAAAAAAGAATACATTGCATTACCAAAAAGATGGCAACATAACATTATCCCCTAAAGAAATAACTTCAGAATTTGCAGAATTCTACTCCAACCTATACACCTCCCATAACCCACCTGAGAAGGAAATCAGAAAATTCCTAGCAGGACTGACCATGCCTACCTTAACCGACGAGGAACAGGAATTCATGGACAATCCTATCACCCCAGAGGAAATAGACAGGGTCCTCAAAAACTTGAAACCACACAAAGCCCCAGGCCCAGACGGCTTCACAGCAGAATTCTATAAGAAATTCAAAGAACCCCTGATGCCCTACATGACTCACCTATTTAACGACATAATGAAAGGGGGGCCCATCCCCAAAACTTGGACCCACTCCAAAATAGTCTCCATCCCAAAACCATTGAAGGACAACCTCAGAGTAGAATCATACCGCCCGATCTCATTAATAAACCAAGACTACAAGATATTCACATGGTACTTAACACCATGGAAACTAACGCTGATACACCCAGGAGCCTCACCAAGATGCTGGAGAGGGTGCACCTCCACAGGCACATACCTCCACGTGGTGGGAGTGCCCCAAAATCCAACTATTCTGGACAACAACCATACGAGAAATATGTAAAATAACCAAGCAAATATTAGAAAGCACCCCAGAACTGGCCCTACTAAACAACTTCCAAGACAACAATGCCCACTTACACCACAGAGAACTCATAACCCATCTACTCTCAGCAGCCAGAAACATCATAACCAGACACTGGAGAGACCTGGCAGGAGTAAGCATGGACCAATGGTACCAAATAGTATGGGAAACAGTCTTACTAGAAAAATCAACCAATAAGCTGAAAATGACACGGGGACAAATAGAAGAAGACGCCTTCACCCCGATATGGCTCCCCTTTATCACACACACAGCCCAACAAGACAATGACAAAAATCCACCAACACCATACAAATCAATATGGCTAACCTGATCCAAAACACCCACCTACCCCAGTCACACATGAAAACAAAGACCACCACAGCCAATCACAAATGAACAACCACACCCTAGGCCAACCCCAAACTCTCTCACCACCAAAGGAATACAAACGAACAGCAGAGAACCTGCACAAGCAACGCTGACACCAAACCCTACATATATTAAGTAAAATAGAAATATCGTCTCCCAACCCTACCCCCACCCATCCTCCCCCGGCCACCTCTTTCCCCCTTTTCTTCCCAAAGTCTCAACAAATGAAACTGATTTGTAAAAATGATACATGTAAAAAATATGAGAGAGACATTGTACATACTTTTGTAAATCAAGAAATCTTTAATAAAAAATTTCCTAGAAAAAAAATGAAAAAAAAGAGGAATAATAGCTGACATGTGGTCCTCCCAATGCTCTTCAACCATTGGATATGCTGACTGGACCTGATGGGAGCTTGAGTTCAACACTTGGAATGTGGAAATAAGATAGAGAACATGGTTCTTACCTCAAAAGAGTAACTCTCCACAAGTGGAATGTCTTGCTCGTCAATCAGTGTGTACTGGTACTTTGTCTAGAATCAAAAAGGAAGGGTAATTAAATACTTTATATTGCAGATACTTTTCCAATACCTAGCAAGGCACTTTTCATTCATTTCAGCACAACAACACTTTAAGCTATTACAGGGCACATCTTACACTGAAAAGAGAAGTTTTACACCTTAAATAAGTCTGACCGGGCATACTTCACACACTTGTCTAAACCAGGGGAAAGCTGCTCCAGGGATAGCTTTGAGCATTCTGGTATCTCTACCTACCATTGTGTCCACAAGCCTTCTGGGAAGTCCAAATGCCAGAAAGGGGTGTATTGCCTTTCTCTTGCCTTTGGAAGTAGGATAGCAGAGGAAGAAAGAACTGTAAAATGTAAGTTCTTGGTCAGAGACCAAAATCTGCAACTAAGAGGGGCAGCTCTGGCCCAATATAGATTATACCACACAAATCAGTTAGCCTTTAAAGGACAGTTTTGTGTTTCAGTTTTTGCTATAACAGATTAACATACAAAACTTAACCCAAACAACCTGTAAAGCATTGCATTGCACCAAGTATTGGTACACATCCTTTGTGGTCCATGCTGATTATTAAAAACAGAAAATCACAACAACAAAAGAAAGTTACAGCAAATATGTATCAAGAAATATGTATCAAATCTGCAGAAGAAAATAGGAAGCTAATTTAGGATCAGGTCAGACTATAAATCCGTCAGTATCACCTAGTCTAACCAGTAGGCACACTCCAAAGCAGAAAGGAGCCTCTCAGACCACTTGCTATGTAACCTTTTGAAACTGCAGGTGCCACTCCGTGTGCTCTGCTAGTGAGCTATGGGCCCCTTTAAAGCCTGAATACGAAGGATATAAAAAAAAAGAAACCTCCCCATTTGAGGTCCACCAGTGGGAAGTGCTCCACAGAACAGCTCATGCAAAGAGAGTAAAAAAGAGAAAAGGGACCTCTAAACTAAAACCAGCCTCCCGCATCCTTCTATCTTTAATAATAATAATACTAATAGGGATCATGGAACCCCAATAAACCCAGTGACGTCACAGAGGGGTCCTGTGTGACGTAACGGAGCAGGTCAGACGCACGAGGGGGCGGTGATGTGATAGAGGAAGGGGCGCGGATCTCCCAACACAGAACACGCGTGGGCACGGAAACACACGCACACCGCCGACAGACGCGCAAATCCTATATCTCCCGCTCCGCGCCGCCCCACGGGTCCCCACGCGTACCTTGCCGGCCACCCGGCCAAGCCGCACGATGCCCAGCTTGAAGTCGGTCATGGCCTTGGCCTGGCAGGGAGCGGAGAGGAGGGGAGAAAGGGGAAAGAGGGAGGAGGAGGAGGGGAGGAAGAGGCGCAGGCGGGAGGGAGACCCCGATGCCACGCGCCGCCGCCTCGCGCACGCCTTGGGCAAGAGGATGGGGAGCGGGGGGCACCGCTGATGCTGCCGCTCTCTTCTGCCGCCGCCTCCTCCCCCCTCCCCCTCCAACTTGAAGCCGCGGCCCGCCAATCAGCACGCGAGCCACGGCGACGCGTCATTGATAGCCGCCCGGCACGACCGAGCGCAGCCGCGACGCTGCGTCACGTGTCCGCCGGCGGCGGCCGATGACGCACATCGCACTCGCGGGAATTCTCTCTCTCTCTCTCTCTCTCCCGTCCGACGAATGGACTCGACTGCAACGAATGGACTCCGAATGCAAGTGAAAAGCAGGGTCCGTTTTCCCAAGGGGGAGTTCCGGAATTTTACCCTGGAGAAGGCTCTGGAATTTGCAGAGCCTTCCCGGTGGTGCGAAAATAACAGAGACCACACCGAAGTTGTCAAAGCAAAGCGGAGCCTTCCGTTGTTTTATTTCGGATCTGTTGCAACAGAGGTTCCCTCCAACGTAGCGGGTACGAAGTGAGAACCTTGAACAATGACATAAAGACACTTATATACATTTTTCTCTTCATACAGGTCAATGACAAGAAAAGAGCGGGAAAAGAGGATCTGCATAAGGTAAGTACATATAATCCTATCTGAGTGGTTTTAACAATGAAAATCAAGTATTCTTCCTGAACATCTCTTGACCGAGTAACGACTTTGTTTTATCTTTGTTTGCAGGGTGGAGCTGGTGCTCGGAATTTCTCATATCTGTAAATCGCTGTCTTTAGTCGTTATGAATAAAAGTGGTGGTTTTTGTGAACTGACGTCTCATTGTATTCTGTTGTAGACACAGTAGGTGGCGCTGTGGTGCACGGGAACCTTTGACAGTTCATGGAACGTTGGAGGGGTAAGGGTTTCTATGGAAAAGGGAAGAAAGGCGTTCCTGCAGCCCCTGCTGAGGTTCCTTGAGTACAGACTAAGTTACACTTATTGGTGGTTAAAAGATACATAATATATGTGAGTGAAATATGTATCGAGTAGAGTTGGTACATAGATCCTTACACAGAAAGATACATCGATATATAGAAAAATACATCGCAGCAGAGTTATATACAGAGGGCATACATCGGGAATCACACACTGGGAATTGTTTCTTCTGGAAGGGAGGTGCGTTTTTACAGCACTATCTAGTAGGTGGGGAAGAGGAGGAAGACAGAAAAAGTACGTTTTTTAGAGTGCTATTCAGCAGATGGGTGCACTGCGGAAGGGAGCGACCTCGGCCCTTTTGTGTAAAAGGAAAACAGGTTTTCCCTGTTGGGATCTGGGTGTGATACGGTCGATAATCCTCTCCTGGGTTACCGAGGCCCCAGGGTGATGTCTTTTCTTGATAGTCCCGGCTTATGTAAATGCTGCAGGTGTTGGGCCGGTGGGAAGGTGATAAGCATCAGGGATATGCATTAAGATGTGTCAGCTTGGGGTCTCCTGCAGGTCATAGTGCGTTGGCAAGAGGGTAGAGGAAGAATATGGCTCCCCTTCTGTCAAGGGGTTGGTTGGAATTAAGGCAGAAAGGGTCCCCTCTCTGTCCGTGGGAATGCAGGTGTAAAAAGGGTCCCCTCTCTGTCCGTGGAAGTGCGGGTGGGTACGTTTAACTCTTATGACACTGCCCTTCAAATTTAGGAAATCCCCCCCCCAATCCCTCTCACTACTGTTGTAAGAATATATGAATCCACATATGGACAGAGAGGGGACCTTGGTTATTGGATCATCACAACGCACTATGCATACTCTCCAATTTCGCAACTTCTGCTGTACCATGCCCATACTGCTAAAGGGTACCGTTCTCTTAGGAAAATATACCCATATCACTTGTTTCCCAACCTTGTAATTGATGTAGCCTAGGTAAAGATCTCTAGGTAAAAATCTGCCAACCTAGCAGTTCAAAAGCACGTCAAAGTGCAAGTAGATAAAAAGGTACCGCTGCAGCGGGAAGGTAAACGGCGTTTCCGTGCGCTGCTCTGGTTCTCCAGAAGTGACTTCGTCATACTGGGCACATGACCTGGAAGCTGTACGCCGGCTCCCTCGGCCAATAATGCGAGATGAGTGCCGCAACCCCAGAGTCGGACACGACTGGACCTAATGGTCAGGGGTCCCTTTACCTTTACCATTGGGTAAAGAAATAGCCATTTATTTGCAACCTTTGTCATGGTCAGAGAGGGGAATCGGAAAGCACCTTGAAAAACCCCACCTTTAGGAAACTTGACCGGGGGGGGGGGGATTGCAAAATCACACAAAAAAAACCTTTGAACAAACCCATTTATTTTATAAAGATATGCAACATAAAACTTCACACCCAAAACTGATAGCTATGCAGAGCAGGATTTCACACTGATGCTGAAGTCATTTCCCTAAATCTCCAGCCGCATAATCTGCATAACGGCCAGAATTAACACTGCCCAAAGTTTTGCAATGCCTTATGTGAATCCTCTCATCACGTTTCGCGCCTTTTTTGTACCATTGACCTGTATGGAAATAAAACTGTATATAAGGAAGGGCAGTGCCATTGTTCGGGGTTCTTCACTCCGTCTCTGCCACGTGAAGGGGGAACCCTGTTGCAACAGTTTTATTTTTCTTGAAAGTAAATTGTCTGGAAAACCGCCTTGCTTTCGGAAGCCTTGGTCTGGTCTCTGTCATTTACACTGCCGGTAAGAGCCTCCAAATTACGCTCTCTCTCCGGGGGGGTTTCCGACTCCCTCCTGGGAACAGAACCCATTTCGATAGTGGGTCCCGGGGGGGACCCATTTATCTCACTACCAATGAAATGTAATAAGCGAATAGAAAGAGAACCTACCCAGTTGCTGATGACAAAAACCCCACATGCACACTGTATAAAAGAATATGTTTCACCACCCCTCCCCTCATTTTCTTTCCCATTTAACTCTTAATCAATTTTAAATCTACCACTATGCTGAAGTTACCTTTCAGCCTTGCCTTGTCATCCTCTGGAATACAAATCTCTACACTTCCTGTGTTAAAGAGAATCCTGAACAAATGCTTTGAGAATAAGGCTGATTTCATTCACTCTTCTCTGCTGTGCTAGCACCCAATGATATGTAAATGTAATGCACTAAGGTACCCGTTTAATCTTACTTGTTAGAATAGTTCTTGCATCTAAAGTGGGTCTTCTTCGTTTTCTTACAAGGGTAGCCTAGCCAGCACTTCATAGTTTCAGAAACAAAGTTTGTTCTGGAATCTCTGTGGTTTCTCATTTAGAATCATTTAGAATTTTGTATTTAGCCTAGCCTTCACATTATAAGATGACTTCCTCCATCCTGTCCCTCTATGTCGTTTCTCCTTATCTATTGTCTACCGGCAATTTCCTTATACTTCAACTTAACACTTCAAATTAATTCCATTACATTCTAGATTAATTCCTTAAATCTATAATAAATTCATATTTGTTTTCATATAACCTTATGCATCACCTTAAAATATATGTATATAAAAAAAACTTAACTTATATGCTACTTAGCAATTTCTTAATACAATATCACTACCATAATACTACTCTAATTTTCTGCTGTAAACTAATTTTACATTGGCATTTCTTTCCATTCTTATATTTTGTAATGTTTTTTAAGATAATCTTTAAATTTTCTCCACTCTTTTTCCACTGCGTCGTCCCTCTGGTCGCGGACTCGTCCAGTCAGTTCAGCGGTCTCCATATACTCCATCAATTTCATCTGCCATTCTTCCAGGGTTGGTAAGTCCTTTGTCTTCCAGTATCTTGCAATGAGTATTCTTGCTGCTGTTGTGGCATACATAAACAAAGTGTGGTCTTCTTTTGGTAACACCTGGTGGACCATTCCAAGCAAGAAGGCCTCTGGTTTCTTCAAAAATGTGTTTTTAAACACTTTCTTCAACTCATTATAGATCATCTCCCAGAAGGCCTTCAACCTTGGGCAGGTCCAGCACATATGATAGAATGTTCCTTCAGCATCGCCACACTTCCAACATTTGTTGTCCTGCACGGCCACTTCAGTGAAGCAGCGTAGCGGGCTGCGGCGAGCGCAGAACACCTCCTCTTTAAAAGAACTGATTTGTTTTACTTCGGAACCATGAGTAATTTGGATTAAATTCAATCTTCAATTGGGACTTTAGTTTGGCCACGGGAAAGGCTGAAAAAAGGAGGTCCACCTTTCCCTGCTGTGTGACTTTTGTAGACAAGTCGCTATCTATAAGCAGTTAGAATAGACTCTGTTTTTTAGAATTTTGGCATTTGACAGCTGTCAAAACACCTCCTCAGGGAAACCTGGCAGGAGGGTTGGAGGAAATTGATTATATTGACTTATAAGATATCATCATTTGGATTAGACCCACTGTCACCTCTGGATTGTGGATGAGCCGGGCAGTACAGGGGTTGAAGAAACTACTTTAAAATCTGCTATTTATTGCTACTGTTGTTACTGTTTCCAATTTCTGACATTTGTAAACTCTTTACCTGCTACTAGCCTTTTGGATTACAAAATATTTGACTTTGCAACTTTCTTGCATCTTTATGAAAAGGCAGAATTACTACACCTTAAAAGTGAAAGTAACATCTTTGAACACTGTGAATTGCAACAATCCTTTGTTCCCTCTGTAAGTAAGCCTTGGCAGGAAGTGCCTGCTGTGAACTGACCTTGAGCAGCAATTGTTTTGACTAAGGCTGGTGATAAAAGTAACAGCTGCAAGGGGAATTGTTGAGCCTTTGTAGTTTATATCTATAGCAACTGAGGCCTGGGCTACCTAACTGAGCTGACCTAGAATTAGTGAGACACTGAAATATTGGAAATAAATGTCTGGAGGAGCTGGAAGAGGGGTGACGACAAGAAGTGTTTCAAAATCAACAGAAGGATCCTCCAAGGAACAAAAAAGATTATCTCAACAAGTGGAACCTGCAGTTATGACCCAATTACTTGAACATTTTGAGGCATTACGGAAAGAGATCAGAGACAATACTGAAGACCTCAGACAGGATATCGCCGGCATCAAAACACAATTGGATCAAATAGGACAGATTCAACAAGATTTGGAATCAACCAAGGAGAAGGTCAGCAAAGTTGAGTCCCAGGTCCAAACTTTGGAACAGACCCACATTAGAGACCATTACAACACACAGGTCTCTCTTGCCTTTATGCAAATGAGGCAACGGGCTACCAATCTGAGAGTGAGACATCTTCCAGAACAAGAAGGAGGGGATCTAAAAGCCTACGTAGTCAAGGTCATCGGAGAATTTTGGGGAGTGGACCAAGAAAAATTGGAAAGAAATATTGTCAGAGCATATTGTTTTGGACCAAAGGATAGGAAAAATACTAAGACAGTCAACGATTGCCTTATTGAATTTCAAACTAAGGACCAAAGAGACGAAATTTTGAAACTCCACTACGAAAACAATCTCGAGGTCAAAGCAAAGAAGGTCATCCTATATAAAGACATCCCCAAATTCTTCTTGGATTTAAGACCCAGTTATACCGACTTGACACAGGCTTTAAGCAAGAAGATCAACTATAGGTGGGAATTCCCACAAGGCCTAGCTTTTGGATACAAAGGAAGACTCATCAAAATCAAATCAAAAGAAGATAAAATTAAGTTCATACAGAATAATTTGGATGAATTCCCCGGAATTCTAACAGGAAGCCCAGCACCAACACCAGAGGAAGAAGCAGAGGGAGCAGTAGGAGGAACTGCATAAAGATGGCACTGAAGATTCTAATATGGAACGTTCACGGTTTGAACATTCGACCGCAGAGAAACCAGGTCTTTCATACACTAAAGAAGCAAAATTTGGACATCATTTGTCTTCAAGAAACTCATGTAACAAGACTGCATAGGAGAGTCCTTGAGAACAAAAGAATAGGCCAGGAATTTATATCATCAGCAAAAGTGAAAAAAAGAGGAGTAGTAATTTATGCCAAAGAGAAATATAACCCAAAATTGAAATTCAAAGATGAAGATGGAAGATTTGTAGCTATAGAAATAACAGTGGAAGGCGAAAATTTTTTAATATTGGGACTGTATGCGCCAAATGATGCAAAATCTGAATTTTACAAGGAAATTCACGAAAGGCTGATGGATTATATGGATTACAAAATAATAGTTCTAGGAGACTTTAATGCGGTAGCCTCTACGCTTATGGACAGATCGCAAAGAGTAAAATTTACAAATGATGGTAGGCTACCAAAAACCTTCTTTGAGATGGCAGATAACCTGGACTTGATAGATGCATGGAGAACAATGAATCCAACTGACTTGAAAGCAACTTTTTACAGTGAGGCAACCAAAGCCTGGAGTAGAATAGACCAAATATGGGCATCCAGGGAATTAACTCCCAGGATGCTTCAGACCGAAATACATCCAAGGACATGCTCTGATCACAATCCAGTACAACTGGATCTAAGACTAACACCGAAGGGTTCCTTTAGATGGAGAATGGATGATTCATTGTTAAGGAACCAAATCATCTGTGAAAAAGCTCAGAAAACAATAAAAGACTTTTTTGAAATAAATTTAAGTACAACAATGGAAAAAAGAATAATTTGGGACGCAAGCAAAGCCGTGGTGAGAGGATTCTTAATACAACAAAAGGCAATCAAAACGAAGCTGCAAAGAGAGAAAAAGAATTCAATTTTGCAACAATTGAAAGAGGAGAAACAATTGAGGACTAAACCACAGGACACTAAAATACAAAAAGAAATAAAGCAGCTACAAATTGAATTCTCTAAAATAATCAATTGTGAAATTGAATGGAAAATTAAAATGTTGAAGCAAAAGACTTTTGAATCAGCTAACAAATGTGGAAAATTGCTAGCGTGGCAACTGAGACAGAGGCAGAAACTAAATACCATCACAGGTATTAAAGTTAATGGAAACAATGTAGTGAACCCTTCGGAGATAAGGAAAAACTTTGAAAAGTTCTACAAACAGTTGTACAAAGAAGAAACCAAGGAAAAAGATAAAATAGAGTAATATATAGTTAAAAATGGCCTACAGAAAATCCCAGAAAGTATGAAAGGCCCCCTAAACCACCCAATAACACCAAATGAAGTGGAAATGGCAATTAGCAATATGAAACTGGACAAGGCCCCAGGACCAGACGGACTTTCAGCCAAATATTACAAAACATTAAAAGACTGGATAATTCAACCATTAATGGAAGTTTGCAATGAGATATTGAAGGGAAGAGGGGCACCGGAGTCTTGGAAGGACGCATATATAACTCTGATACCAAAACCAGATGTGGATCGGACATTGATGAAAAATTATAGACCTATCTCCCTCCTAAATGTGGACTACAAAATCTTTGCAAATATTATGGCTAGCAGACTCAGGAAGGTTCTAAAGGAGGTTATCCACCAAGATCAAGCCGGTTTTTTACCAGAAAGACACTTAAATACCAACATAAGAAATGTAGTGGATATCCTTGAAAAATTAGAACAAAATAAGAACCGTAAAGCAATCCTGATGTTTGTGGACGCCGAAAAAGCATTTGATAATGTATCGTGGACATTCATGAAAAAGAACTTACAACACATGGAGGTGGGGAATGGTTTTTTGAATGGCATCGAAGCGATCTACACAGACCAAAAAGCCAAGATTATCATTAACAATGTGGTATCAGACAACATTAAAATTCAGAAAGGAACAAGACAAGGTTGCCCCCTATCCCCGTTATTGTTCATCACAGTCCTGGAGGTACTTTTAAATATGATCAGGAATAATTCAGACATCAAAGGGGTGGCGGTGGGGGCCAAAGAATACAAACTAAAAGCCTTCGCTGACTATTTAGTTTTGACATTACAGAATCCAGACTCCAGTGCCCCAGCGGCACTGGAGGTGATACAAGACTTTGGGGAAGTAGCAGGATTTAAATTAAACAAAGCCAAAACCAAAGTTTTAGGGAAAAACCTGACACAAGGAGAAAAAGAAAATCTCGAGAAAGAAACAGGCCTGCAATTTGCAAAAAAAGTAAAATATCTCGGCATCAATATGACAGCAAGAAATCAAAATCTATTTAAAGACAACTATGAAAAGGTTTGGAATGAAATAAAGAAGGATTTGGAGATCTGGAACAATTTGAAATTGTCCTTGATGGGCCGAATTGCAGTTATAAAGATGAATGTGCTGCCTAAATTATTATTTCTCTTCCAGGCAATTCCAATACTGGACAAGATGGAACCTTTCAAGAAGTGGCAGAAGACGATATCAAGATTTGTCTGGCAGGGGAAAAAACCCAGAATCAAATTTAAGATATTAACAGATGATAAGAAAAGAGGGGGATTTTCCCTGCCGGAGTTAAGTATATATTTTGAAGCTGCAGCCTTCTGCTGGCTGAAGGATTGGTTCCTATTAGAAAATACAGAGGTACTTGACCTGGAAGGATGTGACAACAGATTTGGATGGCATGCATATTTATGGTATGATAAGGTAAAGGCACACCAAGGATTTAAAAACCATATAATAAGGAAGGCTCTTTTTAGAGTCTGGATGAAATATAAGGATCTCCTAGAAAGAAAAACACCCAGATGGTTGTCACCGGCAGAAGCTAAGGCCTATAAAAGAACAAACATGGAAGAAAATTGGTTAAGGTATTCCGAGATGTTAATACATGAAGGAGAACAAGTCAGGTTGAAACCCTATGAACAATTGAGAGGAAGGATTCATGATTGGCTACAGTATCATCAAATCAATGAACTTTTCAAAATGGATAAAAAGATTGGCTTTCAATTGGAAAAGTCAAAATTGGAAACAGAACTATTAGAATCAAAGAACAAGACCTTGTCAAGAATGTATAATTTGCTGCTGGAATGGCATACGCAAGATGAATTAGTTAAATCCGCAATGATAGATTGGGCAAAAGATATTGGTCATAATATCATGATGGCAGACTGGGAAAGACTTTGGAGAACAGGTATAAAATTTACAGCATGTACTCTATTAAGAGAAAATATAATGAAAATGATTTATAGATGGTACCTGACCCCAGTGAAGCTGGCAAAAATCTATCATTTGCAGGACAATAAATGCTGGAAGTGTGGCATTACTGAAGGAACATTTTATCATATGTGGTGGACCTGCCCAAGGCTGAAGGCATTCTGGGAGATGATATATAACGAGTTAAAGAAGGTGTTCAAGAACACATTTTTGAAGAAACCAGAGGCCTTTCTCCTTGGAATGGTTCACCAGGTGTTACCAAAAGAAGATCACACTTTGTTTATGTACGCCACAACAGCAGCAAGAATTCTCATCGCAAAGTATTGGAAGACAAAGGACTTGCCTACTTTGGAAGAATGGCAGATGAAAATGATGGACTATATGGAAACCGCTGAACTGACTGGACGAATCCGCGACCAGTATAAAGTATAGTTAAAATAATAAAATGCCAATGTAAAAATTAGCTTATAGAAGATAACCAGAGCAATAATATGGTAGTTATATTGTATAAGTAAATGTTAAGTAATATTTGAGTTAAGTTTCTTTTTTATATTTAAAAGGTAAGATAAGGATATATGAAAAAATCTGGAAATAATTTTAGATTTAAGGAATTGAAGTAAAATAAGTAGAATATAAGCAGAATTGATAAGTTAAAGTATAAAGAAATTGTCGGTAGACAATAGAATAAGGAGAAACGACACAGAGGGTTAGAATGGAGGAAGTCATAAGGATATAATGTTAAGGATTAAGGATAAGATTATTAATTGTTTTGTTTATGTATAGTTAGTGTTTGTGTGTGTTTTATTGTTTGTTTGTTTGAAATTTGTGTAGAAAATAAAATATTATATTAAAAAAAAAAAAGAAATCTACAAAATTATTTGGTTGTGTCTCAGCATATTTATGGGAAATGTCACTATTACAAAGAGTTTGGAAGAAGAGTTTGGACTTGATATTCCGCCTTTCACTCCCCTTAAAGGTAAAGGGACCCTTGACCATTAGGTCCAGTCGCGGACGACTCTGGGGTTGCAGCGCTCATCTCGCATTATTGGCTGAGGGAGCTGGTGTACAGCTTCCGGGTCATGTGGCCAGCAGGACTAAGCCGCTTCTGGCGAACCAGAGCAGCGCACGGAAACACCATTTACCTTCCCACTGGAGTGGTACCTATTTATCTACTTGCACTTTGACGTGCTTTCGAACTGCTAAGTTGGCAGGAGCAGGGACCAAGCAACGGGAGCTCACCCCGTCGTGGGGGTTCAAACCGCCAACCTTCTGATCGGCAAGCCCTAGGCTCTGTGGTTTAGACCACAGCACCACCCTTAAGGAGTCTCAAAGCAGCTAACAATCTCCTTTCCCTTCCTCCCCCACAACAGACACCCTGTGAGGAGTTGCATGTGGAGGAGCAGGGAAGCAAACCCGGCTCACCAGATTACGAGTCCACCGCTCTTAACCACTACATCACGCTGGCTCAAAGACTAATAGATGCCAGCTATACATAACCTTTCGCTTAAAAAAATAGCAACAATATCTATCTAATGGAACAGTGCAGTGTGCTAGCTAGTGTCATAGAATCATAAAATCATAGAGCAGGAAGATACCACAAAGGCCATCTAGTCCAACTCCCTGCCATGCTGCAACACACAAGCAAAGCACTCCTGGCAGATGGCCAGCCAGCCTCCACTTAAAAACCTCCAAAGAAGGAGACTCCACCACTCTCTTGTCCAGAAACTTGGGTTGGTTCTACAGAACCAGCAATGACGCCCTGCACGTTTCCAGTTGTGCCAGGAACTTCCCCCAGCTTCCAGGCTGTTAGCAGAGTTATTTTTAGATTCACTCACGCAGCAGAAGATGAACGGTGTGTAAGGGAGTTGCAGCAATGATTCACTGGAGCCAGCTTCTTCTTTCTTATCTTGAAGCATTTATTTATATACAGCAGAAACTCCCGGGAGAACGCCAAGGCATGGCTGACTCCCGGCAACACATAACAGAAAATGCCGACACACCCAGAGTAGATAACCCTTATATAGACCCACCCAGAATACAGCACGTGACATAGAAGAGCAGTTTAACCCTGTCAGCTCTGATATAGCTCACACCCCCTCTCGTGCTGTATCGCTTGGGTGTATGTAAGTTTAACCACTTACTCAAAACAAACATAACCCCTTACAGAAATTCTCATGCTTTTGAAAGCTTAATGGTTTAGTAAAACCATCTGCCAGGTTCTCTTCACTGGGACAATATTGTAGCTTAACCAAGCCTGTCTGGATGGTTTGACAGACATTTTTGAAACGAATGTCCAAATGTTTGGTTCTGGATTTAAATTGCCCAGATTCAGCCAATTTTAAACATGGCTGATTGTCCTCCCAAATAGTCACGGGTTTCTGGCAATCCCCACAAATTTCTTCAACCAAACATTGATAGTACTCTAATTCCCTGCACACTTCAGACAAAGCGCTGAATTCGGCTTCTGTGGATGAAAGTGCAATAAGTTCTTGTTTCCGCGACTTCCAACCAATTAGAGACTTTCCAAATTTTACCACCAGTCCAGACACTGACTTTCTGTCCCTCAGGTTCGCCCAATCACTATCGGCCCAGCATGTGAGCTGTGCCTCACCCTCAGCTGGTAGTTTGAGACAAACATCCTTGGTAGCCTGTAGATATCTGAGAATTCTCTTGATTCCGTTCCAGGCAACCAAGCTAGGCCTTGAAGCCTCTCTGCTGAGCAGATTTGTTGCGAACGCTATGTCCGGTCTACTCCATTGGGAAATATATAGTAGACTTCCCAGAGCAGATTGAAAGATTTCGGGATTGTCAAAATCAGACCTTTCCCCAAATTGACTGTCTTTCACATAATTTGTCTCCATGGGCGTTCTAGTGCCTTTACACTCTGCCATTCCAAACTTTTTAAGTATTTGCTCAATCTTGGGTGTTTGACTAAGCATAAAACTCCCACCCTCAGTCTTATCCACCTGGACACCAAGATAAACCTTGACCGGCCCCAGACTCTTGAGCTTGAAGTGTTTCTCCAGTTTCTTGGCAAATTGTTGCCCCTGTTCTGGAGTCTTTCCTGAATGGAGAAGATCATCAACGAAGACCAACACCAATTCCTGTTGCTGTCCTGAACCTTTCAGGTACAGACAGCTATCCGCTTGACTCTTTGTGAAACCAATGCTCTCCAGAGCACTGTTCAGACACAAGTTCCAGTTCCTGGCCGATTGCCTCAGGCCATAAATGGACTTGTGCAATTTCCACACTTGCCCTGGTACGCTGCCCTCGAACCCTGGAGGTGGCAACATGTAAAGTTCCTCCTCCAGGTCCGAGTTCAAATATGCAACGTCCACGTCAAAGTGATTTACCTGAAAACCTCTCTGGGCGGCGACTGCCAAAAGCATTCGCAGAGTTTCACTTCTGGAGGTTGGTGCATAAACCTCGGTGTAATGGAGACCTTTTCTTTGTGAGAAACCTCTCGCAACAAGCCTTGCCTTGTATTGTGGCTCCCCTGTGGTTGTTTGTTTGATTCTGTACACCCAGCGGCTTCCTACCGCCTGTCTGCCATCCGGCAGTGTTGTGGTGGTGTACACTCCCAATGACTTCATGGAGTTAAGTTCTTTTACCATTGCCTCGTGCCATTTACTGGCTTCTTCTTCAGGCAATTGTAAGACCTCCTTGAAACTTTCTGGCTCGCACTGCGCTAAACAAGCCCAAACACTGGTTGCAGTGTACCTTTCTGGGGGTTTTCCTTTTGTGGTGCGCTCAGAACGTCTCAACACTTGCTCAGATTCCCCCTCTGACTCAGATGTACTAGTACCAGACTGTGCGTCCCTGCCATCTGGAAATCCTCCCAGTGACTTACTGCGTTTTCTTGAATCCCCTGGGCTAACCACGGGAGATGTGGGTGACCTGCTACGCTTTCTGTGTCTTCCAGGTCTCACCACAGGGGATGTGGGTGCACTCTTAGGCTCTTGCTTTGCAGCCTTTTGAGATGTCCCCTGTCCTGGATCTGGTGCTCCAGCAGGTGCCACTGCTGGTGCCTGATCTTCTTCATCAGCCGAGTCATCCAGACTCTCTGATAGAACATCAGGATTGCCATGAATGCGAGTCCAACCACCTTGCTCGCAAAACTCGGCGCTCCTGCTAACCAGAATTCTAGTCTGATTGCCTTCTGGAAAAGCAAACCTCCACCCCTTTGTCCCTAATTCATATCCACAAAAAATCATTTTTCGGGATCTGGGTTCTCCTTTCCGGCGTTGAGCTCTTGGGACCAGAACCCAAGCTTCAGACCCGAAAACACGAAAGAAATCCACCTTAGGCTTTTTCCCATGCAAAAGAAAATAGGGTGTGTCACCTACAGTGGAGTTAAATGTCCTGTTCAAAGTAAAATTTGCAGTTTTCCATGCCTCCCCCCAAAACTTTGGTGGAAGCTGTGCATCGAACAGCATGGCTTCTGCAGCCTCCTGGAGGGTGCGATTGCGCCTTTCAGCCACCCCGTTTTCCTGAGGGGAAAACGCACAAGTTAACCTGTGGTGTATGCCTTTCCTGCGGAAAAAATTCTTTAACATAGAACCCGTAAATTCTCCGCCACGATCGGACTGCAGACACTTAACTTTGTACGGTAACTGGCGTTCCACCTCAACAATCCACTCCTTAATAATATTGGCGGCTTCACTCTTCTCTTTCAGAAGAAAAATCCACCCCATCCGGGTGTGGTCGTCAATCAGAGATAGAGCATATTTAGATCCGCCCACACTAGCAGTAGACATTGGCCCACATAAATCTGCATGAATTAATTCAAAAGGTTTTGCAGTTACCCTGTCAGACCTGGGATAACTACATGTTCTCACTTTTGCTCTTTTACATGCTCGACAATCCAGGAACTTGGAGCACGACTTCATGTCGCATCCATCAGCACACACCTGCAACTTCCTGACATAGCCCCAGTTACAGTGTGACATCCTTCTGTGCCAAAGATGTACACACATATTGTGTGTGGGTACATTAGCACACTTTACCTGTGCTCCCACAGACTCTTCCAGGACAAATAACCCATCCTGACTTGCAACATTGACAAGCTGCTTACCTTCCTTGGATATTGTACATACATCATTTTCAAAACTGACTTTGAACCCGTCTCTCAGCAGAGAAGAACCAGATAGCAAACAGCTTTTCATGCCCTGTAAAATATAACCTTCAAGATTAGCATTCAAACAGCTTAAATACACAGTGCCAGATTTCTGCAACTGTTTTTGAGTGCCATCAGCCAAAGAAACAAGTTTTGACTCAGTAAGTTTCTTGCAGTCCTTCAGTTGGCCACTAGAGGTCAGTAGATGATGACTCGCCCCACTGTCTATGATCCAGCGTCGACTCGGCCCCTCCTTCACGGTTGCCATAGCAGCTAAGAAGTGAGAACTGTGATCAGCATTTCTGCCTCCTCTCCGGCCTCCGCGAAAGTCTTGGCCTCTCCTCCCACGCGTCTGTCCTTTGCTCCTTGTCTCGTCGCCCTGGGAAACGTCCTTCCCAGTCTGGGGACAGTTCCTCTTTAAGTGTTGAGTTGATCCACATCTGTAACAGCGCCTGGTTGTAGCAAAAGCTTTCACAGTGCCTTCCTGCCTTTCTGCTTCTCCACTCTTTGCATAACCCCCTTCTCCAGGGTGTCTGCTTCCTTGTCTCTGCCTTTTTACTTCTTCATCCGACAGTCTTCCAGAGACATACGCAAGTGTCAAATCAGCAGGTGGCATGGATTCCAGAGTCAGGCACAGATTGGAATAGCTTGCATCCAATGTAGACAACAAAATATAAACTTTCACGTCTTCCTGGAAATTTATGCCCAACAACCTGAGCCTGTTAAACACAGCAAGCACCTGTGTTATATGGTTCTGTATATTTTGTCCTGGTTTCAACTTTAACTCGAACAGGTTCCTCATGGCATGAATTTTAGTTCCAGCTGTAACTCTTTGGTGTACATGTTGTAGAGCAACCCACACATCGTGTGCATGTTCCAGGCCCTGAACATGAGGGAGTTGATTCCCGTCTATGCTCATAATCAAAGCAGAATAAGCCCTTTGATCCTTGCGCATGGCAGCCTCTCCAGCACCTGGTAAATTCTGTGTGGCTTCCCACAATCCTTTGCCAGTCAACCAAGCTTTGCAGCGGTGGCTCCATTCCTCATAATTTTGTCCATCTAAGCGGTCAAAAGGAACAGTAAAATGTTCATTGTGTTTGGCCATCTTCCCTGGGGGGTGCAGCCCACTTACTTCCTTTCAGTAGCCTTCCCTCCCAATCCAAAGATGCCTCCAGTCTACTCTTCAGCCAGTGAGTTCAAACTGCTGTTTTTCCCTTTAAGAAACAGAGCAAAAACAGTCTTCTCCAGCTGGCCCCCTCTGCCTCCACAGACTTGGCAGGGCACACTGCATTCCTTAGATAGTCACCATGGCAACGGAGCTCAGTCTCCGGCAACTGGCAGTCTCTGTAAACGAAGCTGCAAACTTTCACAGACGTCCTCTGCTTTCATCTGGCTTTCTAGATGCAGACCAGACCATGCAGGGCCCCCATTAACCTGGGGTTCAGGCTGTGACCTCCCTTAACTTCTGGGCCAACCCATAACCTGTCCAGAAACTTGGGTTGGTTCTACAGAACCAGCAATGACGCCCTGCACGTTTCCAGTTGTGCCAGGAACTTCCCCCAGCTTCCAGGCTGTTAGCAGAGTTATTTTTAGATTCACTCACGCAGCAGAAGATGAACGGTGTGTAAGGGAGTTGCAGCAATGATTCACTGGAGCCAGCTTCTTCTTTCTTATCTTGAAGCATTTATTTATATACAGCAGAAACTCCCGGGAGAACGCCAAGGCATGGCTGACTCCCGGCAACACATAACAGAAAATGCCGACACACCCAGAGTAGATAACCCTTATATAGACCCACTGTGATGACCTGGGAGTCAGATTCAGACACTGAACCTGAGGGATCCCAGCCTGCACAGGATTCACTGCCCTCAGAAACAGCAGAGCCAGGGCTGGGGCCTGGGTCTCAAGGGGACTCACCTGTGCTGGATCCTCAGGTGCAGGCTTCGGCTGAGGTTGATCTGGCTCCTAATGGGATGGAGGACTTACTGCCTACAGGTGCTCCACTCCCCACCCAGTCAGGGGAAGCTGAGGTTGCCTCTGGGTCCGGTAACCCTCCAGCTTCTCCTGAGCTGCATAGGCTCAGGGCAGAGAGGCGAAGGGAACTAAGTTCTCGCAGGAGGAGTGCTCGCCTCCAAGCCAGGAGAGGCGAGTCACCTGGGAATCGGAGCCGCCCTTCGCCTCGGGACAGATAAAAGCCGGCCAGTCCCAGTCCCAAGTTGCAGGAGCAACATCGTTGCTGCAGAGTTCTGCTTGCTCCCTGCCCGGTTGTTCTGCCTGAACTCTTGACCTGCCTTGGTTCCCTGTTTATCCCTCCGTTCCTGACCTTGCCGGACTCCTTGCCCTGACCCTGCCTCTGTTTATTCGGACTGCCTTCACGTACCTCTGACCTTGGACCGGACATCGACCTCGCTTCCTGGATACTCCACGGGACCAGCACACCCACCCAGAATACAGCACGTGACATAGAAGAGCAGTTTAACCCTGTCAGCTCTGATATAGCTCACATCTCTGACGTGGCGTATTCCACTGCCCTAACTGCCAGAAAATTCTTCTTAATGTTTAGGTGGAATCTCTTTTCCCATAGTTGGAATCCATTATTCTGCGTCCTAGTCTCTAGAACAGCAGAAAACAAGCTTGCTTCCTCTTCAACATGACATCCCTTCAAATATTTAAACATGGCTATCATGTCACTCCTTAATCTTCTCTTATCTAGACTAAACAAATCCAGCTCCCTAAGTCTCTCCTCATAGGGCTTGGATTCCAGACCTTTTACATTTTGGTCACCCTCCTCTGGACATGCTCCAGCTTGACAATATCCTTCTTCAACTGTGGTGCACAGAACTGGACACAGTATTTCAGGTGAGGTCTGACCAACCAGAATAGAGTGGTAGCATTCCTTCGCTTGAACTAGACACTATACTCCTATTGATGCAGCCCAGACTCACATTGGCTAAGACTCCCAGATTGTCCATTAAACTTTAATTAGTTTAATGTTAAAGTAAAAGTCCAGTTCGCTTCCAAGCCTTAAATCTTACTTTCAGCAGAGCTTTTCTTCGTGCAGCGGATTGAAGAAGATAGGTTTGTCAGCAACCTCTTTAAATCAGGAACTCTGGAGCAAGCACGTTGAAACTTAAAGGAATTTATTTACAAAAGCAAAAAACCAGGCAATAAAGCACTCGTGTTTTATCTCTTGCATGAAAGAAAACTTTACACTACATTCAGCTCAGCTCAGCGACCAACGCCCACGGTTACAAACTGAGTATTTATACCAATTATCTAACATTCCCGAATGTTCAAGGACGCACAGCTGCTCAGTGATTAGAGCGACTAAGACTTTGTTAACCCTTTAACACCAACACCCCCTCTCGCTTGTAACACTGAGCTACAATAAACTTAACTCAAATTCAGACCTGAACAGAAAACTTGATGAGATTGCGGACTCAAAGCTTTAGTAAAGCCATCGGCGAGATTTTCCTTGCTCGGGCAATACTGCAGCTTTATCAAACCTTGTTTTACACTTTGGGATACATTTTGATAACGAATATCCAAATGTTTTGTGTGTGCCTTAAATTGACCTGATTCAGCTAATTTAATACAAGGTTGATTATCTTCCCATATTCTGATGGGTAGAGTACATTCTCCAAACAATTCTTGGACCAGTTGCTTATAAAATTCCAACTCTCTACAAACATTTGATAATGCATTAAATTCAGATTCAGTGGAACTTAAAGCTATGAGTGATTGTTTCCTTGATCTCCAACCAATTAATGCATTCCCAAATGTTATTGCCATTCCTGACACTGATTTCCTATCTTGTCCAGCATCAGCCCAACTGCTGTCAGCCCAGCATTCAAGTTGTGTGCTGCCCTCTGCTAACAGTTTTAAGCAGAACCTTTTGGTAGTCTGGAGATATCTTAAAACTCTTTTTACTCCTTGCCAAGCATGAATTGATGGTTTTTCAGCTTGTCTACACAACATGTTGACAGCATATGTTATGTCAGGCCGAGTCCACTGTGCAATGTGGAGAAGACTACCTGTTGGGATGATTTCTATGAGCCCGCACAGTAGTACACACAGGCATACTCGCACACGTGTCGTCTCACTGTGTTGGCAAGCCACAGTGGCTCCGCGTTGATCGGGGGCTACGCGTTGGCTAACCACGTTCCCCGAGAAGGTGCCGGGGAGACTAACACTTCTGAGAAGGGACAATAGGTGTTGGCAAAAGGTGTTGAAAAACAACCCCAGAGGTCGGAAGGTGAGCAGGGAGGGGCTGCCTACATGAGGAGCAGCACATCCACAATGGCGGAGGTTTTGGGGTGTCGCCTACTTCCTGTATCTGTCAAATGTACCACTTATTGCACTATGCTAATGACCCATACCATATTTGGCTGTGAGAGTTGCCCTGCGAGGCTAATCATTAACCTGTTAGTGGGCTGTCAATAAATATGGGACTCTCGCTCAGCTCGAGGTCGCCTTCCCGTGAAACTCATCCTGTCCTAGGGTCTCGTTATTTCACCATCCCCGCATTGTGGTGACCCCGACGTGATCCAGCCTACTACTCACAAGAGACGGAAAAGTCTATTGGGCCCTCAGCGTACGCGCTATCGTGAGTATGGGTTTAGCTGAAGCAGCTCAGCATGCCAACCATGCAGAAGAGTTGCAAGAAGTTGTTGGTATCTTTCTTCAGACAGGACTAAATGGGGCAGATGCAGAGGAGTTGGTACAAATAATCAAAGAACAGTGTCCATGGTATGCTGAGGCGAGTTCCTCTGATCTGGGAGATTGGGAGGAACTTGGGAAATGTCTCATTTCCCAGCCATGGGCTCCCGTGTCTGTTATCAAGGCATGGAAGCTTAGCAGGGACGCAATTGAGAGGATGGGGGTTTCAGTAATCAAGGCACCACCCTCATCATTTAACTCTCTGCTCCCAGAGGGGGACCTTTCTGCCACCCCCTCGCCCTCGATCCTCAACAAGTTGTCTGAGCAGGTCGAGGTAAGATCGCCTGCCACCATCCAGTTGTCTGCCAACAGGGCAATGGGTGCAGTGAGGGCAGGATTCCGGAAGGAAATGAAAGGGAACCTGAGCTCTGAGGAGCTAGAGGAATCACTTGAGGAAGTTAGAGTTCAATGCCCTTGGTTCATAGAGACTACATCTCTAGGGTTAAAAGGTTGGGAAATTGGAGAGCTTATGCTCTCCCCACCTAGGGCACCCATAAAACTCAGGGTTTTATGGAAGAGAGTCAGGGTTCTCATAGAGTGGATAGGGATCCTAGCATCCATAGCGCTCATTTTGGAGGAGGAAGATGCGGCTCCTCCTCCATCATCAGCTCTTGGCACAGTTGCGCCAGAGCTCCCAATGGTCAGCCCCTCTTCTACTGCTTCATTGCCCCTATGCAGGGCAATGGGAGCTGTGAGAATGGGGTTTAGGCAGGAACAGCTGAAAGGGATTTTAAGCAGGGAGGAATTGGAGGCTGGTTTGCAGACTTTCTCAGCTAGGAGGGTTTTGGAAGCAGGCTTGCTTTCCTTATTCCCTCAGGGGTTTTTCTTTCCCCTCCTTCTTTTTTTGCTACTTTTCCTCCCTCTCCTTCGCTCACCAGTTGAGCAGCTGCTGCAGCTGCCAGCCAGTACTCAGCAGCATGAGCCTGTGTCACAGCAGGGGGCTTGCAGATACAATGGAACAGGAAGACAAACAGTTAAGTCAGAAACAGTTTGCCCAAATGCAGGAAAGGCTTTCATTGGGAAAAAGGGATTTTTGTGATCCAAAAGTGCTTAGGCAAGTGGAGATTTTTACATCATTTAAGAGCCATTAATTTGATATTGCAGCCAATGAGTGTACTACAATGTGGTTCCCCTAATCTAAATGTGATTTCTTGTGATTTTTAAGTATTGGCTATGGACTTTAAGGATTGTCTTTTCACTATTCCATTGTGTGAAAAGAACAGAAGCTTTTTTGCTTTTAAAGGCTTTCCCTTGGAAAGTCAGTGTCACAATCTGGAGATTGGATTGGAAAGGTGTGAAAAAATAAAAATAAAAGATGTCTTGTGAATTTCAGGTAATGGTAAATAAGATTATAGGACTGTATTTCACTATTCTATTGTGTATTGTGCAAAAAGCAGCTGCCCAGGGAGAAGTATAGTAATAAATGTAAAGGATTTAAAAGCAGCTACTAAATAAAAAAAAATAGATGTGGGGATAAAATTTGATAAATCAGGAGGATAAATTTGTAATTTTCCCTGGAGTGGTGATTCTCATGTCTTCTCAATTAAAGGGACCCCTACCAAAAAATCATTGTGGGACTAGTTCTCCTCGATCTTCTGCTGGCAGGAGAAAGGAGGATTTTTGTTATTCCAGGGTAGTGGAAGTGAAGACTAAAACTCCAATGACTTAGAAGCAAGGAGAGTCATTTGCACAGCTAATCATTCTTTTATTCTCCCGGCTGGGAGAAGAATCAGTGAAAAAGGTTTCAGGTCTACTGACCTTCCTTGCTCCTTGCAACCTAACATTCTAGCAAAAACAAAATAATTAGGGAATCTAAACTAAAATGTACGAATCTGTTAACGTTACAGTTAGCAATCCTTCCCACTCATGTTAACTCTCTAGGGAAGAGACTTATTGTAACGAATTGCAGGCAAGGTTAATTAGTAACAATTAGGACACATTGGGCTATGCTAAACTCAATCACATGCCTCTAGGGCGGAAATTTACAGACCCTGGTTGGAAAAAACAATGGCCACATATTAGAAAAATAGCAAATTCTCATAAGGTTGGGTATAATACACCAGTCTTGTAATTAGGAAACGTTCAGGTATATTGGCACTTTCAATATGACCTTAGAGAGAATTAATTTTGTATTGGAATCCATGTTTAACCTTAACAGGATCTCAAGTAATTATCAGGTTTATAAGATTGGTTTTTTTTTTACATTTCCATTGCAAGTGGGACTGGCGTTTCTTTGCTTTCACAGCTTCAGTTTGAGTAATGCTGACCCCACAGAGCAGTGTCATAATAGCCAGAGATCTATCTAAATTTGGTTTATAAGAGTTAAGGTGTCACTAAAAGCTATTTAGGTAAGACCAGTGTGCACCAAATGGTTTCGTTATCTCTTGTGATCATCTCTCCAGAGATGCTTCTTTCAGCTTCCATTGTTCAGGAATAGGAGATTTTAGGGGAGAGGAACAGACTATCTCTATTAATCATTGAATGGTTTTACCTAGCTCTCAGCTCGAACGCAACAATAACAACTTTGGCTCAGATATATGCTGAGTTTCTATTTAAAGCTAGGAAGAAATACGAAAGAATAGATTTTTACTGCTTCGCCTTGGAGGAGCTACTCCATGTGTCATCAGAATGCAAAATCAATTGCTTGGCAATTTAAAATCCCTTTGGAGCATACAAGGGTGATTGTTCAGCGATAACTAGAGCGCTCTCAAGTGGCATCTTGTCCCTCTGCAGGAATAAATCCCAGAGGTCTGAATGCAAATACTGGAAAATTTTGGCAAATGGGCGTTACTTTGTACAATTCTTTTGCCCCGTAGCCCAGACTTCACGTATCCATGGATACACATAGTCATTTTTTGGGAGAGTCACTCCACGGTATGGAGAGGCTACTAACTTTGTAATTAATCATTGTATCCAGACTTTTTCAGATAGGGGACTTCCAAAGGTCATCAGGATGGGTAATGCTCCCACTTAAACATAAATCAAAAGCAGGGAATCCTATGGGATTTCACCTGGATACCTAGAGAACAGGAATGATTGAATAAAGCTCTAAATATAATAATCACTTAAATATTGAATCATTTAAATATTAGAATTAAAAATTTATCTTCAGCAGTTGAAGATCAATTTGGCAAAAAACAAAGTTTTCCTTATTCTCAGGTTTCCTATAGATTATTGCCAGATTCCAACCTGGCTGGGTCCAGTGCCATTACTGGCCTGGGGAAGGGGTCACAGTTCTGTTTTGCTTGATCCCACAGGCCCCCATTGGCTCCTCGCGAGGTGCATAAAACCGTGGTATGGCTTGGTTCCAGCAGCAGCAGCGCGACAACCAGGAGAAGATGCAGGAGAGTCCGAGGATGGTTCTAGCCTTCCCGACGTCGGACCCAGCGATGCTGCAGAGAATGCGTTACATGGGACCTATTCCTCGTGGTCCTGATGGTGAATCTGATTTTGAAGTCCTTCAAGAGCAAGGTGAGGGTATGCGATCTCCACAGAGTTCGCACTCAGACCCCAGCACTCCAGAAGGACTTCCTGACATCTCATCTCTTCACTTAAGAGCTCAACGCCGTGACAGAGACCGCACTCCAAGAAGACATCACAAAATAACTTGGGGTCAAATTAAAGCTTTAGCGAATCAATCTGAGGATTTGCTAAAGAAGCAGCAGATCGCTCCAACTGCAGAGAATTTGCTGATTGCAGCTTTCAGCTGTCTGAATATAAACTCTCTTCAAAACATTGAGCATGACTACGCTCGCCGTCGCCCTCGCTAAAGAGACAGTGAGCAGAGACAAAAAGCGCGGACTAGAACTGTGCTTTTAAAAGTCAAGCCTCTCCACTGAGAGGAACAGTGTATTTTGAACAGTTTCCAGTTAAAAAACATTGCAACAGACTTTTAACTTCTAAGCTCTACAACCCTCACTTTGAGAGACTAAGTATATTTTTGCTGCTACCGTTTAAACTGTTACATTTATATCTGTTAAGTTATTGCTACAAAGTTTGCACAAGGTACACAGTGTTATGTACAAAGTATTTATCTAAAAAGTTTACAAAGTATTTATATGCAACTGTTACAAGGTTTTGCACGTAAAAAAAGGAAACAATGTTGGGAAGTGCTGCTGATCGGGGGCTACGCGTTGGCTAACCACGTTCCCCGAAAAGGTGCCGGGGAGACTAACACTTCTGAGAAGGGACAATAGGTGTTGGCAAAAGGTGTTGAAAAACAACCCCAGAGGTCGGAAGGTGAGCAGGGAGGGGCTGCCTACATGAGGAGCAGCACATCCACAATGGCGGAGGTTTTGGGGTGTCGCCTACTTTCTGTATCTGTCAAATGTACCACTTGTTGCACTATGCTAATGACCCATACCATATTTGGCTGTGAGAGTTGCCCTGCGAGGCTAATCATTAACCTGTCAGTGGGCTGTCAATAAATATGGGACTCTCGCTCAGCTCGAGGTCGCCTTCCCGTGAAACTCATCCTGTCCTAGGGTCTCGTTATTTCACCATCCCCGCAACTACCCATTGCTGACTGGTAAACCCTGGGATTACTGAATTCTTCTTGGTGATCAGCTTGAGCATCCTTTACATAACTTAATTCCATTGGGGTTTTGACACCAGCACAGTTATCCATTTTAAACCTTTCCAGCAACTGCTGGATTTTAGCTTCTTGACTGAGCAAATAATCCCCTTTTTCATCCTGCAGTATTTTAACTCCTAGGTAAACGGATACAGTTCCTAGTGATTTTAACTGAAACCTTTCTCCAAGATTTATGGCGAATTGCTGCGCATGTTTATCATCCTTTCCACTGTATAACAAATCGTCGACAAAAATTAGAACAGCTTCTTGTTCATATCCTGAGCCCTTTAGATGCAGACACGCGTCAGCTATGCTCTTTTTGAACCCCATACTCTCTAGAGCATGATTTAAGCAGACATTCCAATTACGGGCTGACTGCTTCAATCCGTAAATGGATTTATGCAGACGCCAGACCTGGCTTGGTTTGTCACTCTCAAAACCTGGTGGTGGCATCATATAAACTTCCTCCTGTAAATCTGCATTTAAATAAGCCACATTGACATCAAAATGAAATAGCTTATTCCCTTTCTTAGCTGAAGAGGTTAGAAGCATTCTTAATGATTCCGATCTCGAAGTAGGGGCATAGATTTGTGAATAGTGAATACCTTTTCGCTGCAAAAACCCTTTGGCAACTAGTCGGGCTTTATATTGCAGCTCACCCGTAGTAGTGGGCTTTAAACGATACACCCATCGACACCCTACCGCTTCTTGACCTCTTGGAAGTTCTGTGCTTGTAAACACACCGAGAGACTCCATTGATTTTTTTTTAAAAATGATATTTATTGATTTTCCACAAAAATAAAATAACATACATACAAAACAAAATACAATTCAAACAAACAAGTACCACATAACAAACACCTAAATCATAATAAAGCGTAATTCTAATTTTCTTAACATAATAGAAAGGGGGGGGGACTTCCTCTCGTCCCTCTTCATTGCGTTTCAGTTTCAAAATCTTAATTTTCAGTAATTTCATTTCTCATACAATTCTTACTTTTATATAGACAATACACGGTCTGCTACCTATTTTTCAAATCCAAATCTTTTCCTAAATTATACCTTACAATAATTTTTAAAATCTTTAAATTTTCTCCATTCTTGTTCCGCCACTTCTTCCCTCTGGTCGCGTACTCTCCGGGTCATTTCTGCGAGTTCCATAAAGTCCATCATCTTAAGCTGCCAGTCTTCTACAGTTGGTAATTCCTGTGTCTTCCACTTCTTAGCAATTAATATCCTCGCTGCTGTTGTGGCATACATAAAAAAGGTTTTATCTTCCTTGGGGATCTCTTTATTAACAATTCCAAGTAAGAATGCCTCTGGTTTTTTAACAAATGTGTTTTTTAACACTTTTTTCATTTCGTTATAAATCATCTCCCAGAAGGCTTTAATTCTTGGACAGGTCCACCAAAGATGATAAAACGTTCCTACTGTCTTTTTACATTTCCAACAATTATTGTCTTGCAAATGATAGATTTTGGCCAGTTTAACCGGGGTTAGGTACCATCTGTAAATCATTTTCATTATATTCTCTCTAAGTACATTACATGCTGTAAACTTAATGTCTTTTCTCCACAACCTTTCCCAGTCCGCCATCATTATATTATGACCAATGTCCTTGGCCCAGTCTATCATTGCAGATTTAACTAATTCATCTTGTGTGTGCCACTCTAGCAAAACATTGTACATTCTGGAAAGATTTTTTGTTTTTGGTTCTATTAGTTCAGTTTCCAACTTGGATCTCTCATTTTGAAAGCCAATTTTTAAATCACTTTTGAAAGCCTCATTAATTTGGTGGTAATGTAACCAATCTTTTACTTGCGCTTTCACCTGTTCGAAAGGTTTCAACCTGACACTCTCTCCTTCCTGCGTCAACAAATCATAATATGTGGGCCATTTCTGTTCCATGTTTGGTTTCTTATGTGCTTTTGCTTCTGAGGGTGACAACCATCTGGGTGTTTTTCTTTCTAACAAATCTTTATACTTCATCCAAACCTTTAACAATGTTTTCCTTATGATATGTGTTTTAAAACCTTTATGTACTTTAATCTTATCATACCATAAATAAGCATGCCAGCCGCCTACATTGTCATATCCCTCCAAGTCCAACACCTCAGCATTTTCCAAGGTAATCCAATCTTTCAACCAGCAAAAGGCTGCAGCTTCAAAATAAATACTCAGTTCTGGCAGGGAAAATCCCCCTCTTTCTTTTGTATCTGTTAGTATCTTAAATTTAATTCTGGGTTTTTTCCCCTGCCAGACAAACCTTGAAATGTCCTTTTGCCACTTTTTGAAACATTCAGCCTTTTCTATGATCGGCAAGGCTTGGAAAAGGTATAACATTTTCGGTAAAACATTCATTTTTATCACAGCAATTCTACCCATAAGGGTTAATTTAAGATTGTTCCATGACTCTAGGTCCCTTTTTACTTCATTCCATACTTTTTCATAATTGTCTTTATACAGGTTTAGATTTTTCGATGTTAAGTACACCCCTAGATATTTAACTTTTTAAACAAATTTCAACTCTGTCAGTCCCTCAATTTTATTAGCCTCTTCTGGTGTCAGGTTTTTGCCTATCAGCTTTGTTTTGGCTTTGTTTAATTTAAAGCCAGCTACTTGCCCAAATTCTGTAATTGTCTCCAGTGCCTTGACCGCACTGGTTTCAGGTTCTTGTAGGGTCAAAACCAGGTCGTCTGCAAAGGCTTTAAGTTTATATTGTCTTTTCCCCACCTCCACCCCTTGTATCTCCTTGTTCTTCCTTACCATATTCAATAGCACCTCCAGGACCGTTATAAATAACAACGGGGAAAATGGGCACCCTTGTCTTGTTCCCTTTTCAATTTTAATGTCTTCGGAAACCACATCAGTTTCGCCTTTTGCTCGGAATATATTGCCGTTAGGCCGTTCATGAACAACCTCCCTAATCCTAATTTATCAAAGGTTCTCTTCATGAAATTCCAGGAAATATTGTCGAAGGCTTTTTCCGCATCTATGAACATCATAATCGCTTTAGTATTCCTTTTTGACTCTAACTTCTCCAAAATGTCCACCACATTCCTGATATTTCCATTTATTTGTCTTCCAGGTAAAAATCCAGCCTGGTCCTTATGGATTACTTCATTCAATATGTGTTTTAATCTTTCCGCCAAAATGTAAGCAAATGTCAGCTCCGGGGAGAAACGCGGGTCGGCGATCGGCTGGGGAGCGACGAACCGTGATCCTCGACGAGCGCTGGGGAGCGACGAAGCAGAATCCTCGACGAGCGCTGTGATTTCCAGCTCCGAAGATCCCTGCAGCTGCGGAGCGCGAAGAGAGGGAGTCCCCCGATGAATTCCAGGCGAAGAGCGAGCGGCGAAGAGCGAGCGGCGGCGAGGAGCAGCAAAAGAGTCAGCTGGAGGGAGCAGGAACCGAGAGGCTGTGCCCTGGCGCGGGCTCGCTTAAATCTAGCAAGCCCCGCCTCCCGGCCGTACCGATAGGTCGGCCGGCCAGGCACCGCACCCAGGGCACAGCCAATGGAGGCAGGGGATGGAATCATCCCCTGCGCACGTGGAGGGCTCGTGGAGCCCGCAACCCCCCTCCTCCCTTCGGTCGGAAGGGACTTTTGTCCATTGGGATTTTATGCAGTCAATTTTTCTCCAAAAACTGTTCTATTTGCTTATTATTTGTTGTCTCCTTTTGGTACAGTTGCTTATAAAACTTTTGGAATTTTTTCCTGATTTCCAAAGGGTTCTCAATATTGACTCCGTCCACCACAATGTTCGTTATTGTGTTCTGTTTCTGCCGTCTCTTCAGCTGCCACGCCAATAATTTGCCGCATTTATTCGCCGATTCAAATGTTTTTTGTTTCATCATTTTTATTTTCCATTCAATTTCTTGATTAATCAATTGAGAATATTGTACTTGTAGAAGTTTTATTTCTTTTTGTAATTGCATATTCTTTGTTTTACCCCTCAGCTTTTTTTCTTTGTCTTTAAGTTGTTTCAGAATCTCATCTTTCTTTTCATTCTGTTGTTTTTTCCTGATGGCATTTTGTTGGATTAAGAATCCTCTCATGACGGCTTTACTTGCGTCCCAGATGACCTTTCTTTCAACTTGTGTCGCCAAGTTTATTTCAAATAAATCCTTAACGGTCTTCTGGGCCTTCTCACATATCTCACCATTGCAGAGGAGGGAGTCATTCATCCTCCATCTAAATGTACCTTGTTGATGCAACTTCAAATCCAACTGTACCGCATTATGGTCAGAACACATTTTTGGGAGTATCCCGAGAGACTCCATTGAAGCCATCTCCTTTTTCATCGCTTCCTGCCACTTGGCAGCTTCTGAGCTTGGAAGCTGTTGCACCTCTGTGTAGCTTTCTGGCTCACACTGTGCCATATTTACATATGTACTTGACACCTTAAACCTCTCTGGTGGTTTGCCCTTTGTGGCACGTTTTGATCTACGCAATTCTACCTCTTGCTCCCCCTCTGACTGTTGACTGTCAGAATCTGTCTCAGACTTTAGGTCTGGGTGTGCCCCTAGGGATAAAGACCTTCGTTTTGATATTTCCCTTGGGCTTGGTGTGGTTGGCGACCTGCTTCGCTTTCCCTGCCTGCTAGGTCTACCTGTTGGCGATGTTGGGGCACTCCTAGATTCTGGCTTCTCTGCCTTTGGAGATGTCCCTTGCGCATGGTCAGAATCTACATCTGAACCTTGTGTATCATTACCTTCCGATTCACCACCCTCTGGATTTTCCTCTCCAGTGTGAATTCCTAAATCATCCCTCAAAATATATGGGTTACCATGCAAGTGAGTCCATCCAGATTGCTCGCAAAATTCAGCACTTCGGCTGATGACTACTCTTGTAGTATCCCCATCTGGATTCACGAACCTCCAAGATTTGGCATGCGGTTCGTATCCACAAAAAATGAGTTTCTTAGCCCTTGGATCTCCTTTTCTCCTTAACACTTTCGGAGTGAGAACATAGGCCTGAGATCCAAACACCCGAAAATAATTTACTTTGGGCTTCTTTCCATATAAAGCAAAGTATGGCGTGGTATTTATCACCGAATTGTATACTCTATTCAGAATATGAGTAGCCGTCGTCCAGGCCTCCGCCCAGTAACTTTGAGATAATTTCGCATCGTATAACATAGAGTTTGCCAACTCTTGCAAAACTGTTTTTACGTTCGGCCACGCCCCCTTCTTGTGGAGAATAAGGGGTAGACAGACGATGCTTAATTCCCTTTCTCTTAAAGAAATTCTGCAGCACAGATCCGGTAAATTCCGTACCGCGATCAGTCTGAACGGCAAGGACTTTAGTCCCAAATTCAAGTTCTACTGCTTGAACCCAATTTTTAATTGTTTCTGCAGCATCTCCTTTTGTTTTAAGTGGAAAACGCCATGCGACTTTTGTTTTATCATCTGTAATACACAGCGCAAACCTAGAACCTCCCATGCTAGCAACTTGCATCGGACCACATAGATCCATATGTACAAGTTGGAACACTTTGTCAGATTTCCTATCTGACCTGGGATAGCTGCACCTATGAACCTTCGCTTTTTTACATGCAGTACAATCCAAATACTTTGTACATTTGTTCATTGTGCACCCTTTAAATAATTCAGGCTGTTTTTTTAACATATTGGAAATTAACATGGCCCAAACGACGATGCCATAAATGAACGCAAGAATTGTGAATAGGCGAGTTTACACAACAGCCTGGACCTGATCAACTGAGTCAGAATTAATCGCAAAACTGTATAGACCATTTCTGCATTCCACCTGCAAAAGAGATACATCATTTTTAGAAATGGTGCAAAACCCACTTTCGAACACAGTTTTAAACCCATCTCTGTCAAGAGCGGATACAGACAATATACACCCCTTCATTCCCTCTAGCACATAGGCTTCAATTTCTGTATTCAAACAGTTCAAGAACACTGTGCCTACGGTCTCTAAAGAACGTTTGGTTGAGTCTGCCATCGTAACAATTTTTGGAGTTTGCATTTGCCTGCATATCTGCAAATGGACACGTCAGCTGTAAGGAGAGGCAGGAAGAGGCATTTTCCACACACACACACAAACACACATACATACACCCAACCTGCGCGCTGAGCATGGGGTGTAGAACTCAGCGAGAGGAGCGTTTTTACCTCTCGCCTCTCGCTGGTTTGCTGGCAACCCAGCACGTCAGCTGCAAGGAGAGGCAGGAAGAGGAATTTCCACACACACACATACACACACACAGGGGCGTAGCCAGGATCAAAACTAGGGGGGGGCAAGCCATGGTCGTTCAGGTTGTTACATTTCAGCACGGAAAAAGCAAATGAAACCAAAATTTTAGGAAAATTATATTTAATTATAGCAGTGCTTTATTACGGTAGTTATTACAATTATTTGCTTGAATTTTTTTTTACTTTTTATTCTAGTTACATGTCTTATACTAATATCATTTTTCTTGGGTTTGAAGAAAACTTGTTCAAAACTTTCGTTTCAATCCAGTCCTTATTTTCCTTGAAGAATTTCCGATGGATGCTTGGTTTTTTTTTAGTACTGAGCTGGGGGCAGGTGGGGGGGGAGAGAGGAAGAGGGGTTTTTCCGTGCTACCAGTAATACTCTCTTGTTACAATAAGCATGCTTGAATCATTAACAGGAGGTATTCTTTGACTGCTTAAAGTGCTACGGTACAGCAGATTTTAAAAAATCCTCCCACTCAGTACTGCCTACACTGACTGGCAGCAGCTCTCCAGGGATTCTGGCAGGGGAGATTCCTAGCCGTACATGCAGATGCCAGGGAGGAAAACTCGGGTGCAAGGTGTTCTAACCACTGAACTATGACCCTCCCCTTAAGACATAGATACATTGGAAGCCACATTATGCAAAATCAAACTCTTGGTCCATCTAGCTCAGTATTGCCCACACTGACTGGCAGTGGCTCTTCAGGAGTCTCTCCCAGCCCTAACTGGAGATGTCAAGGATTGAACCTAGGACCTTCTGCATCAAGGCAGATACTCTGCCACAGAGCTATGACTCCGCCCCCTGCTTTATTTGCAGATTAAATAAATAACTGGAATGTTGGGAATTAGAAAAAAATGAAACACCACTAGCTGCTGGTCAGGGGCACTCCAGCCATCCTTAGGGCCATTTGCCCCTCTACCCACCTAACCCAATTCCCCCTTCCCTACCTGGCTGACTGGGGAGTGGGTTCCGCTCTGCCAAGGGGGGATGCGACAGAGGTTGGCACCCTCTTCCAACAGAGCAAAGTTTGCTCATCTAGTCTTCTTTTGTTTCCCCACCTGGCATTGACCTGGGATGGGAGGGATGAGATGGAGTTTACTTCCCTCCTTCCCCTCCCTCTTTGATTCCAGGTTGCTGGGAGGGGGGGGTGTTTCCCCCAATGCATTGCCTTTTTAACCCTTCCCTGGCATTCTTGGAAAGGGATGGCCAGGAGGAAAGGTGCCTTTCTGCTCTGAGCAGGCTGGAAGGCAGAGAAAGAGGGGGGAGATGGGGAGGAGACCCACCTACATGGCTGAGCAAGTTTCTTTTCCTCTAGTTTGTGAGCAAAATAAATGAATGGTTCTGTGTGGGGCAGGGGCGCACCCAGGATCAAAACTAGGGGGGGGGGCAACAGGGCCTGCTAGGTTTTTTTTTTTGCGCCCTAGGCGAGATCACTTTCTGGCGCGCCCCCCCCATTTCCCAGAGTTGTCGACCTTTTTTTAAGGGAGCTGACATCATGCTTATACATTATCTCTAACAAGCCCTTAGAACAAAATAAAATGAAAAGGCAGAAAAAAATCTAATGAAGTCCTCAATTCCAAAGCAAGACTCATTCAAGACTCAACAGTACTTATAATTCATCCTCATGATTCAAATCACCACATATCAAAAAGTTAAAGCAATCACCAGTTAGTTGTTCTTTAAATAAATTAATAAAGACACAGACAATGAAGTTCCTGGCCAATTTGTGTTTAAGTACAAAGCTGACGTTTTCAAACATTGTTGGGGGTGGAGGGGTGGAAGTGACATCCTGCTTTACACATCCTGGGTCACAAAGGCTGCAGCCCTAGCTGCACTTACCTGAGAGTAAGCCCTGCTGAATCTAATAGGACCTTACTTCTGAGTAGACAGTAGGACTGCAGCAAGAAACACAATTGGGAATTAGGGCTTTCTGTTTTAAGTCTCAACCAGAGGAAAATGTAATATTGGAGATTAGGGAGAAAGGAATATGAATAGATTGGGGCGAGGGGGCTGACGAAGTTAGCAAGACAAGGCACACTTTCTGGGGAGCAAGTTTCACAGTTGCTTGGGGCGAGGACTGCAGAGGGACCATAGTTGGGTTGTGCGTGTGTGTTTTTCAGAAAAAACGTAGAATTGGAAAGGACCCTGCAGGTCATCTAGCCCAACCCCCTGCAATGCTTTTTAGCTTGCATTGATATTAAAAACCTTCAGTGCCATTTTTTTTAGTTGGATAGGCAATTAACAGGCTTGTTTCACAAATAAGGGAGAAGGAGGGTTGCTCACTTGGTTTGGTTTCTTTGTTCTAGTTTTTAGGATGTGCTTATTACCGCAGTTTCATGCAGTGAGCCACCCTGATATTTATGGGTGAAGGGCAGTAGTAGTAGTAGTAATAATAATAATAATAATAATAATAATAATAATCTTTTTCGTGGGGGTTTGAGTGAGCGGGTGATGGCCAGCTGCTGGAATGAATGGGGTTGGTGCTAAATGGTCTGGCTTGCTCTACAACCCGTAGGGACCTTGTTGGTGGGGTGGGGGCGAATAAGGAGCCCAACCCTGAAGAAGAAGAAGAAAAGTGAGGGGAGGAGGCTTCCCTTTACCGGGATAGAGTTGGCATGATTCCAGGGAGAGAAACCAGGGCAGCAGCTGCTGCTACTCATGGCTCAGGCTGGATGTAGCTGAACAGAACGGGCAAGGGGACCCTGCAAGCAGGGCTGCAAACCCAGTGCGGAGGCTCTGCATCGTTGTCATCCTCCTCCTCGTGCTCCGCTTCCGCTTCCCCCTCGCCATCTCCCACCTCCCTCTTCTCACAGGGAGGGCGGGTGAAAAAGAGAGAGAGAGAGAAGGCGCCTCCGCAGCCCGGGTAGAGAAGGAAGAAGGGGGCAAGTTGGAGGGCGCCTCTCTTCTTCTTCCGCCCCACTGGCCCCCTTGCGCACAACTTTCCCTTCGCCTCTCTCTTCCCACAGGGCAGACCGCCTCGCTGCAGGGCAGAGCACGAGGCGGCAACTGAGCAAAGCCAGGAGCCTGGGGAGGGGGCGGGCCTGTGTCAAGGGAGGGCGCATGCGCCTCTCCAGCTGAGCGTCGGCTTGGTTTTTTCAGGAAGGAAATAAAACGCGGATCTACACGGATCCTCCACTTTTTTAAAAATAACTCCAATAAACCCAGTGTCAAATCACATCTGGAATCCACGCCTACAGACTGGACTATAAAAAACGTGGATCCAACATTTTGCCGCGCCACAGCACCAAAAAAACATGGATCCGAGGCACGGATCCTCATGAATTCATATGATTTTTATATTCAAACAAAATAAAACCAACATGATATTCTAGACCACATCTTAGTCTATAGACGACACCAAAAAAATCACGCATCCACTGTTTCGTGCGGCCGCAATGGCGCAAAAACGTGGTTCTGAAGCACGGATCCTCATGGATCCTCATGATTTCTGCACGAGATCAGCCCAACATCACCATCAGATGAAACATCATGACCATGGGCACAGAATGCACCACAAAAATCATGGATCCACCGCTTCCTGGCGACACCACGGCGCAAAAACGTGGTTCTGAAGCACGGATCCTCACGGATCCTCACCCTTTTTGCATCGGGCCACACCAAACTCACCGGCAAATCTCACATCATAGCAAGGGGCACAGCCTGCACCAAAAAAACCGCGGCTCCACCGCTTCCTGGCGACACCGTGGCCCCAAAACGTGGTTTTCAAGCACAGATCCTCTTGGATCCTTATGCTTTTTGCATTGGGCCACACCAAATTGACCGTCAAATGACACAGCATAGCCAGGGGCACGGCATGCACCACAAACATCTCAGATCCACCGCTTCCTGGCGGCACCACGGCCCAAAAACGTGGTTCTGAAGCACGGATCCTCACGCTTTTTGCATTGGGCCACACCAATTTGACCGTCAAATGACACAGCATAGCCAGGGGCACAGCGTGCACCACAAAAAACATGGATCCACTGCTTCCTGGCAACACCGTAGCTCAAAAATGTGGTTTTCAAGCACGGATCCTCACGGATCCTCATGCTTTTTGCACTGGGCCACACCAAACTGACCGTGAAATCATACAGCATAGCTAGGGGCACAGCCTGCACTAAAAAGACCCCAGATCCACTGCTTCCTGGCAACACCACGGCGCAAAAACGTGGCTCTGAAGCACGGATCCTCACGGATCCTCATGGATCCTCATGATTTTTGCACTGGGCCACACCAAACTGACCATCAAATAATACAGCATAGCCAGGGGCACGGCATGCACCACAAAAATCATGGATCCACTGCTACCTGGCAACACCGTAGCTCAAAAACGTGGTTTTCAAGCACGGATCCTCTCGGATCCTCACGCTTTTTGCATTGGGCCACACCAAACTGACCGTCAAATCATACAGCATAGCTAGGGGCACAGCCTGCACCAAAAAAACCCAGATCCACCGCTTCCTGGCCACACCATGGCCGAAAAACATGGTTCAGAAGCACGGATCCTCACGGACCCTCATGATTTTTGCACTGGGCCACACCAAACAGACTGTCAAATCATACAACATAGCCAGGGGCACGGCATGCACAAAAAAACCCCAGATCCAACGCTTCCTGGCAACACCGTAGCTCAGAAACGTGGTTTTCAAGCACAGATCCTCAGGGATCCTCATGGATCCTCATGATTTTTGCACTGGGCCACACCAAAGTGACCATCAAATCATACAGCATAGCCAGGGGCACGGCATGCACCACAAAAATCACGGATCCACCGCTTCCTGGCGACACCACGGCGCAAAAACGTGGTTCTGCAGCACGGATCCTAACGGATCCTCATGATTTTTGCATTGGGCCACACCAAACTCACCGGCAAATCACACAGCATGGTCAGGGGAACAGCCTGCACCAAAAAACCCCCTGCTCCTCCGCTTCCTGGCGACACCACGGCCAAAGAACGTGGTTCTGAGGCACGGATCCTTACGGATCCTCATGATTTTTGCACTGGGCCACACCAAACTGACCATCAAATCATACAGCATAGCCAGGGGCATGGCATGCACACAAGAAAACATGGATCCACCGCTTTCTGGCGACACTATGGCCAAAAAATGTGGTTCTGAAGCACGGATCCTCACCGATCCTAACTCTTTTTGCATTGGGCCACACCAAACTCATTGGTAAATCACACATCATGGCCAGGGGCACAGCCTGCAACACAAAAAACATGGATCCACTACTTCCTCGCGACACCACGGCCCAAAAACGTGGTTCAGAAGCACGGATCCTCACGGATCCTAACTCTTTTTGCATTGGCCCACATCAAACTCACTGGCAAATCACACATCATGGCCAGGGGAACAGCCTGCACCAAAAAAACCCCCGGTTCCACCGCTTTCTGGCGACACCACGGCCAAAAAACGTGGTTCAGAAGCACGGATCCTCACGGATCCTAACTCCTTTTGCATTGGGCCACACCAAACTCACCAGCAAATCACACAGCATGGCCAGGGGCACAGCCTGCACCACAAAAAACATGGATCCACCGCTTCCTGGCGACACCACGGCCCAAAAACGTGGTTCAGAAACACGGATCCTCACGGATCCTAACTCTTTTTGCATTGGGCCACACCAAACTCACCAGCAAATCACACAGCATGGCCAGGGGCACAGCCTGCACCAAAAAACCCCTGGCTCCACCACTTCCTGGTGACACCATGGCAAAAAAACGTGGTTCAGAAGCACGGATCCTCATGGATCCTAACTCTTTTTGCATTGGGCCACACCAAACTCACCAGCAAATCACACAGCATGGCCAGGGGAACAGCCTGCACCACAAAAAACATGGATCCACCGCTTCCTGGCGACACCACGGCCAAAAAACGTGGTTCAGAAGCACGGATCCTCACGGATCCTAACTCTTTTTGCATTGGGCCACACCAAACTCACTGGCAAATCATACAGCATAGCCAGGGGCACGGCCTGCACAAAAAAAAAACCCAGATCCACCACTTCCTGGCAACACCACGGCGCAAAAACGTGGTTCTGCAGCACGGATCCTAACGGATCCTCATGATTTTTGCATTGGGCCACACCAAACTCACTGGCAAATCACACAGCATGGTCAGGGGAACAGCCTGCACCAAAAAACCCCCTGCTCCTCCGCTTCCTGGCGACACCACGGCCAAAAAACGTGGTTCTGAGGTACGGATCCTCACGGATCCTCATGATTTTTGCACTGGGCCACACCAAACTCACTGGCAAATCATACAGCATAGCCAGGGGCATGGCATGCACATAAAAAACATGGATCCACCGCTTTCTGGCGACACCATGGCCAAAAAACGTGGTTCTGAAGCACGGATCCTCACGGATCCTAACTCTTTTTGCATTGGGCCACACCAAACTCACCAGCAAATCACACAGCATGGCCAGGGGCACAGCCTGCACCACAAAAAACATGGATCCACTACTTCCTCGCGACACCACGGCCCAAAAACGTGGTTCTGAGGCACGGATCCTCACGGATCCTCATGATTTTTGCACTGGGCCACATCAAACTCACAGCAAATCACACAGCATGGCCAGGGGCACAGCCTGCACCACAAAAAACATGGATCCACTACTTCCTCGCGACACCACGGCCCAAAAACGTGATTCAGAAGCACGGATCCTCACGGATCCTAACTCCTTTTGCATTGGGCCACACCAAACTCACCAGCAAATCACACAGCATGGCCAGGGGCACAGCCTGCACCACAAAAAACATGGATCCACCGCTTCCTGGCGACACCACGGCCCAAAAACGTGGTTCAGAAGCACGGATCCTCACGGATCCTAACTCTTTTTGCATTGGGCCACACCAAACTCACCAGCAAATCACACAGCATGGCCAGGGGCACAGCCTGCACCAAAAAACCCCTGGCTCCACCACTTCCTGGTCACACCATGGCAAAAAAACGTGGTTCAGAAGCACGGATCCTCATGGATCCTAACTCTTTTTGCATTGGGCCACACCAAACTCACCAGCAAATCACACAGCATGGCCAGGGGAACAGCCTGCACCACAAAAAACATGGATCCACCGCTTCCTGGCGACACCACGGCCAAAAAACGTGGTTCAGAAGCACGGATCCTCACGGATCCTAACTCTTTTTGCATTGGGCCACACCAAACTCACTGGCAAATCATACAGCATAGCCAGGGGCACGGCCTGCACAAAAAAAAAACCCAGATCCACCACTTCCTGGCAACACCACGGCGCAAAAACGTGGTTCTGCAGCACGGATCCTAACGGATCCTCATGATTTTTGCATTGGGCCACACCAAACTCACTGGCAAATCACACAGCATGGTCAGGGGAACAGCCTGCACCAAAAAACCCCCTGCTCCTCCGCTTCCTGGCGACACCACGGCCAAAAAACGTGGTTCTGAGGTACGGATCCTCACGGATCCTCATGATTTTTGCACTGGGCCACACCAAACTCACTGGCAAATCATACAGCATAGCCAGGGGCATGGCATGCACATAAAAAACATGGATCCACCGCTTTCTGGCGACACCATGGCCAAAAAACGTGGTTCTGAAGCACGGATCCTCACGGATCCTAACTCTTTTTGCATTGGGCCACACCAAACTCACCAGCAAATCACACAGCATGGCCAGGGGCACAGCCTGCACCACAAAAAACATGGATCCACTACTTCCTCGCGACACCACGGCCCAAAAACGTGGTTCTGAGGCACGGATCCTCACGGATCCTCATGATTTTTGCACTGGGCCACATCAAACTCACAGCAAATCACACAGCATGGCCAGGGGCACAGCCTGCACCACAAAAAACATGGATCCACTACTTCCTCGCGACACCACGGCCCAAAAACGTGGTTCAGAAGCACGGATCCTCACGGATCCTAACTCTTTTTGCATTGGGCCACATCAAACTCACCGGCAAATCACACAGCATGGCCAGGGGCACAGCCTGCGCCACAAAAAACATGGATCCACTACTTCCTCGCGACACCATGGCCCAAAAACGTGGTTCAGAAGCACGGATCCTCACGGATCCTAACTCTTTTTGCATTGGGCCACATCAAACTCACCAGCAAATCACACAGCATGGCCAGGGGCACAGCCTGCACCACAAAAAACATGGATCCACCACCTCCTGGTGACACCACGGCCCAAAAACGTGGTTCAGAAGCACGGATCCTCACGGATCCTAACTCTTTTTGCATTGGGCCACATCAAACTCACCAGCAAATCACACAGCATGGCCAGGGGCACAGCCTGCACCGCAAAAAACATGGATCCACTACTTCCTCGCGACACCATGGCCCAAAAACGTGGTTCAGAAGCACGGATCCTCACGGATCCTAACTCTTTTTGCATTGGGCCACATCAAACTCACCGGCAAATCACACAGCATGGCCAGGGGCACAGCATGCACCACAAAAAACACGGATCCACTGCTTCCTGGCAACACCGTAGCCCAAAAACGTGGTTCAGAAGCACGGATCCTCACAGATCTTCACCCTTTTTGCCTCGGGCCACACCAGATTCACCCTTTATTCAAATATCTTGTATATAACCACAGATCTGACCACAAAAATCATGGATCTATTGCTTCGTGGACCTGGCCAGATGCTACCCTGGATCTATTGGCCAATTTTTAGGTGGGTGTGCTGCGATGGAGGAAACAGAGTCGGCTGAATCTCAATTAAAGATGGGAGTCCAATGGCTTGGCCGGAATGATTTTGGTTCAGTTTGCCAGCTCCCAGCTCTTGATTGTGCGAAATAGTCACCTGTACCCGCCATCAGGAGTCTGGGTGTGATCCTGGACACTTCTGTCTCTATGGAGGCACTCATTATAAATGTAGCCAAAATGGCATTTTTAAATCTTTGACAGGTTAGGCAATTGGTAACGTACCTGTCCATTTCCAACCTAGCCATGGTGATCCATGCAGCAGTCACCTGCAGACTAGACTACTTTAACTTGCTCCATGCCTGAGCCAGGGAGGGCGGGGTATAAATGTAATAAATGAACGAAAGAAAGAAAGAAAGAAAGAAAGAAAGAAAGAAAGAAAGAAAGAAAGAAAGAAAGAAAGAAAGAAAGAAAGAAAGAAAGAAAGAAAGAAAGAAAGAAAGAAAGAAAGAAAGAAAGATACGTGTGGCTACCCTTGAGACTGCTCTAGAAACTCCAAATGGTCTAAAATGCAGATGCATGAGTTCTTACTGGGACTTTGTGGAGAGCCCACATTCAGTTGGTGGTTCATCAGCTGGATTGGCTCCAGGTGGAGTATCGAATCAGGTTCAAGGTTTTGGTGCTAACCTTTAAAGCCCTAAACAGTCTGTGACCTTTCTTATCTGTGGGAATAATCTTCCAATACACCCCCCAAAGAGTGTGACGCTCATCTAACAGCAACCTACTAGTGGTCCCTGGCCCAAAACATATCCAGCTGTCCTCAACCAGAGCCAGAGCCTTTTTGGTGGAACACTTTCTTTAATGAGACCAGGGCTCAGCACAATCTATCTCAGTTCTCTCACTCGCTGGATCATCACCTTGTTGTGGTGAGTGGGCTTGCACATTTCTATGACCCTTGTGAGTGAAGCCGTCAGGAATCTCGTACTCCCAGCAGGGTCACCCAAGGTGGTAAGGTCAAAGGGAAGGAGCTAGACAAAGAATGATCCAAGAAGTCCTCAACGGCAGAACAGGCGGATGATAACAAGCGGTATGTTACAACAGCTGTGAAGGCAGATGAAGGCTGCAGCAGATAGGATCTACCAGTTTGTCATGACTACTCATGCCATCGGAACAGAGCCCTACTGTGAAGACTGTGCGTTGGTCAGCGTGCACTGATCTACACTCATAAAACAAATTCACGCACAGGCGTCGTCCAAAAACCCAACCCTGTCCATTAAACTTTAATTAGTTTAATGTTAAAGTAAAAGTCCAGTTCGCTTCCAAGCCTTAAATCTTATTTTCAGCAGAGTTTTTCTTCGTGCAGCGGATTGAAGACGATAGGGTAATCAGCAACCTCTTTAAATCAGGGACTCTGGAGCAAGCATGTTGAAACTCAAAAGAATTTATTTACAAAAACAAAACCAGGCGATAAAGCACTCATGATTTATCTCTTGCCTGAAAGAAAACTTTACATTCAGCTCAGCTCAGCGACCACCACCCATGGTTACAAACTGAGTATTTATACTAATTATCTAACATTCCCGGATGTTCAAGGTCGCACAGCTGCTCAGTGATTAGAGCGACTAAGACTTTGTTAACCCTTTAACACCAACAAACCCAAACGCCAAAAGTCCCATGGCGATTGGCAAATGGTAATGGGGGCAGGATTGTGAAATCTGGAAGCCCCTAGTCATGAACTGGCACATGGGCGGTGGATATAGATTCAGTCATTCTGACTCAAGGAACGAGGCAGTTGAGCAGCTTGGCAGCTGTATCCATAACTGAGCAACCCTACTTAGGATCCACTCTGCTCACCCCGAAAAGGGGGAGGGGCTAGAAAAGGTGCCCTAAACATAGTCTGCCTCCCCTTTTCCTTGTCTGGATTACTGCACCCAGTGGGGTCACCACCCAGTGGTCATTAAAGACAATCCAACTTTGGAACATGGAATATATGGACGTTGCTGGATAATACAGATAATGAGCGTCCTGAATACAGAACTGACATCATTGCAAGAGAGCTGTGACGTTTTAACATTGATATTGCAGCGCTTCAAGAGACTCAAAGAGCAGGCGAGGGACAACTGAAGGAAGAAAAAGGAGGCTACACATTCTTCTGGAAAGGTCTATCTGAACAAGAACATTTAATACATGGTCAAAACAAAATAAAAAAATTCCTTCCAGTAGCACCTTAGAGACCAACTAAGTTTGTTCTTGGGATGAGCTTTCGTATCTGAAGAAGTGTGCATGCACACGAAAGCTCATCCCAAGAACAAACTTAGTTGGTCTCTAAGGTGCTACTGGAAGGAATTTTTTTATTTTGTTTTGACTATGACAGACCAACACGGCTATCTACCTGTAATTGAATACATGGGATAGGCTTCGCTATCAAAAACGACCTTGTGAAGCTCCTGTCAGAAGTCCCTAGCGGCATTAATGAGCGACTCTCAACCCTTCAAATAAAGCTCACAAAAAAGCAACAGGCTACTATAATAATAATAATAATAATAATAATAATAATAATAATAATTCTTTTATTTGTACCCCGCCCATCTGGCCGGGTCTCCCCAGCCACTCTGGGCGGCCTCCAACAGGTATAAAATACATTAAAATATCACAGGTTAAAAGCTTCCCTAAATAGGGCTGCCTTGAGGTATCTTCTAAATGTCAGATAGTTGTTCATCTCCTTAACCTCCACTGGGAGGGCGTTCCACAGGGCGGGCGCCACTACCGAGAAGGCCCTCTGCCTGGTTCCCTGTAGCTTTGCTTCTCGCAGTGAGGGAACCGCCAGAAGGCCCTCGGCGCTGGATCTCAGTGTCCGGGCTGAACGGTGGGGGTGGAGACGCTCCTTCAGGTATACAGGACCGAGGCCGTTTAGGGCTTTAAAGGTCAGCACCAACACTTTGAATTGTGCTCGGAAACGTACTGGGAGCCAATGTAGTTCTCTCAGGACCGGTGTTATGTGGTCCCAGCGGCCACTCCCAGTCACCAGTCTAGCTGCCGCATTCTGGATTAATTGCAGTTTCCGGGTCACCTTCAAAGGTAGCCCCACGTAGAGCGCATTGCAGTAGTCCAAGCGGGAGATAACCAGAGCATGCACCACTCTGGTGAGACAGTCTGCGGGCAGGTAGGGTCTCAGCCTGCGTACCAGATGGAGCTGGTATATAAGCGCTTATGCACCAACACTGGATGCCGATGAAGACATTAAAGAAAATTTTACTCTCAGCTAGATAGCGTCCTATCAGAGACACCTAAGGAAGATAAAATTATCCTCCTGGGTGATTTTAAAGCAAGAGTTGGACAAGAATTCGATCTGTGGCCTGGGACTATTGGGAAAGAAGGAGTTGGCAACAGCAACCAGAACAGAATCTTACTTTTGACGATATGTGCAGCGCACAACCTTGTTATTATCAACACACTCTTTTGACAGAAAAATAAATTTAAAACTTCATGGAGGCATCCTCGGTCAAACCACTGGCACCTCTTAGACTATGTTATTGTCCGTGCTAAAGATCACCGTGATGTGCTCCTTACCAGAGCTATGACGAGCCCCGACGACTGCTGGACAGATCACTGATTAATACGCTCCATGATGGCTATCAAGATTATACCTCAACGCAGGCTTCAAGGAAGGAAACCAAGGCGCAAAATGAACACTCAAGCCCTTCAAGATCCCATTAAGCGGGATTGCTTCCAAACGACTCTTAAGGACCACCTGCTTTCATAATTCCCTGATAACATCAAGGAACACTGGCCCAAGCTAAAAACATCCATTATTGCAGCCTGTGAACAAACCAAGAAACACCAGGACTGGTTTGATGAGAATGACAGTGAGATTGAATGCATGATTGACAAGAAAAGGAAGGCCTTTCAGATCTGGCAAAGAGATAGAAACTGCGCCACTAAGAAAAAAACCCTATGCTAATACTAAGACTGAGGTTCAAAGACGAACCAGAGAAGTAAAGAACACCTGGTGGATAAAAAAAGCTCAAGAGATCCAGCACTTAGCCGACACTCAAGATGCACAGAGTTTCTTTAAAGCCACAAAGACCATCTATGGGCCAATAAATCATGGCATATGCCCCCTACACTCAGCAGATGGTACCACACTTCTAAAAGATAAAGAAGCTATTGCACTGTGCTGGAAAGAACACTCCCAACATCTTCTTAACCGCAACTCCCCCGTAGCTGCTGAGGTCCTCTCACAAATTTTGCAAAAACAAGTTAGAGATGAGCTTGCAGTATCTCCAAATCTGGGAGAGTTGTGTACAGCTATTAACCATGTGAAAAACAACAAGGCCAGTGGACCTGATGGGATACCTGCTGAAATCTTCAAAGTGGGTGGAATTGAACTCACACAACAACTTCACAAGCTCATCGAGAAAATCTGGAAAAGAGAAGCGATCCCAGCAGACTTCAGGGGTGCCAAAATTATCACTCTCTTTAAAAAAGAGATTGCGGAAACTATCGAGGCATCTCTCTATTAGCTGGCAAAATTCTTGCAAGGAACTTAGCAAACCGTCTCTTAACAATATCCAAGATGACCTTTCCTGAATCCCAAAATGGTTTTCGGCCTTCTAGGGGGACAGTGGACATGATTTTCACCGCTTGACAACTTCAGGAAAAATTCAGAGAGCAAAACCAACCCCTGTATATGGCGTTGATCAACCTGACTAAGGCTTTCGACATTGTAAATCGTAATGCCCTGTGGACTGTCCTTCTGAAAATTGGTTGCCCAGATAAATTTGTAAACATCTTTCAGCTCCTCCATGATAATATGACAGCAACAATCGCAGATAACAATGGCTCTCAAAGTGAACCATTCACATTGGGATCAAGTGTTACACAGGGTTGTGTTATTGCCCCAACTCTATTCATTATTTTCATTGCCATGATCCTACACTTTGTCAAAGGGAAACTCCCCACTGGGGTAAAATTCATATATTGAGCAGATGGAAAGCTCCTCAATCTGAGCAGGCTGAAAGCAAAGAGTAAGGTTAATGTAACTTCCGTCATACAGTAGAGCTTCAGTATGCTGATGACAACGTAGTGTGTGCATGCTCAGAGGATGACCTCCAAACCATCCTCAATATCTTCGCAGAAACTTATGAAAAACTTGGCCTCTCGCGCAACAACCAAAAAAAACCCAAAGTGATGCACCAACAAGTACAAAATAGCCCCTCTGCAGTGCCACAAATCCAACTCAATGGTGTAACGTTGGAAAATGTCGATCACTTCTCCTACCTAGGCAGTTATCTTTCCACAAGGGTCAACATTGGATGCCGAAATCCAGCATTGCCTGAGCTCTGCGAGTGCAGCTTTCTCCCGATTGGAGTGCAGAGTGTTTGGGGACTGGGACATTCACAGGGAAACCAAAATGCTTGTTTACAAAGCTCTTGTACTCCCAACCTTACTATATGCTTGTGAAACATGGACCACTTACAAACGCCATCTTCAACTCCTCGAAAGATTCCATCAACGGTGTCTCCGAAAAATCTTACACATCACTTGGGAAGACAGGCAAACTAATGCCAGTGTACTGGAAGAAGCAAAGATCACCAGTGTTGAAGCAATGATTCTTCAACATCAAATTCGTTAGACTTGTCATGTTGTGTGGATGCCTGATCATCTTCTTCCAAAGCAACTACTCTATTCCAAACTTAGAAATGGAAAGCGTAATGCTGGTGGTCAACAAAAGAGGTTTAAAGATTCTCAAGGCAAATCTAAAAAAATGTAGTATAAACACCGAAAACTGGGAAACACTGACCTGTGAGCGCTCCAGTTGGAGAACAGCCTTTACCAAAGGTGTCATGGGCTTTGAAGACACTCGAAGTCAGAACACAAGGGAGAAACGTGCTAAAAGGAAGGCATGCTTGGCAAATCCACACCTGATCAACTCCCGCCCGGAAACCTATGTCCCCACTGTGGAAGGACATGTGGATCCAGAATTGGCCTCCACAGTCACTTATGGACTCATTGTTAAAACCGTGTTTATGGAAGACTATCTAACTCGGCTACGAGTGATCACCGAAGAAGAAGAAGAAGAAGAAGAAGAAGAAGAAGAAGAAGAAGAAGATATCACTCATTTCACTTGTTTCACTAGTCCTAAGGTTGAGGGCAGCAATGGTTTTATTTTTACCTTCCCCTTCCCCTCCACTTTTAATTTTCTTCTCACTCTTTCCCTCTTCCTGTTGGTCCTTTCCCTCTTCCCCTTTTATCCTTCCCCTTGCTGGGCTAGTAGCTGGTAATCTGGGTGTCTCAGTTATTGGAGTCGAATTGTCTTTTAATCTATCTGTTTTATTGAATTTCTGATGTTGTACACTGCTCAGAGCCCACTTTGGTGAGGAGAGCAGCTTAAAAATCTAATAAATAATAACAATTAGTATTATAATTATTGTTTTTTAAAAAGGGCCAGGGCGAAGGCTGAAGCCTATTCTCCCCTTTCACTGTGGTACCAATCCAAATTTGGCCCCTGTGGTGCTTTTCCCACAAGGTCCATTAGGTCCAGTCACGGACGACTCTGGGGTTGCGGCGCTCATCTCGGGTTACTGGCCGAGGGAGCCGGCGTACAGCTTCCGGGTCATGTGGCCAGCATGACTAAGCCGCTTCTGGTGAACCAGATCAGCGCACGGAAACGCCATTTACCTTCCCGCCGGAGCGGTACCTATTTATCTACTTGCACTTTGAAGTGCTTTCGAACTGCTAGGTGGGCAGGAGCTGGGACCGAACAACGGGAGCTCACCCCGTCGTGGGGATTCGAACCGCCGACCTTCTGATCAGCAAGCCCTAGGCTCTGTGGTTTAGACCACAGCGCCACTCTTAAGGAGTCTCAAAGCAGCTAACAATCTCCTTTCCCTTCCTCCCCCACAATGGACACCCTGTGAGGAGCTGCATGTGGAGGAGCAGGGAAGAGAACCTGGCTCACCAGATTACGAGTCCACCGCTCTTAACCACTGCATCATGCTGGCTCAAAGACTAATAGACGCCAGCTACCGGTATACATAACCTTTAGCTTAAAAAATAGCAACAATATCTATCTAATGGAACAGTGCAGTGTACTAGCTAGTGTCATAGAATCTGAAAACCATAGAGCAGGAAGATACCACAAAGGCCATCAATCCAACTCCCTGCCATGCTGCAATACACAAGCAAAGCACTCCTGACAGATGGCCAGCCAGCCTCCACTTAAAAACCTCCAAAGAAGGAGACTCCACCACTCTTTGATGTGGCGTATTCCACTGCCCTGTCAGAAAGTTCTTCTTAATGTTTAGGTGGAATCTCTTTTCCCATAGTTGGAATCCATTATTCTGCGTCCTAGTCTCTAGAACAGCAGAAAACAAGTTTGCTTCCTCTTCAACATGACACCCCTTCAAATATTTAAACATGGCTATCATGTCACTCCTTAATCTTCTCTTCTCTAGACTAAACAAATCCAGCTCCCTAAGTCTCTCCTCATAGGGCTTGGATTCCAGACCTTTTACATTTTGGTCACCCTCCTCTGGACATGTTCCAGCTTGTCAGTATCCTTCTTGAACTGTGGTGCCCAGAACTGGACACAGTATTTCAGGTGAGGTCTGACCAACCAGAATAGAGTGGTAGCATTCCTTCGCTTGATCTAGACACTATACTCCTATTGATGCAGCCCAGAATCACATTGGCTAAGACTCCCAGATCCCTTTCACAGGTACTGTTGTCAAGCCAAGTGTCCTTCATCTGTGCATTTCATTTTTTCTACCCAGGTGTAGTACCTTACATTTCTCCCCATTGAACTCCATTTTGTTTGTTTTGGCCCAGCTCTCAGGTCATTTTGAATTCAGACCCTGTCCTCTGGGGTATTAGCAACCCCTCCCAGTTTGGTATCATCTGCAAATTTGATTAGCATGCCCTCTATTCCATCATCCAAATCATTTATAAGAATATTGAATGGCACCAGACCCTGGACAGAACCTTGTGGAACCCCACTAGTCATTTATTTCCAGGATGAAGATGAGCCACTGATGAGCACTCTTTGGGTTCGGTCCGTCAACCAATTCCAAATCCACCAAACAGTAGTTTTGTCTAGTCCACATTTTACTAGTTTTTTTGCAATAATATCATGGGGGACCTTTTCAAAGTCCTTATTGAAATCAAGGTAAGCTGGTACAAGGGAAAGCAGGATTGTAATTACAGTAAAAATTACTGTTCACTTTGGATCAGCAGTCTCAACCTAACCCACTACATGGGGAGAGCCATGTGTTCCTTTGGAAGGCAGGTGCAATACAGTGTGATATACTGATAGCTGTTTTAAAAGATGTTAGTGTAACTTAAAAACCAGTATCAGAATAAAAGAAAAAGGGTGGCCCCTGTGTGGATAGGCAAGTCTGAATGATGGGGCCACCTTTAGTGAAATCAGTCCTGAAAGCAGACACACACATACAGGTAGCTTTTGCTTTCCCATTAACGGGGTGAACTGAAGCAAATGCTTGCTGTTATGTATTGAGTTTAGCTGCAGTACACATTCTGGCCACCGAGGCTGCAGTTCTCACTCTACCCACAGTGGCTGCAGTTCTCACTCAGGTCCCTACATGCAAATGAAGGATTGAAAGTGACGTTCACTGATTGGGTAGCCAGAGGAGTTGTTACTGTTGCAAGTTATTGAGTTCTATATAAGCCAGGCAACTGAGCTGCTGTTTCCAGTCCAGGACTCAGAGCTAAAATAAAGAGCTGGTTGTTTTAAGAGCTGTGTCTTCGTCCATCTTTCCCACTATTCAACACTGGCGACGAGGATGGGATTGGATGCAGCAAGCCACAGCTAGAGCTGAATCACTGAGCTGAACACTTAAGAGCTGAATCACTGCTGAGGCTAGCCTCCATTCCTTCGCCATCCAGTCGGCATCAGGGAACCATGGCTTCGCTACTGCCTCTACCTCCGTATTCTCCAGCAACTGAGTCCTGGCACTCATATATGGCCCGTTTTGAATGCTACATTGAGGCAAACGCTTTCATCAACCTAACAGATGATCGGAAGAGAGCCATTTTCCTCACTGTCTGCGGTTCAGAAGTTTTTGAAACAGCTCGGGCACTCATTGCACCACTCGCTGTGCAGACCACACCTTGGGACACGCTGAAGGAGAGACTCAAGGTTCACTATGCGCCCAAGGTATCAAGGATTGTTGCCCGCCACGCATTCCATCACCGGAATCAAGCCGAGGGGGAGACGATCAGCGAATACCTGTCTGCTCTCAGGAAGGCAGCTTACCACTGTGAGTTCAGAGACCTGGAAGACGCCCTGCTTGATAGAATTGTGTGTGGTGTGTGGGATGAAAAGCTGCAGCGCCAACTCCTTGCCAAGCCCAACCTCACCCTCAAGCAGGCCATCGAAGATGCCCAGGCCGCGGAGCTGGCAAAGCACTCAACAGTTGAGATTCGCAAGGCCAACAGTCCGGCGTTTCCAAGGAGGCCAACCCCAGTCCACCATGGGGAAATCAGCGAATCAGAGAGCTCCTCGGCTGAAGATGACGACGTCCACCGTGTTAAGCAGGAGCATAGGAAGTTCAAACAGCGAACAATGGACCAATCAGACTGTGCAGGTTGTGGCGGTAACCACCCTCGATCCAAATGCCGTTTCAGGGACGTCATCTGTCGGCATTGTTTCCGTAAGGGACACCTTGCAAGGGTCTGCCGCTCATCCACACCGGCAAACACGCCCCCATCACCTGGAAAAAAGAAGGCATCAAGGTCGGTAACAGAGAATTGCCATGCCGTCACCCACTGCCACTGCTCAGCTGAGCAGACAATTGGTCGAGCTGATGACTCTATGCACCGGAAAATCCACATCACTGTGACTGTTGAGGGCAAACCTTGTGACATGGAAGTTGACACGGGCTCTGCCATGTCCATCGTCTCTTGGAGTACCATCAAGAGACTGGTTCCCAAGATATCCAAGAGACGCCTTGACTCCCACCACCTGCACCTGAGAGACTATCAGGGAAATAGCATTCCAGTTGTAGGTGTGGGCATGTTCAGTGTGGCCTACAAGGATTTTTCAGGACCTCTGAAACTAGTGGTAGTCGATGGAAATCGTCCCAGCCTGCTTGGACTGGACTGGTTCGCGTCCTTGGGTTTGGAAGTCACTGGCATCCATAGCGTGTCACAGCCAGAAGTAGACGCTCTCCTCACTGAGTTTTCAGACGTGTTCGACGGAACCTTGGGACAGTATGTGGGGTCGCCCATATCGTTTAACCTTGACCCACAAGTTGCGCCCATCCGGATCAAGCCACGACGTGTGCCATTTGCTCTCAAGCCTAAAGTCGACGAACAATTGGACAAGCTGATCGCACAAGGGGTCCTGGAGCCCGTAGACCAGGCTAAGTGGGAAACTCCCATCGTAACGCCCATCAAGCCTGACGGGTCAGTACGTATCTGTGCGGACTATAAATGCACGATAAACAAGGCACTTCAACAGCATGCGTACCCTGTCCCTGTCGTTCACCACTTGCTGCACTCGCTGGGAGAGGGCAAAATCTTTGCAAAACTCGACCTTGCTCAGGCATACCAGCAGCTGCCAGTAGACGACGCCACGGCTGAGGCACAAACGATTGTCACACACCGTGGGGCTTTCCGTTGTCGACGGTTGCAGTTCGGGGTCAGCATAGCGCCAGGGATTTTCCAGAGCTTGATGGAGCGGCTCCTACAGGGTCTGCCTGGCGTCGTCCCCTATTTTGATGACGTGCTCATCTCGGCGGAGACAATGCAACAGCTTTTTGATCGTCTTAGAGCTGTCCTGACCAGGTTCCAGGAAGCAGGCCTCAAGGTAAAAAGAGAAAAATGCCAAATTGCTGTACCACAGGTCGAGTTCCTGGGGTACCTGGTTGATGGCTCCGGCATCCATCCCACGACAACGAAGGTCAAGGCCATCCAGCAGGCTCCCAAACCAAGGAACAAGACAGACCTTCAGGCTTTCCTAGGCATATTGAACTTTTACAACATGTTCTTGCCGCATAAGGCAACCGTCGCTGAGCCTCTCCATCGGCTTCTAGACAAAAAGGCATCGTGGAGGTGGGGCCGCCAGGAGGCCGCTGCATTTGCTGCTGTGAAGACCTTATTAACATCGGACTCCGTCCTCGTCCAGTACAATGAGGAGCGTCCTCTCATCCTGGCATGCGACGCATCGCCATTCGGTGTTGGGGCTGTTCTCAGCCATAGCTTCCCTGATGGCCAGGAGGCCCCTATTGCTTACTTCTCACGAACCCTGTCACCAGCAGAAAGGAACTATAGCCAGCTTGACAAGGAGGCGCTGGCGCTTGTGGCAGGCATCAAACGCTTCCACGAATACCTTTATGGCAGAGACTTTGACCTTGTCACAGATCACAAGCCTCTTTTGGGCATCCTGGCTGGTGACCGCCCAACTCCGCAGGTGTTGTCGCCTCGAATGATGCGCTGGACAGTCTTTCTCGCAGCTTACAACTACCGGCTCCAGCACCGACCTGGCAAGGCTTTAGGGCATGCCGACGCCCTTAGCCGCTGCCCATTGCCGACACTGGTCGAAGATCCAGCACCCTCGTCAGAGGTACTCCTGATTGAGGAACTACCTGAATCTCCGCTGTCAGCATCTGACATCGCCCTCCATTCCTCCAAGGATCGCACCATTGCCCGTGTTCTCAACTGGGTGTGGAGGGGGTGGCCAAAAGGGCCAACTGATCCAGAGTTTCAGCCTTTCACCCAACGGCAGCACGAGCTCTCAGCTCACCGCGGCTGTCTCCTGTGGGGAGACCGAGTCATCATCCCGCCCAAGCTTCGTCAGCGCGTCCTTCAGGCACTCCACGTTGGCCACCCAGGAATTGTGCGCATGAAGGCGTTGGCACGCAGTTTTGTCTGGTGGCCGGGCATGGACAAAGCTATCGAATCCTGGGTTGAATCATGCCAGGCCTGTCAACAATCGAGGCCAGATCCACCGGTGCACCATGGAAACTCCTGGGAGACCCCCAAGGCACCCTGGTCGAGGGTGCATATTGATCTAGCAGGGCCTTTCCATGGCCACATCTTCATGGTGATAGTGGACGCGTACTCCAAATGGCTGGAAGTGGTTCTGATGTCCTCAACCACCTCAGAAGCCATTATACGCGTGCTGCAGAGGCTCTTCGCCACCCATGGATTGCCTGACGTGCTGGTATCAGACAACGGGGCCCAATTCTCGTCTGGCACATTTGAGCGCTATCTCCTTGGCCGAGGCATCCGCCATGCTCTGACGGCACCTTTCCATCCATCCAGCAATGGACAGGCGGAGAGAATGGTTCGCTCGGCTAAGGAGGCACTGGCACGTATGGACAATGGGAACTGGCATGAACGGGTAGCCGAGTACCTGTTTGTCCAACACATCACCCCGTGTACAGCAACAGGGCGGAGTCCGGCTGAACTTTTGATGGGCCGCCGCCTGCGATCTCCTCTTGACCGGCTGCACCCAGACTTTGCTGTGGAAGATCCCCCAGGCTGTGGTAACCCGCCACGGTCTTTTGTTCCAGGGGACAAGGTGTTTGCAAAGAACTATGCTGGAGAGATTCCCTGGATGCCAGCTGTGGTGGTTGGGGTTACAGGGCCGAAATCGTATCAGGTAGCTTTGGACTGCGGCCGGTTATGGCGCCGGAACATTGACCAGCTGCGCCGCCGGGCTGGGAACTTGGACACTGGAACAGTGCCTCCGCCGGCCCCGGCAGAGGCTGGCCAGCCACCAAGTACTACTGAGGAAGAACATCCAGGGCATAGACAATCTCCCCCGGCACCCTCGCTGGAGACTCCGGTACAACCGCAGTCTGAAGCCGCCGCTACAGCAGCCGACGCGGAAGCCTCAGACTCAACCGATCCAACTGCGTCACCTGTGGCGGACGGTTGCCAAGGCTCAGGTACTCCGGATGCCTCTCCAGTAGTACCTCGTCGGTCCACTCGGACTCGTAGTCATCCAGCCTATCTTAAGGATTATGTTGCCAAATGAACCAGTATATTGTACTTGTATATAGTTAAAAATGTATGCTGTTGAAGCTTGTGAAACCATATGCTTACGGGGCCTAGTTGTAACCTTTATGAATTTGGGGCCTAACATCTCATCCTGGTGGGAAGGGGTGTTATGTATTGAGTTTAGCTGCAGTACACATTCTGGCCACCGAGGCTGCAGTTCTCACTCTACCCACAGTGGCTGCAGTTCTCACTCAGGTCCCTACATGCAAATGAAGGATTGAAAGTGACGTTCACTGATTGGGTAGCCAGAGGAGTTGTTACTGTTGCAAGTTATTGAGTTCTATATAAGCCAGGCAACTGAGCTGCTGTTTCCAGTCCAGGACTCAGAGCTAAAATAAAGAGCTGGTTGTTTTAAGAGCTGTGTCTTCGTCCATCTTTCCCACTATTCAACACTTGCCTCCCTTTGGGCTTAGCAATATTTCCTACAGCATTCTTGTCAAAGGGAATTGGAGAGTTAGGTGAGGGTTACTTTTCTGTTTTTCCACCAAGCCCCCAGACAAGAATGCTACAGCATCAGCCCCAAACGCTCAGTCTCATTACAAAAAACACTCAACAGAGCTAGGGCTGAGGGTAGGTACAACCATCATTTTTCCAGTCCTCTATAAGCTAACCCTTTTGGTCATTTTGGTCATGGAGCCAAATATCTGTTCCCGAGTTTAAAGAGTCTAAACAAGAACAAGCTTGCCCTTTACATACAAAAGCCCTGAAATTCAATCCATTGGGTGACTGATAATGGGGCTGTGAGGAGGGAGGTAAGGACCAGCACCTTCTCTGCCCTCCACCTACAACAGCTACGTACACCTGAGAGTTGCATGATGGGGTTCTATTTGAGAAGCTGAATGTTTATAAAGGCACTTGGCCAATTTCTGCCACAGAAACTCTGAACAGAGACACTCTGCAGGTTCAGCCCCCAAAAGAAACTGCTCTATGGTCTCTGTGTTGGGAAATGGGAACAGATCTTGCTCATCACCAACCCTCCCTCCGCAAATTAGTATCACTATGAGGCTGAATTGAACAGCTTGCTGCAGAGTTTTAAGAGATACTGTACGTTTCTGTGGTGTAGTAGTTAAGAGCCTGGTTCGCTTTCCCGCTCCTCCACATGCAGTCTGCTGGGTGACCTTGGGCCAGTCACACTTCTCTCTGAACTCTCTCAGCACAGCCTACCTCACAAGGTGTCTGTTGTGGGGGTGGAAGGGAAAGGACATTTTTAGCCGCTTTGAGACTCCTTAAAGGTAGAGAAAAGCAGGATATAAAAACCAACTCCATGAATAAGAATTCTATGGAAAAGGACCATCCCTGCCATGATGATGAAAACTATGTGTTTGGATTTTGCTCTATTATACCAACCTGTGGAATATGACAGTTTGCAGTTTCAAAATCTATTTGGCCACAGTGGATTGACAATCTGGACACACGAAAACCTGTTGAAGATCTTTCGAATCAATGCCTATGCAAAAGCAGTGGTACCAGTCTTTGCCGTTTCCTTCACAGTAAACCATAGATAGGTCACCACTGGGCCTCCTGCACCCTTCCTTCAAAAAACATAGTGACCAGTGGTCTTCAAACAAGGAAGGTAAAATGTTTAAGCAATAGGTTAGTGTATCCTTCCATCCCTCTGGGCATGATCTAGACACAGTAATGTGACTCTCTTTCGAGATTTGTCTCTTCTTGGGAGCAATTTCCAGTTGAAAATATTTTGTCTTGTCCTTCATGATAGGTTTTCCCACTGTACTGTATTATTTCTTTAGCAATCCAGGGTCTAATGGCAGCCATATCCTTTTGTGTGAACGGTATTTGGGCATCCAAAGCAATTAGATGTGCAATGGTACATGTGAAAGGACCGCAGTAACTAGAATTACATTACCTTGCCTGGGTATATCAGTTGGTGCAAAAAAATATATTAAAAAAATGACCAGTCCGCAAAACTATAGGGACATTTTGAATCCATCTCATGCAGATATGCTAAGAAGGATGTTATGTTAATGCATCAATCACAGAGTGGTTCAATCCATGTTTGGAATCTAGGCAGAGCATGGTCTTCCTTTTAAAAATGATTACTATCACTATCCAGAGCTGAACCTCAGTGTCTGGGCAGAACGACAGGGGTGAGGACGCTACTTCAAGAATACTGGATGGAAGTCATTTAGGGCTTTAAAGTTCAGCACCAACACTTTGAATTGCGCTCAGAAACGTACTGGGAGCCAATGTAGGTCTTTCAATACTGGTGTTATATGGTCTCTGCGTCTGCTCCCAGTCACCAGTCTAGCTGCCACATTCTGGATTAGTTGTAGTCACCTTCAAAGGTAGCCCCACGTAGAGCGCTTTGGAGTAGTCCAAGCGAGAGATAACTACAGCATGCACCACTCTAGTGAGACAGTCTGCGGGCAGGTAGGGTCTCAGCCTGCTTACCAGATGGACCTGGTAGACAGCTGCCCTGGACACAGAATTAACCTGCGCCTCCATGGACAGCTGTGAGTCCAAAATGACTCCCAGGCTGCGCACCTGGTCCTTCAGGGGCACAGTTACCCCATTCAGGACCAGGGAGTCCTCCACCCCAGCCCGCCCCCTGTCCCCCAAAAACAGTACTTCTGTTTTGTCAGGATTCAACATCAATTTGTTAGCCACCATCCATCCTCCAACCACCACCAGACACTCACACAGAACCTTCACTGCCTTCACTGGTTATGATATGAAAGAGAGGTAGAGCTGGGTATCATCCGCATATTGATGGACACCCAGCCCAAACCCCCTGATTATCTCTCCCAGCGGCTTCATGTAGATGTTGAAAAGCATGGGGGAGAGGACGGAATCCTGAGGCACCCCACAAGTGAGGGCCCAGTGGTCTGAACACTCATCCCCCACCACCACTTTCTGAACACGGCCCAGGAGGAAGGAGCGGAACCATTGTATAACAGTGCCCTCAGCTCCCAGCCCCTCTAGACGGTCCTTAAGGATGTTATGATTGATTTATCAAAAGCCGCTGAGAGATCCAGCAGAACTAGGAAACAGCTTACACCTATGTCCCTAGCTCACCGGAGATCACCAACCAGCGTGACCAAGGCAGTTTCAGTCCCATGATGAGGCCTGAATCCTGATTGGAAGGGATCCAAATGGTCTGCATCCTCCAGGCGTGCTTGGATGTAGCAGCCACACGACGCGTACACGTTGGCTCAGTGAAGTGCAGTTTATTTACAATACATAAAGAAAACAACCAAGCCTACAGATTGCAGCTCTCTGCTCTAACGATCTCTTCACTACTCTGTTGATGACTCATCTGAAGGGTCGGGGTGGTTCTTCTGCCCTTTTAAACCTCGCAAAAACACCATCCTCTTCCGCCTCCTCTGCGATGACAATTTCTCTTTCTCTTGCACCCCACCCTTCTTGCGTTCTTCCCAAGTTAAAGGTACAGGCTCTGACAGACTGCTGTCAGAGAAACTTGGCCTCGCCAAGGACTGAGCACTTCCCTCTATCTTATCTCTGTCCGTTTCCTTGCCAACCTGTTTTCCCGGCTCTTGGCTGCCCTCCCAGTCAGCCAGCTGGTGGTTACTCGGTGGTAACCTGACATTGGAGTTGTTCAGCAACCACCCGCTCAATCACCTTGCCCAAGAATGGAAGATTTGAGACTGGGCGATGGTTGGTCATACTGGCTCGGTCTAAATATTTTTTTTTAAGACGTGGTTTAATGACCGCCTCTTTAAGCGGGTCTGGGAATGCTCCCTCACAGAGGGAAGCATTCACCACCCCGCGGAGCCCATCGCCCAGCCCTTCCCGGCTAGCTTTTATTAGCCAGGATGGGCAAGGATCAAGGAGACAGGTGTTTGGTTTCACGCGTCCAAGCAGCCTGTCCACATCCTCGGGGGTAACGGATTGAAATTGATTCCATGCAACTTGACCAGACAGGGCTCTAGCACTCTCCCGCCCCAGCCCTGCTCCCACTGTGGTGTCTACCTCCTTCCAAATCCGAGCGACTTTATCTGCAAAAAACTGCAAAATCGTTGCAGGAGATCTTGGGGTCTTTACAAGGCCCCGATGGTAAAGGTGGTTCCCTTAAACTGCGAGCCACCTGAAAGAGTCTCCAGCTGCTGTTTTCTGCAGATGCAATAGAGGCAGTGAAGATAGTCTTCTTCGCTGTCGCTATCGCCACTGGGTAGGCTCGACGTTGAGCTCTAACCCATGTCCAGTCCGATTCAGAATGAGTTATCCGCCACCGTCATTCTACCCGTCTCAGCGATTGTTTCATTGCCCTCAGGTCCATGAAAAACCACGGGGCTGTCCAGGCTCCATGCAATCAGAAAGGGCGCTTCGGAGCCAGACAGTCAATAGCCTTGGTTAACTCTGCATTCCAGCGGGCCACCAGGAAATCAGCTGAAAGGCCATCAACATGGGATAAAGCATCCCCTACCACTCTCACACAAAATATGGTCTGAAGCTCAACATAAAAAAAAAGCTAAGATCATGGCCACTGGTACCATCACCTCCTGGCAAACAGAAGGGGAAGAAATGGAGGCAGTGAGAGATTTCACTTTCTTGGGTTCCATGATCACTGCAGATGGTGACAGCAGTCACGAAATTAGAAGACGCCTGCTTCTTGGGAGAAAAGCAATGACAAACCTAGACAGCATCTTAAAAAGCAGAGACATCACCTTGCCGACAAAGGTCCATCTAGTTAAAGCTATGGTTTTCCCAGTAGTGATGTATGGAAGTGTGAGCTGGACCATAAAGAAGGCTGATTGCCGAAGAATGGATGCTTTTGAATTATGGTGCTGGAGGAGACTCTTGAGAGTCCTATGGACTGCAAGAAGATCAAACCTCTCCATTCTGAAGGAAATCAGCCCTGAGTGCTCACTGGAAGGACAGATCCTGAAGCGGAGGCTCCAATACTTTGGCCACCTCATGAGAAGAGAAGACTTCCTGGAAAAGACCCTGATGTTGTGAAAGATTGAGGGCACAAGGAGAAGGGGATGACAGAGGACAAGATGATTGGACAGTGTTCTCGAAGCTACCAACATGAGTCTGACCAAACTGCGGGAGGCAGTGGAAGACAGGAGTGCCTGGCGTGCTCTGGTCCATGGGGTCACGAAGAGTCGGACACAACTAAACGACTAAACAACAACCACTCTCTGGAAACCATTTGGATCCATTAAGTGGTGGAGTGCACCATCCAAATTGGACCCACCTCCCTGCAGAGGGGAAGAAGAAGAAGAGTTTGGATTTGACATACCACTTTATCAATACCGGAAGGAGTCTCCAAGCGGCTCACATTCTCCTTTCCCTTCCTCCCCCACAACAAACACTCTGTGAGGTGAGTGGGGCTGAGAGACATAAAAGAAGTGTGACTAGCCCAAGGTCACCCAGCAGCTGCATGTGGAGGAGCGGAGACGCGAACCCGGTTCACCAGAATACGAGTCTACCACTCTTAACCACTACACCACACTTCCTAAAAATCACTGCAAACCTGCCCCACCCCTGCCGCCCATATGACCTGGGTTGTTGTACATACGAGAAACCTGGTAGACGAGCAGTGGCAAGGACAGGCCCATCTGCTTCAGCCAACCAAGTCTCTGTTACACATGCCAGGTCAAGTCCTCCATCCACGATCAAGTCATGGATAGCAGTGGTCTTATGAATCATTGACCTAGCATTGCACAGCAACACCTTCAGGGCATGTTGATTTCCCTTGTTGAGTGCAAATATAAAACATTGAATAACAATGGTGCAAAATAACTCAGCAAGCTGAAATTCATCAAGAGTTAAACAAAGGTTTGGGTACCAAATATTATTTCCCTTTCTTTCTTTTTTTTAAAACATGCTTACACATTTTTTTATTATTGCGTTTTTACTCTGCTTGTAAATTGCTTTGGGATTTATTTATTTACTTTTATTCCATATTACATCACAATGCAAATATACCAAAGCCATCCCCACATCATCCCCATCCCCACATGTATTTATCATTTTAGTCAATCAAACATAATATTCTTTTCTCCCTCCCCCCGCTTCCCTCTGCCCCCACTCAGTTTCCTCTACATTCTGAGATTACATTTATCTTTGCATTCTGCAGACTTCTCAATTCATCTATGTATTCTTATTGTCCTTCCGTACTAACTTCCATTCCCTCAGATACTTTACATTTTAATCTAGGCATATTAGCATATCTTTTTTTGAGTAATATTTTTCCATATATTCATCAAAACATTTCCACTCCTTTTTAAATTTTTGATTCGACTGATTTCTTACAATAGCTGTTAGTTTTGCCAAAGCTAAGTATTCATTTAATTTACAAATCCAATCCTCCCTTGAAGGTGGAGTTTGTGATTTCCATTTAGCAGCAATCACTGCTCTGGCTGCTGTGCTTGCATATAAGAAGATTATCTCTCCACCCCCGTGGTATCTCTTCCCCTATCAATCCAAGGAGATACATCTCTGGTTTTTTACTTATTAATATTTGCAGCATCTTCTTTAATTCTTCATGTATTACTGTCCAGAATTTCTTAATTTCCTCACATTTCCACCATATATGTATTGTTGATAGAATGATAGAATGATCTCGATACGAATCCAAGGCAGACCTTTTAACATCACAGTAATCCAAGTTTATGCACCAACTACCAGTGCTGAAGAAACTGAAGTTGACCAATTCTATGAAGACTTACAACACCTTATAGAAATGACACCAAGGAAGGATGTTCTTCTCATTATAGGGGATTGGAATGCTAAAGTAGGGAGTCAAGAGATAAAAGGAACAACTGGCAAGTTTGGCCTTGGAGTTCAAAATGAAGCAGGGCAAAGGCTAATAGAGTTCTGTCAAGAGAACAAGCTGGTCATCACAAACACTCTTTTCCAACAACACAAGAGACGACTCTACACATGGACATCACCAGATGGGCAACACCGAAATCAGATTGATTATATTCTCTGCAGCCAAAGATGGAGAAGCTCTATACAGTCAGCAAAAACAAGACCTGGAGCTGACTGTGGCTCAGATCATCAGCTTCTTATAGCAAAATTCCAGCTTAAACTGAAGAAAGTAGGAAAAACCACTGGGCCAGTAAGATACAATCTAAATCAAATTCCTTATGAATACACAGTTGAAGTGAAGAACAGGTTTAAGGATTTAGATTTGGTGGATAGAGTGCCTGAAGAACTGTGGATGGAGGCCCGTAACATTATACAGGAGGCAGCAACGAAAACCATCCCAATGAAAAAGAAATGCAAGAAAGCAAAGTGGCTGTCAAATGAGGCCTTACAAATAGCGGGGGAGAGAAGGCAAGCAAAATGCGAGGGAAATAATGAAAGATACAGGAAATTGAATGCAGATTTCCAAAAAATAGCAAGGAGAGACAAGAGGGCCTTTTTAAACGAGCAATGCAAAGAAATAGAGGAAAACAACAGAATGGGGAAAACCAGAGATCTGTTCAAGAAAATTGGAGATATGAAAGGAACATTTCGTACAAAGATTACCACAATTAAGGACAAAAGTGGAAAGGACCTAACAGAAGCAGAAGACATCAAGAAGAGGTGGCAAGAATACACAGAGGAATTATACCAGAAAGATATGGAGGTCTCATACACCCCAGGTAGTGTGGTTGCTGACCTTGAGCCAGACATCCTGGAGAGTGAAGTCAAATGGGCCTTAGAAAGCCTTGCTAACAACAAGGCCAGTGGAAGTGATGATATTCCAGCTGAACTATTTAAAATTTTAAAAGATGATGCTGTTAAGGTGCTACACTCAATATGCCAGCAAGTTTGGAAAACTCAGCAGTGGCCAGAGGATTGGAGAAGATCAGTCTACATCCCAATCCCAAAGAAGGGCAGTGCCAAAGAATGCTCCAACTACCGCACAATTGCGCTCATTTCACACGCTAGCAAGGTTTTGCTAAAAATTCTACAAGGCAGGCTTAAGCAGTATGTGGACCGAGAACTCCCAGAAGTGCAAGCTGGATTTCGAAGGGGCAGAGGAACCAGAGATCAAATTGCAAACATACGCTGGATTATGGAGAAAGCTAGAGAGTTCCAGAAAAACATTTACTTCTGCTTCATTGACTACGCAAAAGCTTTTGTCTGTGTCGACCACAGCAAACTATGGCAAGTTCTTAAAGAAATGGGAGTGCCTGATCACCTTATCCATCTCCTGAGAAATCTCTATGTGGGACAAGAAGCTACAGTTAGAACTGGATATGGAATAACTGATTGGTTCAAAATTGGGAAAGGAGTACGACAAGGCTGTATATTGTCTCCCTGCTTATTTAACTTATATGCAGAATTCATCATGCGAAAGGCTGGACTGGATGAAGCCCAAACCGGAATTAAGATTGCCGGAAGAAATATCAACAACCTCAGATATGCTGATGATACAACCTTGATGGCAGAAAGTGAGGAGGAATTAAAGAACCTTTTAATGAGGGTGAAAGAGGAGAGCGCAAAATATGGTCTGAAGCTCAACATCAAAAAAACTAAGATCATGGCCACTGGTCCCATCTCCTCCTGGCAAATAGAAGGGGAAGAAATGGAGGCAGTGAGAGATTTCACTTTCTTGGGTTCCATGATCACTGCAGAGGGTGACAGCACTCACGAAATTAGAAGACGCCTGCTTCTGGGGAGAAAAGCAATGACAAACCTAGACAGCATCTTAAAAAGCAAAGACATCACCTTGCCAACAAAGGTCCGTATAGTTAAAGCTATGGTTTTCCCAGTAGTAATGTACGGAAGTGAGAGCTGGACCATAAAGAAGGCTGATCGCCGAAGAATTGATGCTTTTGAATTATGGTGCTGGAGGAGACTCTTGAGAGTCCCATGGACTGCAAGAAGATCAAACCTATCCATTCTTAAAGAAATCAGCCCTGAGTGCTCACTGGAAGGACAGATCCTGAAGTTGAGGCTCCAGTACTTTGGCCACCTCATGAGAAGAGAAGACTCCCTAGAAAAGACCCTGATGTTGGGAAAGATTGAGGGCACAAGGAGAAGGGGACGACGGAAGATGAGATGGTTGGACAGTGTTCTCGAAGCTACTAACATGAGTTTGGCCAAACTGCGAGAGGCAGTGAAGGATAGGCGTGCCTGGCGTGCTCTGGTCCATGGGGTCACGAAGAGTCGGACACGACTGAACGACTGAACAACAACAAATGTATTGTTGTTCCTATTTCTTTACCACATCTCCAACAAATGTTGGATTTCAATTTACGGTATATATCTTTACCAACCTAGCTGGTGTTAGATACCACCTGTGGAACATCTTAACAAAATTTTCTTTGATTGTGTATGAGGCGGTAAATCGAATATCTTCTCGCCAGAGTTTCTGCCATTGCTCAGTCTAGATAAATAGTACCAGTATGTCCGACATCTTGGGCCCACTTCTTCATCCATAAGTTCCCAGTCCAGCAAGAGATATGTTTTAGATAGCAATTTATTAATATTCTGAATTATTGTAATATTGAATTTTCAGTCCTCTTTTGCAAAGCCTTTCTTTTGATCAGAATTAAATATGCCTCTTAATTGTATATAATGCCATCTCTCAATTTCATATTGCCGTATCTCTTCAAAGGGTTTTAATCCGAGTTTCCCTTGTTCATCTTCCAATAGTTGTCTATATGTTGGCCAATTTGTTCTCATATTCAATTTTTTCACAGTGTACGCCTCCAGCGGCGATATCCACCAAGGTGTCTGTGGTTCCAACTGTAGTCTATATTTGTTCCAGACCTTATATAGTGCACTTTTAAGTATATGATTTGTAAATTCTTTATTAACTGTTACCTTCCCATAATTGAGATATGCATGCCATCCATACCTATTGTTAAAACTTTCAAGATCACACACACACACACACACACACACACACACACACACACACACACACAATTTCCAATTCTAGGTAATTTGCTATTGGAGAAATTCCATATATGATTATAAAAGTCTAAAGCAAAAATTATGTAAAAATATGATTTCATTTCTAGATCAAACAGACAATATTTATTCTACTCTATATTTCTTTATCATATACACACAAAGCTTCTATTTTTAAACAGGAAATATTTTTGTAACCTAAGGTCTATTATACAAATCCATACAGATGTTCATTTTGTTACAGTTCTGTTAAGTTGTATACAAATTATAAAGATTCCAATTTTTTTATGTTCCTCCATGGGTCTATCATTTACTAAATTGGTGAGTTTTGCCATTACTGCATATTCTGATAGTTTCTCTTTCGATGCATCTATTTCAGGACATATATCAGATTTCCATATGTTAGCCAACACCACTCTGACTGCTGTGGTCATATAACTGAATAGTTCCACTGACGATTTCACAATAGCTGAAGGAGTCATCCCCAACAGTATAGTTTTGGGGTCCAATGCAAATTTAGGGTGTTTTCTTTTTTACATTTTTTGCATTTCGAAATGAACTTTCCTCCAAAACTTTTTGGTATTTTCACAGGTCCACCATAAATGGAAGAAGGTCCCTTGAGGTCTATGACATTTCTAGCAATGTCCATTCATTTCATTATTCATCTTCTGTATATCTTTCAAATTTATATACCATCGAAAGAACATTTTTGTACAGTCATACCTCATGGTACCGCCGCTTCAGGTTGTGTGTTTTCAGGTTGCAGACCGTGGGAAACCTGGAAGTTCTGGAATGGGTTACTTCTGGGTTTTGCCGCTTCTGCATGTGCAGAAGCACTAAAACACACTTCGCGCATGTGCAGAAGTGCTAAATCGCACTTCGCACATGTGCAGAAGCGCCAAATTGTGCAGACTCAGCACTTAAGGATGGGAACACTGCGGGTTGCAGACGTGTCTCCAACATGGATTACATCCGCAACCCGAGGTTCCACTGTACCAATTTTGTTTTAGGACTTAATTTGCAGTGAATTTTATTCCTTTATTCATAATTCATCTCATTGCCCCACTGTAACCTGCTCTTAAAATTTTTGCATCCATTTTGTCAAACAAGGTTTTGCTTGTTCAGGCTCAGTGTCAAATTTGAGTAATAGTTTATAAATTTTACCCAAAAGGTAGACCTCTGTTATGATGGACTCAAATAATGTCTTTTCACTGATTTAACTTGTGGCCATATTATCTTTCTTGAATCTGGATATTGACAGTATGTAAGCAGTTTCATATTCTCCCCCCCCCCTTTAATACTTCAGTATGTCTTTGATCTGTTCTTGAAGATGAACCATATCTTGGTACAATATATACCGGTAGTCGTACATTCACCTCTCGGCTCTAAAAATAACGTTACAGTGGTGACATGAACAGTGCTGATGAGGTCATTTTTCTGATTTTTGTGGTGCAACTCATGATATTTCTGGTGCAGGCTATGCCCCTGGTTATGCTGTGTGATTTGGCGGTGAGTTTGGTGTGGCCCAGTGCAAAAAGGGTGAGGATCCGTGAGGATCCGTGCTGGAAAACCACATTTCTGGGCCGTGGTGCCACCAGGAAGCAGTGGATCTGAGATGTTTGTGGTGCATGCTGTGCACCTGGCTATGATGTGTGATTTGACAGTCAGTTTGGTGTAGCCCAATGCAAAAAGGGTGAGGATCCGTGAGGATCCGTGCTTGAAAACCACGTTTTTTGGCCGTGGTGTCACCAGGAGGTGGTGGATCCATGTTTTTTGCGGTGCAGGCTGTGCCCCTGGCCATGCTGTGTGATTTGCTGGTGAGTTTGGTGTGACCCAATGCAAAAAGAGTTAGGATCCGTGAGGATCCGTGCTTCTGAACTACGTTTTTTGGCCATGGTGTTGGCAGGAAGCGGTGGATCTGAGATGTTTGTGGTGCAGGCTGTTCCCCTGGCTATGCTGTGTGATATGCTGGTGAGTTTAGTGTGGCCCAATGCAAAAAGAGTTAGGATCCGTGAGGATCCGTGCTCCTGAACCACGTTTTTTGGCCGTGGTGTCGCCAGGAAGCGGTGGATCCATGTTTTTTGCGGTGCAGGCTGTTCCCCTGGCCATGCTGTGTGATTTGCCGGTGAGTTTGGTGTGGCCCAATGCAAAAAGGGTTAGGATCCGTGAGGATCCGTGCTTCTGAACCACGTTTTTTGGCCGTGGTGTCGCAAGGGAGTGGTGGATCCATGTTTTTTGTGGTGCAGGCTGTTCCCCTGGCCATGCTGTGTGATTTGCCGGTGAGTTTGGTGTGGCCCAATGCAAAAAGAGTTAGGATCCATGAGGATCCGTGCTTCTGAACCAGGTTTTTTGGCCGTGGTGTCGCCAGGGAGTGGTGGATCTGAGATGTTTGTGGTGCTGGCTGTTCCCCTGGCCATGCTGTGTGATTTGCCGGTGAGTTTGGTGTGGCGCAATGCAAAAAGAGTTAGGATCCATGAGGATCCGTGCTTCTGAACCACGTTTTTTGGCCGTGGTGTCGCCAGGGAGTTGTGGAGCTGGGGGTTTTTTGGTGCAGGCTGTTCCCCTGGCCATGCTGTGTGATTTGCTGGTGAGTTTGGTGTGGTGCAATGCAAAAAGAGTGAGGATCCGTGAGGATCCGTGCTTCTGAACCACGTTTTTTGGCCATGGTGTCGCCAGGAAGCGGTGAATCCATGTTTTTTGTGGTGCAGGCTGTTCCCCTGGCCATGCTGTGTGATTTGCCGGTGAGTTTGGTGTGGCCCAATGCAAAAAGAGTGAGGATCCGTGAGGATCCGTGCTTCTGAACCAGGTTTTTTGGCCGTGGTGTCGCCAGGGAGTGGTGGATCACCCCAGCAGAACCAAGATGGCGTCGTTAGCGGTTGCTCCGTTTAGTGCTCCGTGCAAATAACTGCGGACTTATCAGTTGTTATGCAATCTTAAAAGCTGCTGTAAAACTTTTAGCAGTCTTAATTGACTTATTATCCTCTAAGGCTTTTAATCTTTTATTCTTTTAAGTCCTAGTATTTTATTTATCGTAGTCGGGTAACAGGCAACTGGCAGTCTGCCCAACGTTACAGAGCTGCAATTAGAAGAAGGGGAGACTTCTTGGAAGAAACGCCGAGGTAGCTGATATAAAAGGAGTTTGAAGTTGGTGTGAGTGAGGAGGAGTGTGGTCCTCCACTTTATTTTAAGTAGAGTGAAATAACCCCTTGGACTGAACGAAGCCCCACAGACAGTGGAATTCAAGAACACAGTGGGAGTGAGAGGATGTGGAAGTGAGAGAAAGAAGAACACCTGGATTGAACCCCTACGAGGTGACTATCGTGAGTGCCTGGGGGAAAGAAGGGGCAAGAGAGTGGATCTTAAAAGGGGGGAGGGACGACACCGGTTCAACTGTTGATGAACCCCCCCCCCCCCTAATCCCACGTTGGTAGCAGAATAGATCCAGGAAGCTCACGCTACACCTCCCTGTCCCAGGGAACCGAAGAGGGTTAATAAGAAACTCCTATCCGCCTCGGCTCCCCCGCCTGGTGGCTCTATGAAACAACCTGTATGCTGGACTTGATTTTAACTCACTCTAAGAGCAGCAATTTGTTTTAATAATTTGTATTTACTGTGTATTAAGAGAGAACTAATTCTTAATTTCTCAGCAATTTAACCAATTATGGGTCAGAGCAAACGTTTAAGAGACCCGGATGAATCATTATCCTCCCCAAGGTCCAAACAATTAAAAACGGACATCTATAAGAGCGAGGGGAGTGGACCTATGGAACATTTCTTCACAGTGAAAACCCACAATCGCTTTCTTCCGTTAAGAGAGCCAGAGCCATCTTTAACATTGGAAGCGTCGAACCCCCTCCAGAGTAAAATTGTAAAGGAAAACAACATAGATGACGACACTCCAAAAAAAGAGGGGCGGATCACATATACAGAGGAATCCTCAAGATGTGAGCAATTGCATCTAGTAATAAGAACTCTTAACTGTATATTTAAGAAGATAGATGAGATGTCTACCCATCTATCTAAGCTTCACCAGAAAATTGAGGACTTTAGACCAAAACCCCAGCAAAGCGATGTAGTAGCCGGGAAAAATCGCAGTCGAACAACACTACCAATAAATACTGGTGAGACTGTGGTTAAATATATCTGGAATAAAAACCTGGGCCAGCAATCTCTGACCTTACAAGCTAGGAAAATATGCCTCACTATCCGAGCTGAAACTACAAGATGGAGGACCTTGGCAGGAGCCAAGGAATCCCTTAGAGCCCTCCTAAAAATTGAGAACTCTCAGGTTGACCTATATGCAGTGCTTCCTTTAAATCAACAAGGTAGACCCTTGAAAGTAATATTAGCCTTCTATTCCACAAGGATTCCATCCATGATTATTAGGCGGAAAACGGCCTTGGCCAGGGCAGATATTACACCAACGAGAGTCTTCACAGACAATATGACCAAACCCCTGATAATTAGATCTCGGGGCAACCTGACCCCATTCACTGGAAATACAGCGGTACTCGATGAGGTCAATAGGGCAGCCCCCGATGTTTCTGGAACGCTTCATAGTCTGTCGATTCAGCATCCTTTGCAGACTTACTCTTGTGGAGACAACTGGCTGTCTTCCCCTGAAGAAAGAGAACTTATTGCTTCCTTCGGAGATCTTCCAACAAATGAACAGTCAGAGATAATAAATAGATTAAGTGCCCTAAAGCAACAGCTCACAATCATACGGCACAACAAGGATGACAAGTTGCCTGAAGTAAGTAACCCTCATGCGTGGTCTTCTAGGGAAGTAGATGACCTTCTGCTGTTCAGCCCTGCACCTAAACCTAAGCCCGTCTTACCAAACAGTCCAACCTCTCAATGTAAAACTGCTACAGGCCTCCCCCCACAGGATGGAACATCAACGCCAGCCTTATCTAACCCTGACTTATCCTTCTTGACCATCTCGACAACAGGAGAGGTACAGAACTCGATACAATCTTCTAGCCCCGTATCAACGCACCCTTCCATGCCTGACCTGGAGTCTTCCTACATGTCGGAGCTGCTCAGTCCTAACACAAAGAAGATCACACTGCAACAGCAGCTGGCAAATCCCCCAAGTGCTCCATCTCTTCAACCACAAACCCCAACACAGAGAAAAGAAGCGTTAACAACAAGCTATGGGACGGAGTTGATTGAAGATCCATCAGGACATATAAACCAAATTGCTCAAATGTCCATCAATAGACCCCAAAGAGGGCACGCTCATCTGGTACCAGCTGGGATGCCCATGGCTGGTACTTCTAACATCTCAGAGGTACTGCCTGCTCAAAGACTTACCATTAGTAGAAGGAGCGCTCAGACCCAACAGCTAGACCTGCTACAAACTCATGCCACCCAGATACAACCCTCGCAGAGGCCATCTGCCCAGAGGAAAATAACAGACTTTTTTACTGGACCTTCTGTTCCAGTCCAAGATATAATAAATTCCTCTAAATGACAGTTAAATAGAAGGGATGGGAATCCACCACTTGCGGTACTCAGCTGGAACATTGCAGGGTGGAGAAGGAAAAAATACGATCCAGAATTCCAGAAATACATAAACTCATTCCACATAATTCTACTCCAGGAGACATGGGAGGAGGACGAAATTGAGATAAACGGTTTTCACCTTATTTCGTTACCAGCCAGTTCCTCCATGAGAGGCGGTCGTTCTAAAGGTGGCCTCACAATTGGCATCTCCCTCAAATTACAGGCTAAACTTACCCTTGTGCACTCCTTGCCTCCTTTTGCCATCACGGGGTTGATCTTGGGAGAAAAGTTTGCATTGTTAGTAACCAATGTTTATCTACCACCAGGGGGCTCGTCTGCCGAACTCCATTCTAGATGGGACCCCCTAGAAGATTCCTTATTTTCTGTTTATGCCAGGTTTCCTAATCTCCCTTACATAATTGGAGGCGATTTTAATGCCCGTATAGCCTCCAACTGGGAGTCACTAACAAAGTCCAAATGGTGGGTTGACCCTGGCACCCAAAACCACGATTCAGCCAGTACACCTGACAGAGCCTCTAAAGATGTGAGAGTCAACGAGGCGGGAGTGCTTTTGTACCAAATGGCTATCCGCCTGAAGCTAGTTATACTAAATGGCAGGTGCCCCCCCGACATACCGGGGGAGTTTACCCACTTGGGGTTAAAATCTAACAGTGTGCTGGACTACCTTTTGGCTTCAAGGGATCTGTTTACAAGCTTTTTCTTCTTCAAAGTAGATAATGCACAATTTAGCGATCACCTACCACTAGTGGCCAAATTCTGTATGAGCTGGCAGCCGCTAGAGTGTAGCCACCCGACTCACACGAATTTGGAGGGCGCTATCAAAGTAAGGGGGATTAAATGGTCTTCAACCCATGCCCAAATATATGAGGAATTTTGCCAAAAAAAGCTCTTGGGGTCTCAGTTGAACATGGGAACGGTCACGTCTGATCCCAATACAATCCTGTCCTTCTTCTCCCGTATCACAGTAGAATTAACTACTTTTTTTACCTTACCTCCTCAAAGGGTGACCCGTGGCTATTATGAACGTGGCGCGCCTTGGTATAACTTCTCATGTAAACAGGCCAGACTTAAGCTGTGTGCCATATATAAAGAATACAAACTCTGGGGTGCCACCACCTTACCGTCAAATTATTCTCAGGCCAAAATTGCCTATAAGCAGGCACAGAAAATGGCCAAACGGGAGTGGCAACAAAGTCGTTGGCAGGCCTTGATTGTTGCTTCAAAATCACAAAACTCTCGGGAGTTTTGGTCTTTAATAAACAGAAAATCAAGGAAATATCCCTTGATGGTTATTCCAGCCCCTACGTGGGAACAGTTCCTTAGGAAATATTTTTCCACGACAGAGGCACCGATTTCCCAATTGGAACATCTTTTTAGTCATCTACCTATCTGGCCCAATACCAACCCTTCTGAGATTGCTGAATTGATAACTCACCTGAAAACGGGCAAGGCTCCTGGCACAGATTTGATACCGGCTGAGGCCATAAAACTGCATCCTACATGGTGGGCCGGAATCCTAGCTAAAACCTTTGACGCAGTCATTGCAACTGGCCAGATACCCAGAGCGTGGAAGGAGGCTATTATAGTTCCCATCTATAAAAAAGGCCCTCCAGGAGACCCAGGGAACTACCGAAATATAAGCCTACTTTCAATTATAGGAAAATTATTTGCCCGCCTTCTGTTGGTGAGACTGACGCGGTGGGCGGATGAGCTAAATCTGATCGGCCACGAACAAGCCGGATTTAGACCAAAGCGCTCCACGACTGAGCAGGCAATAACTCTTTACCACCTGGCCCGGAAGTATTCGGCTCCCTGTCGTGGTCAACTCTGTGTTGCCTTTATAGACCTGAAGGCAGCCTTCGACAGTATCCCAAGGAATATTCTATGGGACAAACTGGCAAGATGGGGTATAGATAGAAGGCTTCTATGGCTCATGTTCCAACTTCACGAAGGGTCAGCCACCAGGGTAAGACTCACCCCTGCTGGCGACCTTACTAACTCTGTGCCAATAAATAAAGGAGTACGCCAAGGCTGCATACTAGCGCCCCTCCTCTTTAATTTGTTTATTAGCGATATGAGGAATCCGCTAGCAGAATCGCATGATACCATCCATGCGCCGCGCCTTGCAGACTATCGCTGCCCACTGCTTCTTTATGCGGATGATGCAGCAATCCTCTCCTACTCTAGAGTGGGCTTAAGGAGGGCGCTTAAGATCTTTGCCGCTTATTGCCACTCCAACCTTCTGGCCATAAACCACTCTAAGACCAAAGTTTTGATTTTTTCAAGAAGCAGGAAACTATATACATGGAAACTGGATGGAGTGAAAATCGAACAAGTACTCAAATTTCAATATCTTGGAATATACTTTCAATATAATCTGGGGTGGAAGTCACAAATAAATTACTTATGTAACAGGACCAAAGCACTATCCCACTCTCTCCTTCGCTTCTTCTTTTCCGAGGGGGCACTACATGTCCCCTCGGCCTTAAAGGTATTTAATATAAAAGTGATTGCTACACTGGCCTATGCTGCCCCGCTCTGGGCGGTCTCGGCAAACCTTACTCCCCTGGAAACGCTACAAAATCAATTTTTACGCAGACTACTAAAATTACCTTCATGCGTAAGTAACACAGCTATCCGTCTAGAACTGAAGACCCACTCAATAGAGTCATTGCTGTGGAGGCGGGTCTTCAATTACTGGTTATCTCTCTGGCACGGACTATCTGACCATTACCTCGCCCAATGTCTACTGAGAGACAGTTTTGCAAATCAGTGGATTAGCAAAATCCACGGAAAAATTCTGTCCTATGGGATCTTACCATCTGATCTCCTCAAGTTAGAGTTGGACGTGGCAAAAAGACTCATTAAACAGAGATTGGAAGAAGTAGAACTATATCAAAATCTATTGACGGGCGGGGGAGTCTGTTCGCCGATGAATATTGGCATCACTCCTATCTATCAGGTTCCAGCTTACTTAACCTCCCTTTCTGTGGCATCACACAGATTTGCCTTCATTAAAGCAAGGTTCAATGTCTTCCCATCAAATGTGCTGAGACACAGGTTTACAAAGGGCCAGGTCTCGGTTTTGTGTGGTTGTGACAATAAATCAACTGAATCCCTCCAACACATAATGTTCAGCTGTACCATGTACAAATCAGCTCGGGCCAGTTTATTAAACTCAATATTACAGGAACTAGTCGACAAGCCTGTCGAGGCGCATTTAGCCTATATGCTGCAAGATACGGACCCTCATAGAACCCTTCAGGTCGCAAGGTTCCTAACTGCAGTCCTTTCGCTTAAGAGACGCACTGGAACGCTGGTTGAATATTGAAAGCTATATTACTATCCTACTCAAATCCGAGCCCTCTGTTGTCCTTGCTAAGGTCGCTAGGGTAGCATTGAATTACTACCATGAGTTGATTGCCTAACGTTCTTCTGTACCGGTTGTTGTTGTTCTACTTTACATTGTTAATTGGTTGTTTTGTTTTGTTTTGTCTCTTTTGCCTTGTTTGGCTGGTTGTATTGTTATATATGGGCAAATAGCCGAAATAAATAAATTGATTGATTGGAGTGGTGGATCTGAGATGTTTGTGGTGCAGGCTGTTCCCCTGGCCATGCTGTGTGATTTGCCAGTGAGTTTGGTGTGGCCCAATGCAAAAAGAGTGAGGATCCGTGAGGATCCGTGCTTCTGAACCAGGTTTTTTGGCCGTGGTGTCGCCAGGGAGTGGTGGATCTGAGATGTTTGTGGTGCAGGCTGTTCCCCTGGCCATGCTGTGTGATTTGCCGGTGAGTTTGGTGTGGCCCAATGTAAAAAGAGTTAGGATCCGTGAGGATCCGTGCTTCTGAACCACGTTTTTTTGCCGTGGTGTCGCCAGGAAGCGGTGGATCCATGTTTTTTGTGGTGCAGGCTGTTCCCCTGGCCATGCTGCATGATTTGCCGGTGAGTTTGGTGTGGCGCAATGCAAAAAGAGTTAGGATCCATGAGGATCCGTGTTTCTGAAGCACGGTTTTGGGCTGTGGTGTCGCCAGGAAGCGGTGGATCCATGTTTTTTGTGGTGCAGGCTGTTCCCCTGGCCATGCTGTGTGATTTGCCGGTGAGTTTGGTGTGGCCCAATGTAAAAAGAGTTAGGATCCGTGAGGATCCGTGCTTTTGAACCACGTTTTTTTGCCGTGGTGTCGCCAGGAAGCGGTGAATCCATGTTTCTTGTGGTGCAGGCTGTTCCCCTGGCCATGCTGCATGATTTGCCGGTGAGTTTGGTGTGGCGCAATGCAAAAAGAGTTAGGATCCATGAGGATCCGTGCTTCTGAACCAGGTTTTTTGGCCGTGGTGTCGCCAGGGAGTGGTGGATCTGAGATGTTTGTGGTGCTGGCTGTTTCCCTGGCCATGCTGTGTGATTTGCCGGTGAGTTTGGTGTGGCGCAATGCAAAAAGAGTTAGGATCCATGAGGATCCGTGCTTCTGACCCACGTTTTTTGGCCGTGGTGTCGCCAGGGAGTTGTGGAGCTGGGGGTTTTTTGGTGCAGGCTGTTCCCCTGGCCATGCTGTGTGATTTGCCGGTGAGTTTGGTGTGGCCCAATGCAAAAAGAGTTAGGATCCGTGAGGATCCGTGTTTCTGAAGCACGGTTTTGGCTGTGGTGTCGCCAGGAAGCGGTGGATCCATGTTTTTTGTGGTGCAGGCTGTTCCCCTGGCCATGCTGTGTGATTTTCCGGTGCGTTTGGTGTGGCCCAATGTAAAAAGAGTTAGGATCCGTGAGGATCCGTGCATCTGAACTACGTTTTTTTTCCGTGGTGTCGCCAGGAAGTGTAGGAGCCGGGTTTTTTTGGTGCAGGCTGTTCCCCTGGCCATGCTGTGTGATTTCCCGGTGAGTTTTGTGTAGCCCAATGCAAAAAGAGTTAGGATCCGTGAGGATCCGTGCTTCTGAACCACGTTTTTTGGCCGTGATGTCGCCAGGAAGTGGTGCAGCCGGGGGTTTTTTGGTGCAGGCTGTGCCCTTTGCCATGTTGTGTGATTTGCCGGTTAGTTTGGTTTGGCCCAATTTAAAAAGGGTTAGGATCCATGAGGATCCGTGCTTCTGAACCACGTTTTTGGGCTGTGGTGTCGCCAGGAAGCGGTGGATCTGAGATGTTTGTGGTGCAGGCTGTTCCCCTGGCCATGCTGTGTGATTTGCCAGTGAGTTTGGTGTGGCCCAATGCAAAAAGAGTTAGGATCCGTGAGGATCCGTGTTTCTGAAGCACGGTTTTGGGCTGTGGTGTCGCCAGGAAGCGGTGGATCCATGTTTTTTGTGGTGCTGGCTGTTTCCCTGGCCATGCTGTGTGATTTGCCGGTGAGTTTGGTGTGGCGCAATGCAAAAAGAGTTAGGATCCATGAGGATCCGTGCTTCTGAACCACGTTTTTTGGCCGTGGTGTCGCCAGGGAGTTGTGGAGCTGGGGGTTTTTTGGTGCAGGCTGTTCCCCTGGCCATGCTGTGTGATTTGCCGGTGAGTTTGGTGTGGCCCAATGCAAAAAGAGTTAGGATCCGTGAGGATCCGTGTTTCTGAAGCACGGTTTTGGGCTGTGGTGTCGCCAGGAAGCGGTGGATCCATGTTTTTTGTGGTGCAGGCTGTTCCCCTGGCCATGCTGTGTGATTTTCCGGTGCGTTTGGTGTGGCCCAATGTAAAAAGAGTTAGGATCCGTGAGGATCCGTGCATCTGAACCACGTTTTTTTTCCGTGGTGTCGCCAGGAAGTGTGGAAGCCGGGTTTTTTTGGTGCAGGCTGTCCCCTGGCCATGCTGTGTGATTTCCCGGTGAGTTTTGTGTAGCCCAATGCAAAAAGAGTTAGGATCCGTGAGGATCCGTGCTTCTGAACCACGTTTTTTGGCCGTGGTGTCGCCAGGAAGTGGTGGAGCCGGGGTTTTTTTGGTGCAGGCTGTGCCCTTTGCCATGTTGTGTGATTTGCCGGTTAGTTTGGTTTGGCCCAATTTAAAAAGGGTTAGGATCCATGAGGATCCGTGCTTCTGAACCACGTTTTTGGGCTGTGGTGTCGCCAGGAAGCGGTGGATCTGAGATGTTTGTGGTGCAGGCTGTTCCCCTGGCCATGCTGTGTGATTTGCCAGTGAGTTTGGTGTGGCCCAATGCAAAAAGAGTTAGGATCCGTGAGGATCCGTGTTTCTGAAGCACGGTTTTGGGCTGTGGTGTCGCCAGGAAGCGGTGGATCCATGTTTTTTGTGGTGCAGGCTGTTCCCCTGGCCATGCTGTGTGATTTGCCGGTGAGTTTGGTGTGGCCCAATGTAAAAAGTTAGGATCCGTGAGGATCCGTGCTTCTGAACCACGTTTTTTTGCCGTGGTGTCGCCAGGAAGCGGTGAATCCATGTTTTTTGTGGTGCAGGCTGTTCCCCTGGCCATGCTGTGTGATTTGCCGGTGAGTTTGGGTGGCGCAATGCAAAAAGAGTTAGGATCCATGAGGATCCGTGCTTCTGAACCACGTTTTTTGGCCGTGGTGTCGCCAGGGAGTGGTGGATCTGAGATGTTTGTGGTGCAGGCTGTTCCCCTGGCCATGCTGTGTGATTTGCCAGTGAGTTTGGTGTGGCCCAATGCAAAAAGAGTTAGGATCCGTGAGGATCCGCGCTTCTGAACCACGTTTTTTTGCCGTGGTGTCGCCAGGAAGCGGTGGATCCATGTTTTTTGTGGTGCAGGATGTGCCGCTGGCCATGCTGTGTGATTTGCTGGTGAGTTTGGTGTGGCCCAATGCAAAAGGAGTTAGGATCCGTGAGGATCCGTGCTTCTGAACCACGTTTTTGGGCCGTGTTGTTGCCAGAAAGCAGTGGATCCATGTTTTTTGTGGTGCAGGCTGTGCCCCTGGCCATGCTGTGTGATTTGCTTGTGAATTTGGTGTGGCCCAATGCAAAAAGAGTTAGGATCCGTGAGGATCCGTGCTTCTGAACCACGTTTTTTGGCTGTGGTGTTGCCAGGAAGCGGTGGAGCTGGGGGTTTTTTGGTGCAGGCTGTTCCCCTGGCCATGCTGTTTGATTTGCTGGTGAGTTTGGTGTGGCCCAATGCAAAAAGAGTTAGGATCCATGAGGATCCGTGCTTCTGAACCACGTTTTTTTGCCATGGTGTCACCAGGAAGTGGTGGAGCCAGGGTTTTTTTGGTGCAGGCTGTGCCCCTGGCTATGCTGTGTGATTTGCCGGTGAGTTTGGTGTGGCCCAATGCAAAAAGAGTTAGGATCCGTGAGGATCCGTGCTTCAGAACCAGGTTTTTTGGCCGTGGTGTCGCCAGGAAGCGGTGGATCCATGTTTTTTGTGGTGCAGGCTGTTCCCCTGGCCATGCTGTGTGATTTGCTGGTGAGTTTGGTGTGGCCCAATGCAAAAAGAGTTAGGATCCATGAGGATCCGTGCTTCTGAACCACGTTTTTGGGCTGTGGTGTCGCCAGAAAGCGGTGGATCCATGTTTTTTTGTGGTGCAGGCTGTTCCCCTGGCCATGCTGTGTGATTTGCCAGTGAGTTTGGTGTGGCCCAATGCAAAAAGAGTTAGGATCCGTGAGGATCCGTGCTTCTGAACCACGTTTTTGGGCCGTGGTGTCGCGAGGAAGTAGTGGATCCATGTTTTTTGTGGTGCAGGCTGTGCCCCTGGCCATGCTGTGTGATTTGCTGGTGAGTTTGGTGTGGCCCAATGCAAAAGGAGTTAGGATCCGTGAGGATCCGTGCTTCTGAACCACGTTTTTTGGCCGTGATGTCGCCAGAGAGCGGTGGAACCATGTTTTTTTGTGTGCATGCCATGCCCCTGGCTATGCTGTATGATTTGACGGTCAGTTTGGTGTGGCCCAGTGCAAAAATCATGAGGATCCGTGAGGATCCGTGCCTCAGAACCACGTTTTTTTGCCGTGGTGTCGCCAGGAAGCGGAGGAGCAGGGGTTTTTTTGGTGCAGGCTGTTCCCCTGACCATGCTGTGTGATTTGCCGGTGAGTTTGGTGTGGCCCAATGCAAAAATCATGAGGATCCGTTAGGATCCGTGCTGCAGAACCACGTTTTTGCGCCGTGGTGTCGCCAGGAAGCGGTGGATCCGTGATTTTTGTGGTGCATGCCGTGCCCCTGGCTATGCTGTATGATTTGATGGTCACTTTGGTGTGGCCCAGTGCAAAAATCATGAGTATCCATGAGGATCCCTGAGGATCCGTGCTTGAAAACCACGTTTCTGAGCTATGGTGTTGCCAGGAAGCGTTGGATCTGGGTTTTTTTTGTGCATGCCGTGCCCCTGGCTATGCTGTATGATTTGACAGTCTGTTTGGTGTGGCCCAGTGCAAAAATCATGAGGATCCGTGAGGATCCGTGCTTCTGAACCATGTTTTTCGGCCATGGTGTGGCCAGGAAGCGGTGGATCTGGGTTTTTTTTGGTGCAGGCTGTGCCCCTAGCTATGCTGTATGATTTGGCGGTCAGTTTGGTGTGGCCCAATGCAAAAAGCGTGAGGATCCGAGAGGATCCGTGCTTGAAAACCACGTTTTTGAGCTACGGTGTTGCCAGGAAGCAGTGGATCCATGATTTTTGTGGTGCATGCCGTTCCCCTGGCTATGCTGTATTATTTGATGGTCAGTTTGGTGTGGCCCAGTGCAAAAATCATGAGGATCCATGAGGATCCGTGAGGATCCGTGCTTCAGAGCCACGTTTTTGCGCCGTGGTGTTGCCAGGAAGCAGTGGATCTGGGGGGTTTTTAGTGCAGGCTGTGCCCCTAGCTATGCTGTATGATTTCACGGTCAGTTTGGTGTGGCCCAGTGCAAAAAGCATGAGGATCCGTGAGGATCCGTGCTTGAAAACCACGTTTTTGAGCTACGGTGTTGCCAGGAAGCAGTGGATCCATGTGTTTTGTGGTGCACGCTGTGCCCCTGGCTATGCTGTGTCATTTGACGGTCAAATTGGTGTGGCCCAATGCAAAAAGCGTGAGGATCCGTGCTTCAGAACCACGTTTTTGGGCCGTGGTGCCGCCAGGAAGCGGTGGATCTGAGATGTTTGTGGTGCATGCCGTGCCCCTGGCTATGCTGTGTCATTTGACGGTCAATTTGGTGTGGCCCAATGCAAAAAGCATAAGGATCCAAGAGGATCTGTGCTTGAAAACCACATTTTGGGGCCACGGTGTCGCCAGGAAGCGGTGGAGCCGCGGTTTTTGTGGTGCAGGCTGTGCCCCTTGCTATGATGTGAGATTTGCCGGTGAGTTTGGTGTGGCCCGATGCAAAAATCATGAGGATCCGTTAGGATCCGTGCTGCAGAACCACGTTTTTGCGCCGTGGTGTCGCCAGGAAGCGGTGGATCCGTGATTTTTGTGGTGCATGCCGTGCCCCTGGCTATGCTGTATGATTTGATGGTCACTTTGGTGTGGCCCAGTGCAAAAATCATGAGGATCCATGAGGATCCCTGAGGATCTGTGCTTGAAAACCACGTTTCTGAGCTACGGTGTTGCCAGGAAGCGTTGGATCTGGGGGTTTTTTGTGCATGCCGTGCCCCTGGCTATGCTGTATGATTTGACAGTCTGTTTGGTGTGGCCCAGTGCAAAAATCATGAGGGTCCGTGAGGATCCGTGCTTCTGAACCATGTTTTTCGGCCATGGTGTGGCCAGGAAGCGGTGGATCTGGGTTTTTTTGGTGCAGGCTGTGCCCCTAGCTATGCTGTATGATTTGACGGTCAGTTTGGTGTGGCCCAATGCAAAAAGCGTGAGGATCCGAGAGGATCCGTGCTTGAAAACCACGTTTTTGAGCTACGGTGTTGCCAGGTAGCAGTGGATCCATGATTTTTGTGGTGCATGCCATTCCCCTGGCTATGCTGTATTATTTGATGGTCAGTTTGGTGTGGCCCAGTGCA